>BLSH010538794.1:101081-127756 GCA_018402905.1 Glandirana rugosa
GGCCGAGACCTCACTGACGGCCGAGACCTCACTGACGGCCGAGACCTCACTGACGGCCGAGACCTCACTGAAAGACGAGACCCCACTGACAGCCGAAAGTCACTCCAGAGCCGGCAGTCACTCCAGAGCCGGCAGTCACTCCAGAGCCGGCAGTCACTCCAGAGCCGGCAGTCACTCCAGAGCCGGCAGTCACCCCAGAGCCGACAGTCACCCCAGAGCCGACAGTCACCCCAGAGCCGACAGTCACCCCAGAGCCGGCAGTCACCCCAGAGCCGGCAGTCACCCCAGAGCCGACAGTCACCCCAGAGCCGACAGTCACTCCAGAGCCGACAGTCACCCCAGAGCCGGCAGTCACCCCAGAGCCGACAGTCACTCCAGAGCCGGCAGTCACTCCAGAGCCGGCAGTCACTCCAGAGCCGGCAGTCACTCCAGAGCCGGCAGTCACTCCAGAGCTTAGTAAATGAGGGGAAGCGCTGATTTTTTTTTTGTTTTTTTATTTGCTTGTGATTGGATATTCTTTGTAAACCTTTACCTAATTTAATAAGCTCTAGAGCAGTGGTCTCCAAACTGTGGCCTGGGGGCCAGATGCGGCCCTCTACCCACTTTTATCTGGCCTTTGGGACACCATGGCTATGGGGAATAAATCCCCCCCCCCCCCGAAAGAGCACCATTCCTCCTAATGACACCAACAATCTGGCCCCATGACACAAATGATGGGACTCAATTCCTCACACTGACACCAAAGACGGGGCATTGTTTTTCCCCACTGATGTTGGGACTTTTCCTACAGTCCGGTCCCCCAAAAGTCCGAAGGACAGTAAACTGGCCCTTTGTTTATTAAGTTTGGAGACCCCTGCTGCTTTGGAAACCATGGCTCTCCAGTAGTTCAAGAACTACAACTCCCATCATACCTAGTCATGTCTGTGAATGCCAGTTTTACAATGACTCATGGAGCGTGTAGTTCTGCTGGAGGGCCGTAGTTTGGAGACCCCGGCTCTAGATCAGGGGTCTCCAAACTTTCAAAACAAAGGGCCGGTTTACTGTCCTTCACATTTTTTGGGCACCAGGCCTTTGGAAGCATTGTAACTAAAAAAAAAGAACCACAAGCATGGCTACTTATTTCAGGTGTGCATAGTTATCCATTCTACAGAGGGGAAAAGATCGATGTACGGAAGGCTCTGTCTTATTGGCAGAAAATGGCCGTAGGACAAAGCAGCAGAACTTACTGTCAGCATGAAGGGGCTGATTAATACCCCCCCCCCCAACAATGGCTCTGGGTAAATGTAAGGAGGGATTCAGCACACCACAGAACCGGCCATTGTTCTTCCTATACAATAGTCTGCAGAGAATCCCCCGGGACAATGATGCTAATGTATGGACAGTCTTGTGCCTTCCACCTCTGGTGGTCTCTTTCACCTAACGTCTAACCCCCGTGAGACCCCTGGACTGTCCTACTGTCTGAGCCAGCCATTGCTGAATATTGGACTTCGGTGGGTGGCCGATGGGGGACGGGGAGACTCCATTGTAATCCTCAGAATCTTTGTGTTGGAATGTGTATGAAGCCAGTAGATGTATAGAACAAATACATGTACATGTAGAGGGCTGCTTGCTCTCAGCTTGTAAAAGTGAAAAGGCAGTAAAGTTGGGAATAGATTTATGGCCAAAAAAAAGTATGTCTTGTGGCAAACACCACCATCAAGAAACCAGGATTGTGTGCGATTAGACAAAGAGTGCCTTCCTTCTCCATGAGAAACTACTACTGTTTACAATCTGCACACCGCATTACAAGAGGTTACACTTAGCCTTTAGTAAGAAATAATCATTGGATATGGATAGTATGCAAGTCATCAACGCGTTTCATGATGAGCTTTATCACAAAGATCTGCTATATGGCAGACCGTGCACCGCTCATGGGACCTTATGAGAAACCACGGACTGCAAGCCAAGGATGGCGGCCAATCGGAACCAGACGTGTCTTTGGTGGACCGCAGGGGGAGAAAACAGTGTAATGTACCAGCTTTCGGGTAGGTGAATATACCCAATAGGTGAATACTGGCTGAACTAAAAAAAAAAAAAGCACCCTTCCCTAGAAAAGATTAATGCTGGCAAAGAAACTACTTAAGGGGATGAAGAGCTGGCAAGAAATAATGGCCCTAAGAAACAGACCAGCACCTTGAGATGGCACACCTCCGCGCCCACCGGCTCCAATAACCTTGCTGGTCATATAAACACAGACAGCTTTATGGCAATTTCAACCTATCCCCCCCCCCCTCCACCAAAAAAAAATTGAAAACGGCATTCTATCAGCCTGCACATATTTAAACTGCTGGTTGTTCATTGCATTAGTTGAATAGTTTGACCAATGTATGTATGGTCAGCGTGATTCATATGTTGTCGCAGGAAACCAGCAGGTCAATCTTGACCACAGTTTTTCATAAAGCACCCAAGCACAAACTCTTATCATTGCCCAAATTATATTAATTTATTGCATCCTCCCACTGACACCAATGATGGGGCACTATTCCTCCCACTGACACCAATGATGAGGCACTATTCCACCTGCTGACACCAATGATGGGGCACTATTCCTCCCACTGACACCAATGATGGGACACTATTCCTCCCACTGACACCAATGATGAGGCACTATTCCACCTGCTGACACCAATGATGGGGCACTATTCCTCCCACTGACACCAATGATGGGACACTATTCCTCCCACTGACACCAATGATGGGACACTATTCCTCCCACTGACACCAATGATGGGACACTATTCCTCCCGCTGACACCAATGATGGGACACTATTTCTCCCGCTGACACCAATGATGGGACACTATTTCTCCCGCTGACACCAATGATGGGACACTATTTCTCTACTACCAAGAATCAGCCATTGTTCACTCTCACAGGCCACAGTCCACCCCCCCTAGAGTCTGCAGGAAAGTAAACTGCCCTTTTGTTTAGAAAGTTTGGAGACTCCTGCCCTAGACTGAACCCCCAATGAAAAAAAATGACTTGCAACCTTAAAATTGTGTTGGGTTGATGAGAGCTTCAAGGCTGTGCAAAGCGTTGAGTGTCCAGTATTTTGTTCCTGCTGCTTTAAAGTGACCACAAACGGCTGCAAAAACAGCTTAAATGTCGCACACACATGCAATGGAGCGGTACTGCATTTGAATGCTAAACACTGCAGAATATTAAAGCTCAGTCCTTCAAATGGTCCACTAGTCCTACAAATCTGGGATAATCCCCGCAGCCTGACTCACAATACAAACAAGTATTACAGACACCCTTGCCCACCAGAGGGTGTAATAAGCAATGATGATAATTGGCTAAGAAAGGCATAAAACCGCATCTTTACGGGCGCCCCTAGACGAAGGGAAATGGGCGAGGAGAGGTCTTCCATGGAAGTTGGGAGAGGACGACCTGGCGTGTTTAGAATATTGCATTCTCCTGATGAGACAGAGCGAGCTCACATCGAGCACCACACCGAGCACATTCTCAGGCAGTTACACACTCCGCTCCGGCCCTGCGCCGATCCAGTAATTGAATGTAATGAAATGCAAGCGGAGAAAGAGAGAGAATTACTAATACTCATTGGAATCCTCCAACCTCTGCCAAGAAAAGAGAGAGAGAGCTCTTCGCAAAAACCCAGCTCTGCATTCTGCCCGAGAAGACGAGGCAGCCTCCGGCGCGGATGAGGGTTTATCTATTGCCATCGAAACGCCGAGGAGTCCAGAGCACCTTGGGAAAGAGGGAGTTCAAACAGTCACTGATTAATTACTGCACAAAGGACAATGTTTGCAGGGAAGAAGAAATCCCTGCAATACGAGGCTGAAAGAGATACAGGAGGAGTTGTAGATTTGTGGAGAGTGGCAGTCAGTGCAGAAGATGGCCATGGTGAAATCGCTGCCATCTGGGGCAGTTATTTCACAAAAGTTATGGTCATTTCAATGTTTTGAACCTGCCTTTCCTTGGAGAAAATACTGCTGTATGCTCCCTCCAGTGCTGGTCACAAACCTAGAAGCAGTTGGTTACATGACCCCCAATGAAGTGGGGAATTTGCCAATGTGGGCTCAACAATTCTCAAACGCTGAGGGCTTTTGGTCAGGTGACCAGTTCTAAAGGGAGAATGAAACAGCATTTCCTTTTCCTTGGAGAAAAGGCTGCGGTATGCTCCTTCCAGTGCTGGTCACATAACTAGAAGCAGTTGGTCACATGATCCACAATGAAGTAAAAAAATCAGCCAATGTGAACTTAGCAGGCCTCAAATGCTGAAGGCTTTTGGTCAGGTGACCGGCTCTGAAGGCTTTTGGTCAGGTGACCGGCTCTGAAAGCTTTTGGTCAGGTGACCGGCTCTGAAGGCTTTTGGTCAGGTGACCGGCTCTGAAGGCTTTTGGTCAGGTGACCTGCCGGCTCTGAAGGCTTTTGGTCAGGCGACTTGCCGGCTCTGAAGGCTTTTGGTCAGGTGACTTGCCGGCTCTGAAGGCTTTTGGTCAGGCGACTTGCCGGCTCTGAAGGCTTTTGGTCAGGCGACCTGCCGGCTCTGAAGGCTTTTGGTCAGGCGATCTGCCGGCTCTGAAGTCTTTTGGTCAGGCGATCTGCCGGCTCTGAAGGCTTTTGGTCAGGTGACCTGCCGGCTCTGAAGGCTTTTGGTCAGGTGACCTGCCGGCTCTGAAGTCTTTTGGTCAGGTGACCTGCCGGCTCTGAAGGCTTTTGGTCAGGTGACCTGCCGGCTCTGAAGGCTTTTGGTCAGGTGACCTGCCGGCTCTGAAGGCTTTTGGTCAGGTGATCTGCCAGCTCTGAAGGCTTTTGGTCAGGTGATCAGCTCTGGAGAACTTTAAACAGCATTTTTCCTTGCATCCTGTTTACTTCTTCCAGTGCCGGTCATGGAACTATAGAGGCAGTTGGTCACGTGATCCCTAATGGGAGAGGAGTATCAGACAACGTAACCTCTGCAAGGCCCACGCTGAAGACTTTTGGTCAGGTGAACAGCTCTGAAGACTTTTGGTCAGGTGACCTGCCAGCTCTGAAGACTTTTGGTCAGGTGACACAGAAACAGAGCTGAGGCTGTTAAACACAGGCTGTGTCACAATTTTCTCTTGGTGTCACAAGTGACTGATGCTGATAGCAGAGGAAGGAGGCAGCAGACTCTGGACTGAGACAAATACACACTATAGAGGGATTTGCTTTGTTTATATTTCATGTCTGAGGTTTGCAATCACTTTAAGCCACTCTAAGTGGGCTCTTGGGAGGAGTAATGCAAATATCACAATTCAGTCAGGTTGGGGAAGAAGGTGCTACATCAGAGGTCTCCAACTGGGGCCCGGGGGCCAGATGTGGCCCTTCGCTTCCTTTTATCTGGCCCTCGGGGCACTATTTCATCCACTGATACCAACAATGGGGCACACTTCCTCCCAATGACACCAACAATTGGGCCCAATGACACCAATGGTGGGGCACTACTCTTCCCACTGACTCCAATTATGGGGCACCATTCCTCCCACTGACACCAGTGATGGGACACTATTCCTTCCCACTGATACCAATGATGGGGCACTGTTCCTCCCAGTGATACCAATGATGGGGCACTATTCCTCCCACTGACACCAATGATGGGACACTATTCCTCCCACTGACACCAGTGATGAGGCACTATTCCTCCCACTGATACCAATGATGAGACACTATTCCTCCCATGGACACCAATGTTTTTTTTCCCCACTGATGTTGGAACCTTTTCTATTCCTAATGACCGCAGTCCGGCCCGCTGAAGTCAAGTAAACCAACCCTTTGTTTTTGAGACCCCTGCTCTAGATGACGCTGGATGTCCTCCAGCCAGGAAATGAGGGCAGGACTCTATCTGACTTGCTGCAGCTTCTAATGCACATGGTGAGGAGCTCACAGTGTGCAGTGAAATCAGAGGAAGTCATTTCAGGGCCAGGAGAGGACTCCAAGACTGAAGGGAAGGCCGGAGGTCGGATTTAATGTCCCGAATGTTAAAAAAAATATTAATTGTTATTTGGAAACATCAGCGACAAATAAAAGACCAATGAATATAAATTTAGACTTCCACGTCTCTCTCTCAAAAAAAAAGAAGCAATATAAAAGTGGCGATGAAGAGACAGCGAGAAGTTGTCAGCGGATAATAAGCCCTCCGCGGCGTTTCACATTCCACCCTGACGGCGGCTCTGACTATTATCGCTGGTTATTCCCCTTCAAACGAGCGCCTGGGGCGACATCCACACTTCACGCTGAGCCCTTCTCCACATTGTCATCCTAATCCCTTCAGATGTCTGAAGGATTAGCAGGATAGCTGTGCCACGGGGGAGCGATCTGTAGCTGTCATTTGACAGCCATTATCCTGACTGCAGCACTCAGAAAATGACAGGTTGGACTCTGGGACTTGTCCTTGTTCGTTCAGTGATGTCACTGCGCCCCTGCTGCCTGTTACCTATAGATACCAAATGAATGCTCTTCCCCTATCATTAGATTGCCTGCTTCCTGCGTCAGTGGCCACCTATGAAGCACGGCCAACAGGCGACTTAAAGCTGAACGTCAGGCACACCGCTAACACATAGATTGTATATACCAGGGATTCTCAACCAGGGTTCTGTGGAACCTTAGGGTTCCTCCAGATCAGCCTTTCTCAACCTTTTCAACACCAAGGAACCCTTGAAATTATTCTCCGGTCTCGGGGAACCCCTGCTAAACAATTAAAAATCTACAACTCATGATACATTAGTGTGATGGTCAATGGGAAGAATGCTCCTCACACTTGTGGTCATTGGGAAGAATGCTCCTCACACTTATGGTCAATGGGAAGAATGCTCCCTACACTTGTGGTCATTGGGAAGACTGCTCCTTACACTTGTGGTCATTGGGAAGAAAGCTCCTTACACTTGTGTCATTGGGAAGAATGCTCCTCACACTTGTGTCATTGGGAAGAATGCTCCTCACACCTGTGGTCATTGGGAAGAATGCTCCTCACACTTGTGGTCATTGGGAAGATTGCTCCTCACAGTTGTGGTCATTGGAAAGATTGCTCCTCACACTTGTGGTCAATGGGAAGAATGCTCCTCACACTTGTGGTCATTGGAAAGATTGCTCCTCACACTTGTGTCATTGGGAAGAATGCTTCTCACACTTGTGGTCAATGGGAAGAATGCTCCTCACACTTGTGGACATTGGGAAGAATGCTCCTCACACTTGTGGTCAATGGGAAGAATGCTCCTCACACTTGTGGTCAATGGGAAGAATTACCCCCTTAAAGATAGCTAAAAAGATCAATGGTGTCATTGGGAATTTATCTGAGAGGTGGAAATTGACCATTGCTCAAGGAACCCCTAGCAACCTCTGGAGGAACCCTAGGGATCCACGGAACCCTGGTTGAGAAACCCTGCCCTAGATGTTGTTAGGGGTTCCTTGAGCTGTGGCTAATTGACCTCCCACCTTATGGTGCTTCCATGGCTCCAGGGCCAACACTACTTGACTGAACAATTGGTATGACACCAATAAACATTTAGCTGTCTGTGGCATTCTGACCACAACTGTAAGAATTTAATTCCTTCTATTGATTACCAATGCTTGATGCATTTAGGCATCCAGACGAGGTGAAGACAACTTGCTGAAGGTCAAGCCGAGCATCAGAAAGGGTATTGAAGTGGTTTTGAATGTGGCATGGTTGTTGGTGCTGGACGGGCCGGTCTGAGTATTTCTGGGATTTTCACACGCGAACATCCCTCGGGTTTACAGAGAATGGTGGGAAAAAGAGAAAATATCCAGTGAGCGGCAGTTGCGTGGAGGAAAATGCCTTGTTGAGGTCAGAGGAGGATGGGCAGACTGGTTTCAGAAGATAGAAAGACAACAGTAACTCAAATAACCACTCGTTACACCCAAGGTATGCAGAATACCATCTCTAAGCACACAACAGATGGAACCATGAAGCAGATGGGCTACAGCAGCAGGAGACCACACCTGGTGCCACTCCTGTCAGCTAAGAACAGGAAACTGAGGCTACAATTGCCACAGGGTCACCAAAATTGGTCAATAGAAGATTAGAAAAAAAGTTGCCTGGTCTGAGGAGTCTGGATTTCAGCTGCGACATTCAGATGGTGGGGTCAGAATTTTGCGCATGGATCCATCCTGCCTTGTATCACCGGTTCAGGGTGGTGGGGGTGGGCACAGTTTGGGCCCCTTATTACCAACTGAGCATTGTTTAGAGCCAGTTCACAAAGGGGCGATCCGACTTCAGGCACAACTTTGCTAGGCGATTTTAACTTCAGCGTGACTTTGGGCGACTTACAACGCGACATAAAGCGACCTCCATGCCAGGCGACTTTGTCTGTGGCCAATCGGAGAAGGGAGGGAGGGGGTTGCCTGGGTAATTCGTGGGGAGTACCTGTGTAAATTATTTTCTTTCTCCTGTAAAGTCGCTTCAATATAGATGGGGCATCCGACTTGGAGACTTCCTTGGAATTCTATGGGCACAAGTCGGATAGAAGTCGCCTTGAAGTAGTGCAGGAAACTTTTGTGACTTCAGTAGTCTACATTAAGACGGGAGCTGCTGGAGAGGTATCCTCCCTGACAGTATCTTCTATATCTCAGGGACTCAACTCAATTGGTGAGATCCCTGTGCCGAATTCCTACTGTGCCCATCTTGGCACTGGGTTCCCAGGTCTGCATGCCTGTTGTGCCCATTATGAGGGGTTCCCACCATCCCTGTGCTGAGTTCCCGGGTCTGTACACCCGCTGTGCCCATTATGAGGGGTTCCCACCATCCCTGTGCTGAGTTCCCGGGTCTGTACACCCGCTGTGCCCATTATGAGGGGTTCCCACCATCCCTGTGCTGAGTTCCTGGGTCTGTACACCCGCTGTGCCCATTATGAGGGGTTCCCACCATCTCTGTGCTGAGTTCCCAGGTCTGTACACTCGCTGTGCCCATTATGAGGGCTTCCCACCATCTCTGTGCTGAGTTCCCGGGTCTGTACACCCGCTGTGCCCATTATGAGGGCTTCCCACCATCCCTGTGCTGAGTTCCCGGGTCTGTACACCCGCTGTGCCCATTATGAGGGTTTCCCACGTGCTGGAGTTGTATGTATTTTATATTATAGAGAATGCAACAGGAAGAGCCGGGAACACCCAAAATGCCCAGAGTTTAGAGAGATCTCACAGTTTGAGAACCTAAGACAAAAGGTCAGGAATGGATTAATCCTTTAAAAGAATATAAAAGCTACCATTGACGACCTCTCCTTCTGCAAAGGCCCTTAAAGGTCTCTAACAATTTCCGGCCAGGCAGACCCCTCTTTTCAGATAAAATTCCAACCTATTGTTTGGAAGGAGCTGTAGTCTTGTGAATGCCTCGAAGAGACAGGTACACTTTCACACGAATCAAAGGTGCAAGAAAAAACTGGACAGATGACAGGTATGAAGTCTGAAGGTCAAACAGCATGTGAGATGTATGGTTGGGTAGACGGGTGGACCTGGGCGTGCGGTGAATTTTTCCTCCATTGTGTCACGATCGCTCAGGACTGTTTATTTTTATTACGTCTCGTCCATTATCAGCTTCTTAAAAAAAAAAAACACACACTGATTTTCTTGTTTCTGCTTCTCTCATTGTCAGCTAATCTGTGCAAGGGTCTGCTGAACCATGCCGGGCGTGTCAGGACTGGAGCAACTATTCAAAACAAGGACCAGCAGAGGACACATGGACACTGTGGCCCGGCCCATCCTCCCTTCCCACATCCGGGCCATCCTAGTCACGCAGCACTCAACCCTCATATCCTGAGATGACGGCGTAACCAGAGAAGAAACTATCGAGGAAGGGAAATATTTCTGAGGAACCCCTACTGAGGATTGGGAAATCTCTATCGGGAGAAGACCAGAGAGGGGAAGGATAGTAGTCATTGGTCACATTCTACTGGACTTGTTCTTTAATGTTGAAGACTTTTCATATCTTCTCTAAGTCACATGTTCAGTTGAAACATCTTCAACATTCCAGATCAAGTCCAAGTTGATATGACTACTATGAGGTATACCAAGAGCTGGAGAAATGGGAACCTTCAGAGAGAGGAGAAAGGCTACTAGTAGCCATAACTTTAACATTGAAGACGATAGCTTCTCCAAGTCACTTGTTCTGGAATGATGAAGAAATTCTTGATGAAGAAGTGACTTGGAGAAACTATGACTGCTAGTAGCCTTTCACCTCTCTCTGAAGCCTCCCATTTCTCCAGGTCTTGGTATACCTCATAGTAGTCATATCAACTTGGACTTGTTCTGGAATGATGAAGAAGTTCTTGCTGAAGAATTCCAAGTTGATATGACTACTATGAGGTATACCATGACCTGGAGAAATGGGAGCCTTCAGAGAGAGGAGAAAGGCTACTAGTAGTCATAACTTTAACAATGAAGACATTTCATAGCTTCTCCAAGTCACTTCATCAGCAAGAACTTCTTCAACGTTACAGAATAAAATAACCGCCAGGTACAGGGATCGCAAATATGACCCAGCCCCATGCTCCAGGGGGTTTGTGCGGCCCCCTGTACCTGGATAAAAGGGGCAGTGAAGGCGGCATATAGAGGAACTGATCCCCTCCATTTTCCAGCTGCAGCCTTTCAGCGGCTGCAGGAAGAGAATGTAATGGACCAGTTCCTCTACATGCTGCCCCACCGCCCCTCCTATCCACCTCCTGCTGTGATTGGGCTCCGGTGTACTCCCCCAGCCCATCCCCACCCCCTGAAACACTGCTGCCCCCCCCCTCCTCTCCCCCTGGCTGCTGTGGGGGATCTGTCAGGATGGAGAGCGGGGAAGGGGCTGGTAAATGCCCCTTCCTTGTCTTAATAAGTAGAATCAGTGAGTTAGTAGAGTCTGTACCAATCACTGACTCTGTCTATTCTTAACTGAGGCATAGTAAACTGTGTTTGCTATGCTTCCGTGTGTAAATGATTGGGAAGCTCTGTACAGAGGTATTCCTGTCCATTCATTCTGTGCAGCTGAGACTGCAGAGATGGAGATAGAGGTCTGTGTCCTCAATCTCCTTTCTCTCTCTCAAAGGTGAAACATCAGAGGTCTGTTTAAACCCATGATATCTCACCAAAGCCCCCCAAAGTGGTTCCTAAAAAATTATACATTTTAATAAATAAAATGTTAAAAAAACTACTAACACCAGTGGCAGAACTACCAGGGTTCGCAAGGCGACCAGGCCCTGGGCGTTCCGCCACCGTGGGAAGGCCGGGGGCCTTTGTGGTTTCTTGCACCGGGACCCTGAAGATTCTAGTTACACCTCTGCTAACTACTACTAGATATATCATGACCTGGAGGAATGGGAACCACCACAAAGAGAGGAAAGCTACTAGGAGTCACATCTGTAATGTGAAAGGCGTTTCATAGCTTCTCCAACCAACTCCTTCAGATAGAACGCCTTTAATATCACAGAACAAGTCTAGCTGAAAATGATTAACTGCTACGAAGATATACAATGTCCCGATAAAATGGGAACCTTCACAGAGAGGGGAAGGCTATGGGTAGTAGCCTGCCCCCCCCCTCCCCCCCCCGCTAATCACTGGGAAGATCAGTGCACTGGTGTTTCACTGCCTCCTGCTGCAGTCTCCTCCCCCAACTTTTTTAAGTCCCTTATGCAGACGAGAACAGAGGTCATGTGTTCACCTTACAAAAAAAACATTTTTTGGGTTTCTTTTAATTATATACACACACACACACACACACACACAAACGTTTTACCTTCCATTTTGGAACGGGGCATTTTACAAGGTAAGGGTTCACATATATTTTAAGATCCAGGCTATTACATAGAATACAGCCTGGTAGCTCTTAGCAAACAACCCAACGCATTCTCAGACCCCACCAAAGCCAACAGAAATTCAGCAATGATTGAAGAATCAATGAGATCAACACAAGATTCTGGTTTAGGGAAAACCTCAAGCTTTTCACTGCAGAGACTGAAGGCTCAAAGAATCACCAAGACCTAAATATGAGCACTGCAAAATACTAATAAAAAATGGACGGGGGTGCTTGTGATTCCCTATAGGTTAATGTCCAAACATCTGGCTCCCTGTTCTCTTGTTAGAAGGCTTGTCTAATCTACAGCCTGCACCTCACCATCCAACATTTGGCCATTTTGCCTGGCAAAATATATTAGGATCAGTAATGGTTATGGGCATATGGAGGCTGCCTAAAAGGAATCTCAACAAGGGCATATGGAGGCTGGCAGACCACCAGCCTATAAGGAATCTCAACAAGGGCATATGAAGGCTGGCAGACCACCAGCCTATAAGGAATTTTGCGAAGGGTATATGGAGGCTAGCAGACCACCAGCCTAAAAGGAATCTTAACAATGGCATATGGAGGCTGGCAGACCATCAGCCTATAAGGAATCTTGACAAGGGCATATAGAGGCTGGCACACCACCAGACTAAAAGGAATCTCAACAAGGGCATATGGGGGCTGGCAGACCATCAGCCTATAAGGAATCTCGACAAGGGCATATGGAGGCTGGCACACCACCAGGCTAAAATGAATCTTAACAAGGGCATATGGAGGCTGGCAGACCACCAGCCTATAAGAAATTTCGACAAGGGCATACGGACTCTGGCAGACCACCAGCCTAAAAGGAATCTCGACAATCACACAGTATATTATGTGGATGCCCAGAATTGAGGATGGGGGATGTGTATGGTTTTGATACCTTCCCAGTATTTTGGAAATTGCGTACAACACAACCTTTCCGGCCAGACATTAATTGATCCCCATTGATATAGCACCTCATTGATTCAGAACCAACGTTTATGACAACCCATATTCTCAGAAGGAATGTGAACAGTTTATAATCCCATGGTGTGACCAATTTATTTGTGTGGTGCTGGCTGAGGACCATATTGGGTCTGTCTATACTTTTTAACCAGGATTGATTAGACAGGTGAGACATATGTCTGTAGATTAGACCAGGGTTCCATGGAACCCTAAGGTTCCTTCAGAGGTTACAAGGGGTTCCTTGGAGCAATTTCTGAATTTCAGATAAGTTCCCACAGACACCATTGATCTTTTAGTTATCCGTAGGGGGGGTTCATTCTTCCCAATGACCACAAGTGTAGGCGGCATTCTTCCCATTGACCATCACACTAATGCATCGTGAGTTGTAGCGATATTCATTTTTAGCAGAGGTTTCCTGAGACCGGAAAATTATTCCAAGGATTCCTCTGTGTTGGAAAGGTTGAGAAAGGCTGGATTAGACTTTTTGACAAGAACTCAATGCAATGGGGCATTGAATTCTGTATGTTGTCTGCTAAGATCTCATCAATACAAAGGGACTGTTAAGATCAGGATGGAAGGAATCGCCAGTCCTGTATTCTCTAGTTTACAATAACATTTAGAATATTCTACATTAGCATTTGTTTTTTTTAATGGAAAAGTCTCTTTCTGGAGTCCGTCCATTAGGATATCCATGGATATATAGACACAAGAAATAACGTCTCAGACTGTTGGTTGGACCTTTCAATTTTCCCTTTTTTTGGGGGTTAGTTGTATGGATGGATGAGGGGTCTAGGACAACATTCATATATATTATCACAGCTGGGGCCCCGCTATGCTCGGTCTCTTACACGGCATTTTAATGATTTTGTCAGTAATTAAATTTATAGCTTGCAACTGCCCATGTGGTTTTCCTATGGCCGCGATTGTTTTTGAACCGGGTTCTCAGAATATTTTGGGTCGTTTGTATTTGGTTACGCTGCTGAGCTACTCGTATGGAGTCTTTATTTGCGTTCTCCGTTGTGCGGGCTGTAACTAATCCCTGCTTAATAAGTAGAAGAGATACCACAAAGATGGGGATGAAGAAAAGGACACCATGCTGACTAAAGTGTAACGTTTGATTTGCCCATTCATTAGAACTGACCCGATACCCCAATCCACACACTTGATGTGGATGGGGGAATCCTCCCGCTTAGCAACTGAACTCGGACAGCGAGGAGACTTTCCCACCGTCAGAATACACTGATCAGCATTGCAGTCTGTAGCCTGAAGCACTGACTGAGCGGGGAAAGTCCGACAGGGTGGTTGTACCCAGGGCCGTTCATAAGGCAGTCCTGTTGTACCGGGCCCGGCCATATCAGCTCAAACGGGGGGGAAAATAACAAACAGGCCCCGTAGGAGCAGAAATCCCAGTATGATCAGAGGAGAGATCTGGGGTCTAACAGACCCCAGATCTCTCCATAAAGAGGACCTGTCTTGGCTCATTCTATTGCATGTTCAAAGCTGGGACAGGGGTGGGGTCAAGGGCGGGTCAAAGGGGCCCCTAAAAGGTAACCTGTACAGGACATGGTACAGGAGATGGTCAGAGACTGTAGACGTGGTACAGGAGACAGTCAGACTGCAGACATGGTACAGGAGATAATCAGAGACTGCATACATGGTCCAAGAGACTGTCAGAAACTGCATACATGGCTCAAGAGGATAAGGACCTAGTGGGGAACCCCTGATCTGATTCCTGATTCCAGGGGGGGGCAATTGCCCCCCCTTGCCCACACCCATGTTCTCTCTGCTGGCAGCATTTTGATCAGTGCAGTGCTTTTTTTCTCAGAAAATAGGTGCAGGAACTCAACCACAACCCCCCAAAACCACCCACACACACACCCCCTGCGAATATTGGGTGTGGTCAGGATGGAAGGGAGGATCTTAAGGGGGCACTAAATACCAGAAGTGCATTATTTACCAAGTTCAGGGGGTTACACACAGAGTGCAGTGATCGGGGGTGCGCTAAGTACATAGTGTAGCGTTCAGGGGTGCACTGTATACAGAATGCAGAGTTCAGCCTTCTTCTACAGCTGCTTACCGCCATTCACATCTCACTTTCACCCCTCTTCGACTCTGACATGCAACCCCCCCTCACCATCTTCCACATGTCTTACTTTTGTTGCGTTACTAAACTGGAGCACCCACCCGGCTCTAGTACCTCCCCCGCACATTGTAAGCGGCTCCGCCTTTCTCTCTTGAGTCGCGTTCACCCAATAGGGGTGTAGGCATCCACACTGCACCCTGGGCACCTGAATATCCCTTGCTCCCATCCTGCCCTCAATGGAAGTCATTCAGGAGATCAGATCCGTGGCAGCTGTTGGGAGAGAAGCTGTCACTTGTAAAAACAGAAGCCGGTCTTTTGTGATTACAAATGATAGTGGTGAGCAAGGAGCAGAGGGCTTGAACCTGAGGTGGTGGAACGGAGTTCCAGCTGAAAAAAAGCTCTGGATGAGTGCATGGTCAGCTTTACTCACCTCGGTGGTGCTTTTGATTATTTATTTACTTCCAAAACAGGAATAGAATAGGAACAGAAGGGGAATCTTCCAATGGAGACACCTCCTGTTCCTGTGACAGCCAAGAGGGGATTACGCCTTAGATTGGAAAAATATCCTCTCACTTCCTGTTTTCAGTCTTCAGGACAGGAAGTGAAGGGAAATCTCCCAAATAATGCACAAAAAAAGCATTTCGAAACGTCACCTACTCAATCCTAAATGAAATATTAAAAATGGCCTTAGATATACTTCAGCCACACAGATACAGTTGGTGGACCAAGGTCAGACGCCGATTCCTCCTCATCGGGGCACAGAACACCTCGCACTCATTTGCACACCTTGTTTTTGTTAAAATTCCAGAGTGGTTTTCTTGAGCAGTTATTTGTTCTCTGTTATTAGAATTAAGGAACAGAAGGGGAATCTTCAGGTTAGGTGGGCTTTATGGAGAGGGAGCTCTGGATGAGTGGGCTTATGGATAAGGAAACTCTTAGTGAATGGGCTTATAGATAAGGGAGCTCTGGGCAAGCAGGCTTATAAAAGAGGGAGTTCTGGGTAGATTGTCTTATAGGAGAGGGACTCCTGCTGGGTGAGCCTATAGGAGAGGGAGCTCCGGGTGGGCCTACAGGAGAGGGAACTCCGGGTGGGTGGGCCTATAGGAGAGGGAGCTCCTGCTGGGTGGGCCTATAGGAGAGGGAGCTCCTGCTGGGTGGGCCTATAGGAGAGGGAATCTTCAGGTCCGCCCTTCCAATGGAGACACCTCCTGTTCCTGTGACAGCCAAGAGGGGATTACGCCTTAGATTGGAAAAATATCCTCTCACTTCCTGTTTTCAGTCTTCAGGACAGGAAGTGAAGGGAAATCTCCCAAATAATGCACAAAAAAAGCATTTCGAAACCTCACCTACGCAATCCTAAATGAAATATTAAAAATGGCCTTAGATATACTTCAGCCACACAGATACAGTTGGTGGACCAAGGTCAGACGCCCATTCCTCCTCATCGGGGCACAGAACACCTCGCGCTCATTTGCACACCTTGTTTTTGTTAAAATTCCAGAGCGGTTTTCTTGAGCAGTTATTTGTTCTCTGTTATTAGAATTAATTTTCCGTTTCAGCACACGAAGGCCGTTCCACGCCAATTAAAAAAAACTGGCTGACTTTGTGTTTTTCCAAAAATATGTATAAACACGAGCGTGACCGTGCAAACGTTATCACCTCATTCCTCTGTAATCGGGAGGGGGTGAAAGTACAATGCCAAGGGCCACTAATAAGAGGAGCTGTACTCCTCCATATCAGACACGTGACAAACACAGGATTGGTCAACCACACACAAAAAAGCAACATTTTGTTGGTAAGTTGGTAAACTTTGAGGTAATTTCTGGGATTTATCAGATATTTTTGGGTAAATAACCAAACAGCTTAATACAAAAGCAAAACACGAATACACAAAACGCGTTTGGCGATTCCTGTGCATGAACACACATGCCGCTGGTGTCTGCCACCTTTTAGAGACTCGCGACGTGTGTGTGCATGCGCGGGAATCCCCCTTGAATGCATGCTGCTGGTCTTTGCCAGTTCCCAAATACTTGGCAGTGGACAGCATCACGTCTGCACATGTGGAATCTAGCGCCGCATATACTCCCCTCAATAACACACTGCCTACTGGAAGCAGCAGGGCAGCCCTACATAAGCGCTGTTCAAAATGTTTCTCAAATTGATGAAGCATAAAAGGAAGGGGGGAGGAACCAGCAGAGTAAACGTTATTTAAATGGGTGACGTTCTGCTTTACTGTATCCCCAGCATAGCATACTGTGCCAGGAAGGAGTTAACATCAACCCACGCAAAGCTCCCTCTGCAATAAGCCCACCAAACAGGAGCTCCCTCTTCTATATGCCCACCCACCCGAAGCTCCCTCTTCTATATGCCCACCCACCCGAAGCTCCCTCTTCTATATGCCCACCCATCCGAAGCTCCCTCTCCTATAGGCCCACCCACCCGGAGCTCCCTCTCCTATATGCCCACCCAGCAGGAGCTCCCTCTTTTATAGGCCCACCCACCCAGAGCTCCCTCCCCTATATGCCCACCCAGCAGGAGCTCCCTCTACTATAGGCCCACAATACAGGAGCTCCCTCTCCTATAAGCCCACCTACCCAAAGCTCCTTCTTCTATAGGCCCACCCACCTGGAGCTCCCTCTCCTATAGGCCCACCCAGCAGGAGCTCCCTCTCCTATAGGCCCACCCAGCAGGAGCTCCCTCTCCTATAGGCCCGCCCGCCCACCCACCCGGAGCTCCCTCTCCTATAGGCTCACCCAGCAGGAGCTCCCTCTCCTATAAGACAATCTACCCAGAACTCCCTCTTTTATAAGCCTGCTTTCCCAGAGCTCCCTTATCTATAAGCTCAATCACTAAGAGCTCCCTCTACCATAAGCCCACCCACCCAGAGCTCCCTCTACTATAATCCCTCCCACCCATCTAAGGCTCCCTCTCCTATATACCCACTCACCCAGAGTTCCCTTATCAATAAGCCTACTCATCCAGAGCTCCCTCTCCCATAAAGCCCACCTAACTGAAGCTCCCTCTACTATAATCTCACCCACCGGAGTCTTCCTCTCCTATAAGCCCTCCCACCAGGAGCTCCCACTCCTATAAGACCACCCAACAGGAGCTCCCTCTCCTATAGGCCCGCCTACCTAGCGCTCCCTCTCATCTAAGACCATCTATCTAGAGCTCCCTCTTATGAGACCACCTTCCCAGAGCTCCCTATCCTCTAAGCTCACCCACCTGGAGTTCCCTCTCCTATAAGCCCACCCAACAGCAGCTCCCTCTCCTACAAGCCCATCAACCTGGAGCTCCCTCTCCTATTTGCCCACCCACTCAGAGCTCCCCCTCCTATGAGTCCACCCATCTGAACCTCCCTCTACTATAAGCCCACCCACGTGGAGCTCCCTCTAAGCCCACCCACAAAGGGCTCCCTCTCTGTTATAAGCCCACCCACCTGGAGCTCCCTTTGGTATAAACCCACCCACCTAGGGCTCCCTCTCCAATAGGCCCACCCAACTAGAGCTCCCTCTCCTATACGCCCACCCCAGGTCGTCCCCCTTCCTGCCCATCCAGTCACTTCCACTGGCCGGCTCATGCCAGCTTTTATCTTGTGTGTGGCATTTCTCAATATAAATGAAGATTTTAGGTATTTTACTGGCTAAAATGATAATAAATCAGAAAAATAACCTAAATATTATCTGTCAGTAACCAATCCTTTGCATAATGCAGTTACAGTTTGAAGTCACATGATTGTTATACAGCTCAGCAGTGCGGTCATGCAGATTATCTACAGTCAATGATGCCGATTGGCTTACCTGCCGGTTCTTCAGTGCTGCTGGCTGCCGTAGTGGGCGGAGCTACTGGGATTTCTGTGGAAAAACGGGCAGGTGGTGCGGAAAGAAAAAAAAAATACATTAGTGATTTCTTTATAACACATAAGAGGACTGGAGAGGTTTGTTGTATGGCAGGGATCATTGTACACTGCAGTCATGTTAGTATAAATTTAATGACTTTGTTAGCGTATTTTCCTACACGAGCAGCCAGGGAGCTAATGGCAGCGCTGAATTAAAGAGAACCGGTCACACCCTGGAGGGAAGACTAAAACAACTCGGCTATTTCTTTTATTTGTAGCAATGCCGAGTAATCGGTTGTCGAAAATCATCCGTTTTGGCTCCATTTATTTAAGCCTCTGACTCTACCATCAGAAAGGAGCTCTGGTTCCCAAAAGGTTAATTTGTCCAATAAGGTGTTACTTTATAAGTGACAGGTTCCCTTTAAGGGAAAGGCCAATCAGAATAGCCATTTTCTTTGCTCAGTATTGCTTATAATGGGGGAGGGGCACAAAAAAATATCTTAAAGCTGCTTATATTTTGCCTTCCTCCCTCATCAATTATCAAAATCATTCCATTATCTTTACAAAATGTATTTTTGATCCACTGATGTCACCACTGGGTCTCTGTGCTTCTCTATGTAACACAGATTATGGTTGGTGGGAGGGACTGGCAGGGTGCCAAGAGCACCCCACCTCAGTGCTCCTCTCAAGGGCCCTCAGCACTGGTGCAAGCAGTGGGCTGGCCCTTGGGAGGAGGTATGCAAATATCAGTATGCCTTGATGGGTGTGGTCTTTCCTAGGCAGGCCCTACGTAACGCCCACATGTGATGTTGGCCCTCTATTATTGGAAAAACAGAATTCCAATGAGGAAAGGGGCTGGCCTGACTTGCAGGGGTGTCAAACTGGCGGCCCACCAGCTGTTGCGAAACTACAGGTCCCACCATGCCTCTGTCTGTAGAAGTCATGCGTTTAACTGTCAGCCTTGTAAAGCCTCATGGGATTTGTAGTTCCGCAACAGCTGGAGGGCCACCAGTTTGACACCTGTGGGCCGCTAGCGTATCAGAGCCAATCACATCTCTTAGCACTAGGGCAGAAAGACTTTTTTTAAAGTGGAACATCAGAAAAACCTTGTTTCCTGGAATGGAAGCTTTGGAACCTCTGTCAGGTTTTTATTTCCAGAAATCCCCAGGAGGTGATGGGACTTCAATAATTATTTGTTCAAAGGGGGTAAGGAGAACAAAATTATTTGATAAGCTCACTCGTTCCCCATAAAACGGGGCTTTCTTCCAGTGGGCACCAGGAACGAAAAACAATAAAACAGGAGCAGACCAATTGAAGAAAAAGCCAGAATTGGTAAAACCACCGACGCGTTTCAGCTGCCAAAACGTCCCTCCGTCATGAGGGCTTTAAAACTTTGTCAGCACTTAAATGGACTCAATGAAGTACAGAACTGTTTTGCCTTCACTGAGTCCATTTAAGTGCTGACAAAGTTTTGAAGCCCTGATGGGAGGTTTTGGGCACCGAAACGCGTTGGAGGTTTTATGTGATTGAACCATTAAAATGAAGCTGACTCTTTCATCAACTGGTCTGGGGCTACTCTTGTTTTATTTTACGTTGGAAGTGTTTTGATGGCTCTGTCACCACTGGGGAGGTTTCTTGGGATGTCGGAAAAAATTTTAGTACAAAAAAAGTTTTGGCTCAAGTTCCATTTTATTTAACCTGTTGCTGCCCAAGCAACACATATGTGCAGCGGCAAATAGGTGGGCTTTATTGCCCACATGTCGCATGAATGCGTTGCTGGGTGGCCAACGTTTCTGTGCTGCTAACACATAGACCAAGCCGTCAGAGGCGGCTCTCTGTCCAGACTAATGACCGGTGGCGGGACTGGAAGCTTAGAAAATACAACCTGGTCCCTCAAGACTGGAATTAGGAAATGAAGACTTGGCGATTGCTGATGGAGCTTATTTAGAGTGGAGAACCTCTTTAGCAATTTGCTGATGCTACTGCCCACCATCTATTGGCTGCTATGGGTTTACGGCTGGGTCGGTGAATCCCATCCTCTATATATTAACTCACAATCACATCACACATTGTTAGTAGGAGACGTTTGGTGGAGAACAATGCCATTTGCTCATAGACGTTTCAACGCTCTTCCCTGGATAAGTCAATGGTCCAAGGCTATGGCCAATCTATTCAGAGGTAGCAGCCAAAATATTCAATAGGTTTATTGAATGGCTGCCCCTGCAATCAGACTCGTAACTAACCCAATTGATTCCAAAGTGTTGGCTTTGGGCATGTTGCTTCTACCTAGGAGCCATCTTGTAGGTTTAATATGAGAATGCCAGAGAACTACTAGGAGCCAAAGCCAAAGTATTGCTTCTTGGTGATTTCCCAGGCTTGTAGATAGTAAATACCCATGAACCATGGTAAAATGAGCCTCATGCATAAGGAAGAACGAGAACTTTAATGAAGTTTATGGAGCCTATTCTATTCGAATATTCCTATACATGAAGTCCATTGGTTGTTGCTTTAACGGCTCAAGACCCTTCCGTCAACATTCTGGATACGTCTTAGGTCTAGAGTAAATGGCATTGCTGATTAATAGTTTGTACGACACATAAAGTTTGACAAGACATACTTATGCAGGGGGCAATGGGCGAGCGGCTTTGTTGGTAGCCCTTGGCACATCGATTGCACGTTATGCCAGTCACGCCATCCTTGCAGGGACACTGGCCCGTGGTCTGATTACAGGTTTTGCCGGCCGCACCAACAGGATGGCAGTCGCAGGCTGCGGGGTGGAACAGACAAGAAGGGTTTGGAAAAAACAGCACAAGGTCACAAAGCCAAAACACAAGTACCACATTACACGGTGATGCCGAGGTCCGCCAGGGAGGGGACAGCCAAGAGGAAGAGGGGAGCAGGGAGGGGCGGGGAAATCTATCATGCAAGCTGTCTACTGAAGCCAATACAAGCTATAGATTCATTGCATAAAATCACAACAGACATACTGCTAATAATTATACCTCATGTGCTGATTAGACAGGTGCACTTTAATAAAGGCCAAGCATTTTGTGAGGAAGGTCAACGTTTAGGAAGCCCATGGGTTCACTAGGATCCAGCATTCAAGAATCCTGGGGAAGCCCTTCCTACAAAATGGCCGCCTTCACCTTCACAAAACGAGTCAGTTTATATAATTGTAATAAAAACACAATATGTAATTAACATCATAATAACAATAACTCACATTTGCATTTTCACTCTCCCATAATGCACTGCGGTAAGTAGTATCTGATTGGTTGTTTTGACTGCACTGTATATTACAACCCTTTTCATAGAGTCTTTAGTTCTATCTGTTGTGGGAACAACTGGCGTGAACTGACGCTTTACCTACTCCCACCCAGCTGCAAAATATTAAAATTTAGTATTTGTTCTTCTATTGAAAACTTTTACAGTGTTTTACTTCTCTTTACACACTCTGCGTTATTTTTTTGTAATGGGGGTGCATTTTTTTTTAACCAGGGTTCTGTGGAACCCTATAGGGTTTCTCCAGAGGTTACCAGGAGTTCCTTGGGTTTATACAGATGTTACCAGGGGTTCCTTGGATTCTTTGAGTTTCTCCAGAGGTTACCAGGGGTTCCTCAAGTTTCTCCAGAGGTTACCAGGGGTTTCTCTGGTTTCTGGAGGTTACCAGGGGTTCCTTGGATTCCTCGAGATTCTCCAGAGGTTACCAGGGGTTCCTCAAGTTTCTCCAGAGGTTACCAGGGGTTCCTCTGGTTTCTAGAGGTTAACAGGGGTTCCTTGGATTCCTCGAGATTCTCCAGAGGTTACCAGGGGTTCCTCAAGTTTCTCCAGAGGTAACCAGGGGTTCCTCTGGTTTCTAGAGGTTACCAGGGGTTCCTTGGATTCCTCGAGATTCTCCAGAGGTTACCAGGGGTTCCTCAAGTTTCTGCAGAGGTTACCAGGGGTTCCTCTGGTTTCTAAAGGTTACCAGGAGTTCTTTGGATTCCTCTGGTTTCTCCAGAGGTTACGAGGGGTCCCTTGGATTCTTAGGGTTTCTCCAGAGGTTACTAAGGGTTACTTGTGTTGGGCAGAAATACTTACCATTTAATGGTGTCTGCATAGTTCTGAAGCCAAAGCCAGTGGCCTTCCGACAGCTACTTCCTTCTAGCCACCAATGTAAGAGCCATTTTTCCCAATGGCCTCCCATTTGATGGAAACCTGCATAGTTCTGGGTCCAACCCCACTTGAAAAAGCCAATGAGATAAGGGTGGAATTCTGGCCACCACTGTAAGGGGTGCCATCTTCTTAATGGCCACCAATATAATGGGAATTCTCCCCACTGACCTGCAATAAATTGATTTTAGCAGGGGTTCTCCTATTAAAAAAATTTACAGCATTTTTTTTCATTTATACCCTCAGAATCCTCACCCTCCATGTTAATTTTAATAATGGGGCTGCAGTTTTTTTTTATTGTTTTAGCCATTCTCAATCAGGGTTCCATGGATTCCTAGGGTTTCTGCAGAGGTTACCAGGGGACCATTGGGTTGTGACTGAAATATTTATTATTTAATGGTGTCTGAATAGTTCTGAAGCCAAAGCCCCTTAACAAAGCGAGTGGCCTTCTGACTACTACTTCCTTCTGGCCACCAATGTAAGGGCCATTTTTCCCAACGGTCTCCCATTTGATGGTACTTGCATAGTTCCAGGGCCAACCCCACTTGGAAACACCAATGAGGTAAAGGTGATATTCTGGCCACCATTGTAAGGGGTGCCATCTTCCTACTGACCACCAATATAAGGGGAATTCTCCTCAATTGATCTGCAATAAATTGGTTTTAGCAGGGGTTCCCCAAGATGTGAACATTATTTTAGGGGTTCCCCTGGGGTAAAAAAAGGGTTGAGAAAGGCGGTTTAAAAACAGAACTGTAGTTTATTATATTTTCATTAAGATCGATTCTTCTTCCTCTCTCTCTGTCTTTCTTTATGCTCTGTAAATGTCTTGCTTTTCTTCACTACATTTTATACTTTGTATTGATATATCTTCACTTTCCTGTATTGCTGTCCAGATCTCTCCTCTATTGTCTTTCTGCCGTCTAGCTTTGTATAAATTTCTATACAGGTTTCCCATTTTCAAACTCTTCTCTTGCTTTGCGGTATTCGCGTTCCCCTATATTACCTTCCTGTTTACTTTTCCACTTCCTATGGACTGTCTTCATTTTTTTTCTTTCCACTTTCCTTCAGTTTATGACCTCCTATAGCTCCTTTCTAATTGATTGTTTCACAATCTGTGGTCCGTGGGCCGTCAGTGCATCAGCAAGGAATGTACAGGGAGGACCGTCCAAAACTAGACTTCTGCACATCTAAACCTAAAAGCACAATTTTATATATCAGAGCTCATCAGTCCCTAGATGTGAAGGCTGCATTAGTTATCTTGCTTCAGGTGATCCTGCCAGTAACACACTCCCTGTCCTAGGGTGACTCTCACTGTACTGTATCTAAAGAGGAGCTTACGCGCCCCACGTGTGCTTCCATGGGTAGCAGAGCTTTCTGTGCTGGCAGTGAACTCAGCGCACGCTCCCAGCACAGTGACAGACCTGTCAAAGACAGTAGCTGCCGGTAAGTGTGCTGGTAACAAGCAGGGTGCGCGCTCTCGGCATAGCTGTGTCAGCTAATTGGTACCCAAATATGCAACCGCTCTGCGCCGAGGCCCACCCGCCAAGAGGCTGCATATTTGCGTACTGTCAGTGCCTAGGGGTTAAAGGAATGGCAGGGCTGGAAAGGGAAGCGATTAAAGAGGTCCATGCACTATAGACCTTGGAGAGCCTATGTTTCTTTCTTTCCTCGGTAGCCTGTTTGAGATTAAATATGATTACTGTATTTATTGGAGTACAACACACTTTTCCCCCCTGAAAATCAAGTGCAAATCATGTCTGCGTGTTATATGCCGATATTTAAATTTGCTGCCTCGGAGGGGAAGGGGATGAGCGCCATCAGAATACATAGAGCGTGGATCTCCTGTGTACTCGGGGGCCACTGTAATACGAAATCCCGGCTCCTAAGATAGACGCCACATGTTCCAGCATTGGGCCAGTGTTGTGTCTATCATAGGAGTCGGACCAGGCTCTGTGTAATCTGACATCAGGCTGCAGATGGGCACTGATCAGGCTGCAATGGGGAGACTGCAGATGGGCACTGATCAGGCTGCAATGGTGAGGCTGCAGATTGGCACTGATCAGGCTTCAATGGTGAGCTACAGATGGGCACTGATCAGGCTGCAACAGTGAGGCTGTAGATGGGCACTGATCAGGCTTCAATGGTGAGGCTGCAGATGGGCACTGATCAGGCTGCAATGGTGAGGCTGCAGATGGACACTGATCAGGCTGCATTGTTGGGCAATGGTGAGGCTGTAGATGGACACTAATCAGGCTGCAGATGGGCACTGATCAGGCTTCAATGGTGAGGCTGCAGATGGGCATTGATCAGGCTGCAATGGTGAGGCTGCAGATGGGCACTGATCAGGCTGCATTGATGGGTGAGGCTGCAGATGGGCACTGATCAGGCTTCAATGGTGAGGCTGCAAATGGGCACTTAGCAGGCTGCAGATTGGCACTGATCAGGCTTCAATGGTGAGCTACAGATGGGCACTGATCAGGCTGCAATGGTGAGGCTGTAGATGGGCACTGATCAGGCTGCAATGGTGAGGCTGTAGATGGGCACTGATCAGGCTGCAATCGTGAGGTTGCATTGATGGGCACTGATCAGGCTGCATTGTTGGGCAATGGTGAGGCTACATTCATGGGCACTGACCCTTATTTTGCTTCAAAGTTCCTTATTTAAAAGACTTTTTTCTCCTGAAACTTCCCTCTTACAATTAAGCTGCGTGTCATACGCCGATAAATAGGGAACATTTACTATAAAGTAACATTCACTGATGTTTGTATGTTACGGCCTTCATCTGTTAGGCAGCGTCTTGCGCCATTGTCTGTTGTGTTTATCTTTCAGGTGCGGCTTCAACTCTTCAATATTCTTTTTGTTGTGTGAGATGAAAGCTGGATGCGTGCGCCCTGTGATTCACTTTCAGAAGGAAGGAAGCCATGGCTCTTTGCATTACAGCATCGTTACTAAACTGACTTAAAGTGGACCTGTCATTTGAAGCCACATGAGGTGCCGGGCACAAGTCAGCATTGTCATTAGAAGTCCCTCTTTCATACCCTGACTAAAGCACTGCTGGTCCTGGACTCCCATCTGTGACCTAAGGCCTATAACAGCCCAGATCACGTGGTCTCTGCCTACCAGGAGCCTTGTGGATGCTTCATCTCATTGGAGACTGCAGAGTTTCTGTTGTTTTCAATCAGTCCCGGTCTTGTAGAAGTGCAATAAGTCATGTAAATCATGAATGAAGTAGATTCTGCAGCGTCGCTTCTGCTGAATCCCAAGCAGTGTCTCACCTTCTAGACGACAGAACACCTTTCCCATCTCCATTACAGAAGCTGAGGTGTTCTGTAGTCCAGCAGAAGTGTGGAACTGGGCAGAGATGACCACACTGTGGGATTTCTGTGCAACAAAGGCAGCGTTGTCAGCGCACTACAGAAGCTAGGAGCTCACTGGATTTCTGCCAGAACAATAAGTATTTCTCTGTTCTTTCATTGTATTGAAAAGAGGCAAAACGTAGGGAAATGTGCTTGTACGGCTATCAGGACCAGACCAAGGGTCCCAGAAGGGATGGTTGCCCTGGGCGCGGTGGAGATTTGGTGGGTTGTGCTAGATGGGGTTATTTGGATTGGGGCCAAGACAAAGGGTGGGCAGAAGGGGAGGCTACCCTGGGCGTGGTGGAGATTTGGGGGGGGGGGGTGATTTGTACTAGGAGGGTGGATTTCTGTTAAGAAGGATTTGGAGGGGAGAATTTGTAGTAGTAGGGATGATTGGGGGGAATTTGTGCTAGTAAGGGAAATTTGGGGGGGGGGGGGGAATTAGTTCTAGGAGAGAGGATTGGGGGGGGGGGCT
>BLSH010538794.1:159939-171062 GCA_018402905.1 Glandirana rugosa
AAGTATAAGTACTCTTGTGTCGGATAGGTAGTGATCTCTGGCCACTGTAGTGGCTTTGGGAAGTATAAGTACTCTTGTGTCGGATAGGTAAGTGATCTCTGGTCACTGTAGTGGTTCTGGGAAGTATAAGTACTTTTGTGTCGGATAGGTAGTGATCTCTGGTCACTGTAGTGGCTCTGGGAAGTATAAGGACTCTTGTGTCGGTTAGGTTAGTGATCTCTGGTCACTGTAGTGGCTCTAGGAAGTATAAGTACTCTTGTGTCGGATAGATAAGTGATCTCTGGTCACTCACTGGTCTCTAGTGATGGATAGGCTGTGTTTTCATGAATATGAAGGGTCTTGGTGATGTCACTGGTCTCTAGTGAATGGATAGGCTGTGTTCTCATGAATATGAAGGGTTTCGGTGATGTCACCGGTCTCTAGTGATGGATAGGCTGTGTTCTCATGAATATGAAGGGTCTTGGTGATGTCACTGGTCTCTAGTGATGGATAGGCTGTGGTCTCATGAATATGAAGGGTCTTGGTGATGTCCCTGGTCTCTAGTGAATGGATAGGCTGTGTTCTCATGAATATGAGGGGTCTCGGTGATGTCACTGGTCTCTAGTGAATGGATAGGCTGTGTTCTCATGAATATGAGGGGTCTCGGTGATGTCACTGGTCTCTAGTGAATGGATAGGCTGTGTTCTCATGAATATGAAGGGTCTCGGTGATGTCATTGGTCTCTAGTGATTGGATAGGCTGTGTTCTCATGAATATGAAGGGTCTCTGTGATGTCACTGGTCTCTAGTGATGGATTGGTTGTGTTCTCATGAATATGAACAGTATTGGTGATGTCACTGGTCTCTAGTGATGGATAGGCTGTGTTCTCATGAATATGAAGAGTATTGGTGATGTCACTGGTCTCTAGTGATGGATAGGCTGTGTTCTCATGAATATGAAGAGTATCGGTGATGTCACTGGTCTCTAGTGATGGATAGGTTGTGTTCTCATGAATATGAAGAGTCTCGGTGATGTCACTGGTCTCTAGTGATGGATAGGCTGTGTTCTCATGAATATGAAGGGTCTCGGTGATGTCACTGGTCTCTAGTGATGGATAGGCTGTGTTCTCATGAATATGAAGAGTATTGGTGATGTCACTGGTCTCTAGTGATGGATAGGCTGTGTTCTCATGAATATGAAGAGTATTGGTGATGTCACTGGTCTCTAGTGATGGATTGGTTGTGTTCTCATGAATATGAAGGGTCTCGGTGATGTCACTGGTCTCTAGTGATGGATAGGCTGTGTTCTCATGAATATGAAGGGTCTCAGTGATGTCACTGGTCTCTAGTGATGGATTGGTTGTGTTCTCATGAATATGAAGGGTCTTGGTGATGTCACTGGTCTCTAGTGATGGATAGGCTGTGTTCTCATGAATATGAAGGGTCTCGGTGATGTCACTGGTCTCTAGTGATGGATAGGCTGTGTTCTCAGGAATATGAAGGGTCTCGGTGATGTCACTGGTCTCTAGTGATGGATAGGCTGTGTTCTCAGGAATATGAAGGGTCTCGGTGATGTCACTGGTCTCTAGTGATGGATAGGCTACATTCTTAGAAATATAAACCTACATTTTCAGTTACATAGATTTTATCTCAATGTTTATATCCAGTATTGGTGCACAAAGTGCCAGCATGACATGGACCACTTTTGCCTCCATCCAACAAATGAGGAATGTTGACCTTTAATCTGTCGATACTCTGTACATGTTCTCTTTCTGCACAACCACTTTTGGAATCAAAGCAATGCACTAACAGGTAAGGCCATTGAAAGATGTGTTGTGAAAGTTCCGGTTTGATGCCTAAAGTCCTACAAACAATTTGTCAGGTCAGTGACTATGAAGGTCCAAGCCTCAGGAATTCCTGCTATCAGACGCTGAGCTGCTGTCACAACAAGCAGTCCTTCTCATGCTGTGATGGTTGCTCCTTGACAAGGTTAGAAAAGAGCTGTCGAAAACAGGAGGGGCGAAGAGACTTTGTGTGTGGGGGGGGGGTGCTAGTGAGGTGCCGAGTGACAGGTTGTCTCAATAAACACAAAGGGTGTTGGAAAGAGGGACGTTCCAGAAAAGATATTCTTGTAGGTGTCAGGGAATAGTTTAGGAGGACAAATTCTTTAGTGGAAACTACAAGCAAATATTAGGAGCCCTCTGCTCATTAGTTGGGACTAATGCTCAGAAAACATTCATTTTAAGAATCGTTTTTACTTTGTTATAGATCTTCATTGGATCATACTAAAAAAAAATAAACATTAATGAGCAGAGAACTTTTTTTATGTGCTAAATTTTTGCATTCTCGAAGAATCCCGTGGACCTTCAGGAGTATCAGATAGAATATCCCCTGGTGGGCCCTGTGGTTACATTTTCCTTGCACGTGATTGGGTATTATTTGCAAAGGGGAAAATCCCTTGTAAAGTAAACAGTCTATTGGGTTTTAGTAAGGCATCTCCAATATATCCAAGATGCATGGCTCAAAAAGAAAAAAAAATACACAGTAGCAAGCAAAATGATAACCCTGTAAAGCAGCTCATTGACTTAAAAGCAGCAATATTTGCACATGGCCGGTAGAGCAACTAATTCCAAGTCCAATAATTCCCCAATACTCCTTTTGGACAGCTCGCTGGAAGATGCTTCAGAGCATTCTTGACTGTCAAGATGGGACCTCTGCTTTCCTGCCCTGAATAGTGGAAGGTGCCAAACCGCTACGCTGGAATCCCACAGCAGCTGGTGGTATAACCAAAACCCTGGACGTTTGGTCACTGGACTTCTAATTGTTTTTCTGTAAGCTCTGCGGTGTAGTGAAACACACAACATCAACAGCTGATGCATAGAAAAGTGAGCACACAAGAGAGAAGCAACACAAAGTGCACATGGCCATTTGGTCAGGTTCTCCCTTTCCCTTTTTTGGAAAATGTCATTAGCCCAGTGGTGGCTGCGGTCCTGCGGGCTAGTCTGGTGGTCCAATCACGTATGCACTTTACTCACCCCCGGCTGGTAGGGTGTAAATCCTCGGACTTGCCCTGAAAGTCTCAGGAGGGGTGGGGGGGGGGGGGAGGACACATGGTCCTCCTCCGAAGAGAAAGGATGCTAGCCCTGATCATCAGATGCGCAAGGCTCCTGACAGGGACTGGGGTACTCATGGTCTACCCGGCCGAAACCAGGATGACCCCTTTCTTCGGGAGGCCTGCCGAAGCAAAGCCAACCCAAGTACGAGGTGGGGCTCCCCTGAAGGGAGACCCCATGGGAAAGGGAGAACCTGACCAAATGGCCATGTGCCCTACCCTCCCCCCACCACCACTTTCAGGGCAAATCCGAGGATTTACACCCTACCAGCCGGGGGTGAGTAAAGTGTATACGTGATTGGACCACCAGACTAGCCCGCAGGACCGTGGCAACCACTGGGCTAATGACATTTTCCAAAACTAGCCCGCAGGACCGTGGCAACCACTGGGCTAATGACATTTTCCAAAACTAGCCCGCAGGACCGTGGCAACCACTGGGCTAATGACTTTTTCCAAGACTAGTCTGCAGGACCGCGGTAATCACTGAGCTAATGACATTTTCCAAAACTAGTCTGCAGGACCGCGGTAATCACTGGGCTAATGACATTTTCCTAGACTAGCCCGCAGGACCGTGGCAACCACTGGGCTAATGACATTTTCCAAAACTAGACCGCAGGACCGTGGCAACCACTGGGCTAATGACATTTTCCAAAACTAGTCTGCAGGACCGCGGCAACCACTGGGCTAATGACATTTTCCTAGACTAGCCCGCAGGACCGTGGTTACCACTGGGCTAATGACATTTTCCAAAAAGGGAAAGGGAGAACCTGACCAAATGGCCACGCGACCTCCCCTCCCCCCACCCCTGAGACTTTCAGGGCAAATCTGAGGACTTACACCCTACCAGCCGGGGGTGAGTAAAGTGCATACGTGTTTGGACCACCAGACTAGCCCGCAGCAACCACTGGACTAATGACATTTTTCAAAAAGCATGTAGTTATCTTACATCTTGTAAGGTTTTTTAATCTATTGGTATAAATGATAATGCTTTAATATTACACTCAGGTTGCGCCTCCCCAACAGAGTATCCATGGACACACTCTTAGGATGACTGCCTCCTATATATGTATAGTGTTACTACTTACTTCCATGTAACATTGCTGGACTTTTGGACTCGTACAATTGTTCTGTGGACCAGACTCTTCTAGTCACCCACCTGCCTGTGCGCCAGATATCTATCTGTTTGTGCTGTGCAAAATAAGCAAGTGACATACAACACATAAAAAAAGGGAGGGGGAAGTGGATAAGTGCTTCAAAAAGTGCCAATGTGCTAGACAACGATGGGCCTTTTGGACCAGAATAAAAAATCAGTAAGCTCCTCCACCACGAGAATTAAGGGCCTCCATGGACTGCCATTCCTGGGGCACGTACACCGTGGGCTTCTCTTAGACCAGCCCCTGGCCAGACCAGCGCAGCACCATCCCTACCGGGAAGGCATTAGAACTCAGGGAGCTTAGGGATAGTCTTGCTTTTAACAAAGGACCTCCTACCATTCCCACTTTATTAGATCAGGCCGAATACTAGACAGTGCCCCTCCTCGTTATAGAGGGCAATCTATTCCCGCTCTCGAGAACTGATAAGAACAGATATTACACTTGAACTTAGCCAAAAGGCAGAGAAAGGGAATAAAATGCAGATTGCCTGACCCTTTCCTTCCACCAAGAAACTTTCATCTCTCTGGTATTTTCAACTTCCTGCCACCATTGGTGAGGTTAAAGGAACAAGGCCGGCAGGGGAGCAGAAAATACTGGTTGAGGACAGGTCCACTTAGTAACAAGTTCAGTTTGTAAAGAGGTTTTCCCTTTTATATAGATTTGTAAATCTATAGGCAAACCTTATACCAAATTTGCAGATGAAATTTGTAAGCTCCTCCACCACGAGAATTTACAGCCTCCCGGAACTGCCATTCCTGGGGCAGGTACACTGCGGGCTTCTCTTAGACCATCCCCTGGCCAGACCAGAGCAGCACCATCCCTACCGGGAAGGCATTAGAACTCAGGAAGCTTAGGGATAGTCTTGCTTTTAACAGAGGACAAGCCTGGTGCACCAAGCCAAAACCAACCCTGGAGGAAAAAGGACCTCCTACCATTCCCACAGTTCCCACTTTATTAGATCAGGCCAAATAGTAGACAGTGCCCCTCCTCGTTATAGAGGGCAATCTGTTCCCGTTCTCGAAAACAGATATTACACTTGAACTTAGCCAAAAGGCAGGGAAAGGGAATAAAATGCAGATTGCCTGACCCTTCCCTTCCACCAGGAAACTTTCATCTCTCTGGTATCTTCAACTTCCTGCCACCATTGGTGAGGTTAAAGGAACAAGGCGGGCAGTGGAGCAGAAAATGCTGGTTGAGGACAGGTCCACTTAGTAACAAGTTCAGTTTGTAAAGAGGTTTTCCCTTTTATATATTTGTAAATCTATAGGCAAACCTTATACCAAATTTCCCGATGAAATTTGTAAGCTCCTCCACCACGAGAATTTACGGCCTCCCGGAACTGCCATTCCTGGGGCACGTACACTGCGGGCTTCTCTTAGACCAGGGGTAGGCAACATGCGGCTCTCCAGCTGTTGTAGAACTACATTTCCCATGAGACATTGCAAGGTTGATGGATACAATTACTCCCAGAAGCATGATGGGAAATGTAGTTCTACAACAGCTGGAGAGCCACAGGTTCCCTACCCCTGTCTTAGACCATCCCCTGGCCAGACCAGAGCAGCACCATCCCTACCGGGAAGGCATTAGAACTCAGGAAGCTTAGGGATAGTCTTGCTTATAACAAGGGACAAGCCTGGCGTACCAAGCCAAGACCAACCCTGGAGGAAAAAGGACCTCCTACCATTCCCACTTTATTAGATCAGGCCGAATACTAGACAGTGTCCCCCATCGTTATAGAGGGCAATCTGTTCCCGCTCTCGAGAACTGATAAGAACAGCTATTACACTTGAACTTAGCCAAAGGCCAGAGAAAGGGAATAAAATGCAGATTGCCTGACCCTTTCCTTCCACCAGGAAACTTTCATCTCTCTGGTATCTTCACCTTCCTGCCACCATTGGTGAGGTTAAAGGAACAAGGCAGGCAGGGGAGCAGAAAATGCTGGTTGAGGACAGGTCCACTTAGTAACAAGTTCAGTTTGTAAAGGGGTTTTCCCTTTTATATAGATTTGTAAATCTATAGGCAAACCTTAGACCAAATTTCCCGATGAATGTGTAAAATTTTGACATCAACGTTGCGGTAAAATTTTAGTTCTGGGAAGTTTGTTACGGCGTTTGACATCATGAAGCCTCGTGTTTTATTCAGCTGTTTATTCCATTATTCGCTTCCGGAGGAGACCTCGCTCTCTGAACGATGATTAAGCCCCATAAAGACACCGCGATGTATAAATGGCACCGATGGTTTTGCTCGGCATGTTTTTTTTTTCTGGGCAGAGAGACCGCACGTGGAATTTTACGATGCCGTAAGGTCATTACAGATATTTGGCCGAGGATGAAAGTGACTTACGGCAATCATTTTCCAACTGCATCACAAGAACGTTGGAATGCAGAATTCCCTCCTAGAAACGAGGAAATAATCGGTTACTGTCATTGTTTTGCTGCCCTGAGAACGTTCTTTGTGCATGAGGATCGATAGCTGGGCACCCCACAGATCCAAGCTGGTGGCATGGGCTGAGACTCGCCAACTAACAGCTTTATCTTCTGTCAAGGCAAAGTCTCACTTGGCATCCATGTGTCCTGCTAAAGCCCAACTAAACTTTTAGTTTTAATCAGCCAAATACATTCCAGATGTATCAAATCAAAAGATGTACAAAATCTTACCGTTTGTTTTCTTCAGACTGAGTGGAAAAAGCCTGTGCCCTGCCAGAACACTGTAGAGATGGACACTATGTGTGGAAGCAGTGGTTTCTTTGCAGAGGTACGACTCACCCCAGCTAAGTTGAACCTATAGCTCTGCAACCAGCAAAGATTATGCTCCCTGATGAGTAAAGAGCTCTAGCTCTGATTCAGCTGAGAATCTTTGCAGAGATACTACTGTTTCCACACAAAGAGCGACGTTCCTTTTTTGCAGCATATTGGCAGGGGACAGGCTTTTCTACTCAGGCTGTGGCTGCTTTATAAAGAAAACAAACTGCAGAGTTGGCCATACATGGATCGAAATTCGGCCGGTTCAAGCAGGAACCAGATCAATTTTAACTCGTGTGTGGCATCTGCGGCTAAATCTACAGTTTGACTTCTGTTCAACTGCCCTTTCAGATGTTAGCCACTCGATTACCGCTACGGGCAACAGAATGGCAGAGAATGCATTAACCACTTGAAAGTCGGCTACAGCGTGGGCTTAAATTGCCGGGAGGGCATCCATGGACGTCTTCCCGTGCTCTGTGATCACACACACTGTGTGGGACTCGGCTGATCATGGAGTTAGGGGCCGATCCCGACCCTTAACCACATGATCAGCTGTCAGCCAATGACAGTGGATCACATGATGTAAACAGAAGCCGGTAATCTGCTTTTTTTCCCCTCACCGGGTTCTGTAAAAGGGACATCTATCCCAGACAGTGCTTCTAACCAGTTCCCACCAGTGCCCACCTATCAGTGCCTACCAGTGCCCATCAGTACTGCTAACCAGTGCCCACCTATCAGTGCCCATCAGTGCCACCTATAAGTGCTGCCTATCAGTGCCACCTACCAGCGCCTATCAGTGTTACCTATCAGTGCCACCCATCAGTGCAGCCTCATCAGTGCCACCCATCAGTGCAGCCTCATCAGTGCCTTCTGATCAGTGCGGCCTAATAGTGCCCATCAGGGCAGCCTATCAGTGCCCATCGGGGTAGCCTATCCGTGCCAATCAGGGCAGCCTATCAGTGCCCATCAGGGCAGCCTATCAGTGCCCATCAGGGCAGCCTATCAGTGCCCACCAGTGCAGCCTATCAGTGCCCATCAGAGCAGCCTATCAGTGCCAATCAGGGCAGCCTATCTGTGCCCATCAGTGCAGCCTCTCAGTGAAGGAGAAAAAATGACCTGTTTGGAAAATTTTATAAAACTATGAAAACTGTTTTTTTTTTTCCCCAAAATTTTCAGTCTTTTTTGTGATTAAATGTCACAAAAAAGAAATCTCTATTTGTGTGAAGAAAATTAAAAAAACTCATCTGGGTGCAGTGTCACATGACTGAGTAATTGTCATTCAAAGTGTGACAGCGCTGAAAACTTAAAATTGGCCTGGGCAGGAAGGGGGTGGAAGTGTCCAGTAAGCAAGTGGTTAAGGTAAAGAACCCTTTTACCTTTACAACCACTTTACGATAATATTTTTGGGTCTGATTGCACGCTCTCCCCTAGATCTGTGAAGAACTGCAAGCACCTCCATCACAGGAATTGCCCAGTAAGTTACATGTATTCTTTAGATGGGCCCTTACACTAGATACATGTTGGTAGGTCTAAGGCAGGGGTGTCAAACTGGCAGCCCCCCAGCTGTTGCGGAACTACAAGTCCCATCATGCCTCTGCCTGTGGGAGTTGTGTGAAAAAGGATGTTATGGCGAATAAATGGATACCATACATGTTACGGTTAAAAATTTCGCACACTCGCGGAATGGCGACAAAGTCCGGTACTTAAAAATCTCCATAGGCGGCGCTTCAAAATGAACCAGGTTAGAGGTGCAGAGGAGGTATTTTGCTAGAATTATCATTCACACTCTGGTGTACCTCACATGTGTGCTTTGAACACCGTTTTCATATGTGGGCACGACTTTCGTTCGCGTTTTCTTTGCTACGGGAGCTCGCGGGGACGGTGACGCTTTAAAAATGTTTTTTTTTTTTTTAATTTATTTTTTTTTCTTTCACTGTTCCTTTAAAAAAAAAAAAAACTGATAACTTTTATTGCTATCGCAAGGAACGTAAACTACCCTTGTTATAGTAATATATGGTGACAGGTACCCAATTTGACAGCTGTGTGGGTTTGGGTGCGTGTCTCTGATCTCAGACAGTGTATGCTCGGAGTCACGCACCCGCATGGATATCAGATTGGGAGCATCGGCTGTGTCCATGCAGCCACTGCATCCCAACTGACATGACTGGGACTGCCTGCCCTGGGATGCATGGAACAGCTGTGCATCCCTGTGCAGGCAAACATGACCCTTGCATGGGTGTATGATTAAAGCGGAGTTCCACCCTTTCCTTATGTCTATTAAAAGTCAGCAGCTACAAAAAGTGTAGCTGCTGACTTTTAATAAACCGACACTTACCTGTCTCCCGGTCCAGCGATGGAGCCTCACTCCTCTCCCCCTCCCCTCGGCAGCGCCGGCATTGCTACTGTAGGCACCTGGCCGCGGCTTCACGGCCGGGCGCATGCGCGAGCGGTGCTGCACTTTGTGATTGGTCCCGAAGTCTTCTAGGATCTGTCCTGTGTCCCAGAAGACTTCAGGAGGGAGGGGGAAGGAGACCTTCCACTTCCGATTGCCTTAGGCAACCGGGCGGAAGTACCCCTAAAAATCAAGTATCCCCACCCCCCCCTCCTCCTCAAAAGCTCCATTTCAGCATCCGGAGCTGGGGAGGAGGACTTAAAGCGCAAGTTCCAATTTTGGGTGGAACTCCGCTTTTAAGTGATTGTAAAGTCTGGTTTTGCACAGGGCAGCCCAGATCCTCCTCTTCTTGGGTCCCTCTTTGGTGCTGCTGGCTTCTCCCTCCTGCTGAGTGCCCCCACAGCAAACAGCATGCTATGGGGGCACCCAAGCCGAGCCGCTTCTTCAGACAAGGTTCGGCCCCACCCCCTCCTCCTGATTGGCTAACTGACTTTAATTTACAGCAGCAGGAGCCATTCAGGAGGGAGAGTCCCGGAAGGCCGAGACACTCATGGACAACGCTGGATAGAGATGGAGCTCAGGTAAGTATTAGGGGGAGAAGGGGGCTGCTGCACACAGAAAGTTTTTTGGCTTAATGCATAGAACGCACCTTCTGCCTTTGCAACCACGTTAACTGCGCCTGTATGAACGATGCCTAAAGCTCACAATACACAATGCACTCTGGATGTACAACCTTATTTAGATCTACCAACAACAATGTAGTGCAAGGGCCTGCCTGATTTATTCCAAATAATTATCTCTGTGTTTCATATAATGAAAGGTATAGTTGAATGATGCTGCCATTAAAATATTTATGTTTTAGTTTTAGCACGAAATATGAAATGGAGTCATTATTTGGGGTGAGGAAGTCCAAAAACAACATGATTTATCCCCCATAACATAGTCCCCTATTTCCATCATGAGTTCCTGTCTTTGGGTTTTGTAGGACCAAGCCTTGCTTGTCTCTTTCCCTGGTTTGGGGTTTGTAGGACCGAGTCTTGCTTGTCTCTTTCCCTGGTTTAGGGTTTGTAGGACCAAGCCTTGCTTGTCTCTTTCCCTGGTTTGGGGTTTGTAGGACCATGCCTTGCTTGTCTCTTTCCCTGGTTTGGGGTTTGTAGGACCATGCCTTGCGTGTCTCTTTCCCTGTTTTGGGTTTTGTAGGACCATGCCTTGCTTGTCTCTTTCCCTGGTTTGGGGTTTGTAGGACCATGCCTTGCTTGTCTCTTTCCCTGTTTTGGGTTTTGTAGGGCCAAGCCTTGCTTGTCTCTTTCCCTGGTTTGGGTTCTGTAGGACCATGCCTTGCTTGTCTCTTGCCCTGGTTTGGGTTCTGTAGGACCATGCCTTGATTGTCTCTTTCCCTGGTTTGGGCTTTGTAGGACCAAGCCTTGATTGTCTCTTTCCCTGGTTTGGGTTTTGTAGAACAGAGTCTTGCTTGTCTCTTGCCCTGGTTTGGGTTTCGTAGGACCGAGCCTTGCTTGTCTCTTGCCCTGGTTTGGGTTTCGTAGGACCAAGCCTTGCTGGTCTCTTGCCCTGGTTTGGGTTTTGTAGGACCAAGCTTTGCTTGTCTCTTGCCCTGGTTTGGGTTTTGTAGGACCGAGCCTTGCTTGTCTCTTTCCCTGGTTTGGGTTTTGTAGGACCGAGCCTTGCTTGTCTTTTTCCCTGGTTTGGGTTTTGTAGGACCAAGCCTTGCTTGTCTCTTGCCCTGGT
>BLSH010538794.1:171072-182641 GCA_018402905.1 Glandirana rugosa
GTCCCTTTCTCTGTTCGTTCCTGCTTGTCTCTTTCCCTGGTTTGGGCTTTGTAGGACCAAGCCTTGATTGTCTCTTTCCCTGGTTTGGGTTTCGTAGGACCAAGCCTTGCTTGTCTCTTTCCCTGGTTTGGGTTTCGTAGGACCGAGCCTTGCTTGTCTCTTGCCCTGGTTTGGGTTTCGTAGGACCAAGCCTTGCTGGTCTCTTGCCCTGGTTTGGGTTTTGTAGGACCAAGCTTTGCTTGTCTCTTGCCCTGGTTTGGGTTTTGTAGGACCGAGCCTTGCTTGTCTCTTTCCCTGGTTTGGGATTTGTAGGACCGAGCCTTGCTTGTCTCTTTCCCTGGTTTGGGTTTTTTGTAGGTCCAAGCCTTGCTTGTCTCTTGCCTGGTTTAGGTTTTGTAGGACCAAGCCTTGCTTGTCTCTTACCCTGGTTTGGGTTTTGTAGGACTAAGCTTTGCTTGTATCTTGCCCTGGTTTGTGCACTCAGGATGCCATGTGACACCAGGCTGACCCAAATATTTTTCAGGAATATTTTTCGTAAACACATTACATTAAATTTCTACCCTGGAACAGAGCCTGTAGCATATTATTTCCCCTTACAATTCCTTGCCTCGTGCTTTCCCCCCAAAGCATTTTCCAAAGCTGAAGAAAATTTGTTCTCCTGACTTGTCACAGCTTTATTTAAAAGTATTCATTTGTCACCACTGAAACTTTCTGCCAAAAAAATAATGGGACCACTGGACCATTTGTATGACAAATGATACCTAGTAAAAGAGTGCCCCCCCCAGCATGGAAGATAGATTGTTTCCAGAGGAGACAGGTTCTAAGCCCGCTCATGTCCAGTTGTACATCGCACCCTTGGTCAACGCTTGTTCTCATAACAATGGCAGCTGTCCAGATTTAAACTGTGTGTAACACAAACCCCGCGCCTGCTTCCCCCAAGAGCTAAAAATTTTAATGCAAAATGCCACTGCATAAATCATCTCAGCTGTGTTCAATGTCACGGCGTACTGACTTTCCACATCTGTACGAGAGTTTTATGTCTAAAACCTCAGAGCAATAAAATAAAGGCATGTTGGTGGCATCAGCCATGTGCAGTCACTCATCCATGCAGCCTAGAAAAAGCTGATCAGACCCTTCATATTCAAGAGAACATAGCCTATCCGATCACTAGGACCAGTGACATCACCGGGACCCTTCATATTCATGAGAACACAGCCTATCCATTCACTAGAGACCAGTGACATCACCGAGACCCTTCATATTCATGAGAACACAGCCTATCCATCACTAGAGACCAGTGACATCACCGAGACCCTTCATATTCATGAGAACACAGCCTATCCATCACTAGAGACCAGTGACATTACCGAGACCCTTCATATTCATGAGAACACAGCCTATCCATCACTAGAGACCAGTGAAATCACCGAGACTCTTCATATTCATGAGAAAACAGCCTATCCATCACTAGAGACCAGTGACATCACCGAGACCCTTCATATTCATGAGAACACAGCCTATCCATCACTAGAGACCAGTGACATCACCGAGACCCTTCATATTCATGAGAACACAGCTTATCCATTTACTAGAGACCAGTGACATCACCGAGACCCTTCATATTCATGAGAACACAGCCTATCCAATCTCTAGAGACCAGTGACATCACCGAGACCCTTCATATTCATAAGAACACAGCCTAACCAATCACTAGAGACCAGTGACGTCACCGAGACCCTTCATATTCATGAGAACGTAGCCTATCCATTCACTAGAGACCAGTGACATCACCGAGACCCTTCATATTCATGAGAACACAGCCTATCCATCACTAGAGACCAGTGACATCACCGAGACCCTTCATATTCATGAGAACACAGCCTATCCATCACTAGAGACCAATGACATCACTGAGATCCTTCATATTCATGAGAACACAGCCTATCCAATCACTAGAGACCAGTGACGTCACCGAGACCCTTCATATTCATGAGAACATAGCCTATCCATTCACAGGAGACCAGTGACATCACCGAGACCCTTCATATTCATAACATAGCCTATCTGCTAACAGACCATGTAACCACAACCTACCTATGAAGCCAGTGTTATCCCAGAAGTGCCCCACGTTCTTTTATTTCAGTATACAATAACATTTCTAAATGTATATGTTGGACAAAACTTCAGCAAAAAATGATACTTCCACTGTATCATTTGTAACCATCACATGGAACAATGCCCGGCATTATAATGGGCCGCTGCGGCTCCCGGTATGCATCTATACCTGCATTCTAAATGTCTCCCAGAGGTTGCCAACTGCAAAACAAGAGTAACACTTCCAACCCGCTGCGGGCTTTCCGTGGCCCCTAAAGTATAAATTATATTTTAGCGCTTCAGTGAACTTTTCCTGCCGTAGCTGACAGCTTTCCCCAGTGCGCTCTGTTGCCTTACGAAGCAAAGTAGACCCGGGCCTGGTCCAGTGGGACATTCCCACTAGGAGTTCTCATTTCAGTTACAGCAATCTCTGCCTTTATTGTTACTCAGCGTCCTTCCCTCGTCATCCAATGAGGTTTGCACTCCGAGCGTTTTTCCCTCCTCTCATGCCAGCTTAATTTCGTAAGCAGTTTACAGGTTAGGGTTACAGAAAAAATACATTTTGCTGGAATCTAAATTAGTTCTCCAAATATTTAACACTCAAGTTGGATTTTGAGCGCAGGAAAAATAAGACGTTGATTATACTGTACTACATGTAGCGTGGAGAGCCAAATACTGTGCTGGGACAGCCCGTCTACCTGACGCAAATTTCTGAAGCCAAGGAGATGCCGTTTTTAGACAGAATAAGTTTAGTCCTGTTTTACGTTATATTGTGTATATTGTACGTTGTCATTTTATATACAGGATGAATAGGCGCTGGCGGATCCAACCGTCCACCAGGTACTTCTGTCACTTCAGTGGGAAGATCACCCAAGTTCAAAGGTTCACCCCACACACATTCAACTCCACTTTTCCATCCATTGCTGTATCTCATCACTCCGCCACATTCTCCATTGAACGTAATTTGGACACCTTGGAACCCCTGATTCTTATGCAGCATAAGAGGTTTTTTTTGGCACACCAACTGCAGGCTTCCTTGCTGGATCTCATATATGGAAAGTACCTAGACCATAAGTGTCAATCACAAGGCACGCGGGCCCAATCTGGCATTTCAGGAGGCCCCCGTGCCTCTCCTGCAGCTGTGGCATTGCCCCTCGTCTGTGCCTCCACCTTGTCTCGGCAGTCGAGAGGAGGACAGAACTCCTCCACCAGATTTTGCAGTTATGAAAGGAAAAGAAGGCGCACTGGCCTAGTGCATTATGCCAAGGTAACATTTATTAAAAGTAGAGATTAAAAATACTCGCAAACATATGAAGAAAAACGCATATAAGAGCCTCCGACATGGGGCAGACGGCCCTGTCTCGGTGGTGGTCTCGGAGCTCCGAGGAAGAAGGCATGGCCTTCGAAACATGTTACCTGGTGCAGCCCTCATGCCCTTTCCATCACGGTCTAGAGACCACCATCGAGACAGGACCATCTGCCCCATGTCGGAGGCTCTTATATGTGTTTTTCTTCATATGTTTGTGAGTATTTTTAATGCTTTTAATCAGTTTTACCTTGGGATAATGCACTAGGTCAGTGCGCCTTTCTTTTCCTTTCATTACATGGTGGCACCTGGGATATCCCCTATCCTTGAAGGCAGCAAAGCCATTTGAACTATCCCTGGAACGTGTGCTCATCTCTCATCACACTATTGCGTAGGGGTAATTGTTCGTACACTACTATCAGATTGTGCCAGCCGCAGATGGGATCATCCCCCCCCCCCCCTCATCACTGTCAGCAAAGAGGACAGAACTCTTCCTAGAGATCTTGCACCTCTCCTCTCCGCCTCCCCTGGTTTCAGCATTCAGCAGATTCCAGTAGCTGAATCCAGCCCTCCTCTGGTCCTCCTCCAGACCCTGCACTTTCTGCTTCCCAGCTTCTTAATGGCATAAGCACAAGGTAACGGAGGTGCACTGTGATGTATGGGAGGGTGGGGGGACTCTTGACTTTGGATGGTGGGGAGCTCTTGACAACTGATGTAAGGGGGGGGGGTGCTCTAGTCTTACAGATACAGCTAGCCCTTTGAGGGCAACCATTATGCTGATGTCGCCCGCAATTAAATTGAGTTTGACACCCCTGACCTAAACGTTCTTCACGGCCGCCAATCAAAACCAAAACCTTGCTTAGAAGGCTGACTGAGGATGCAGCACATAGAAAGAAGATACGGCACAGCACAGGTTTGAAAGACTGCCATATACTACATTTGGCACAAGAGCCGGTCTACTTTAACCTGGAACGAGGAATGGTATCGCAGTGCTGGTTCAGGCACATCAGAGCTCTGTCTCCATCAGGAGAACATTTTCTTACTAAATTTTATTAGAGCAATGAAAAAAGTAAATTCTGCGTAGCCGGCCCAGCATCAACATTTTCAGCAGCCTGGGTGCTGAGCCCGGACAACAGTCTGCTTTATGGAAAATCCGATACCCCCTGTCTCCATTTGTGGTCATTAAGAAGAATGACCTCCTTACACATAGCTAAAAAGATCAGTGGTGTCATTGGGAACTTATCTGAGAGGTAGAAATTGACCATTGCTCAAGGAACTTCTAGCAACCTCTGGAGGAACCCCTAGCAACCTCTGGAGGAACCCTGGTTGAGAAACCCTGACCTAGATGTTCTTCGCAGCCACCAACCAAAACCTTCCTTAGAAGGCTGACTGAAGATGCAGCACATAGAAAGAAGATACGGCACAGCACAGGTTTGAAAGACTGCCATATACTACATTTGGCACAAGAGCCGGTCTACTTTAACCTGGAACGAGGAATGGTATCGCAGCGCTGGTTCAGGCACATCAGAGCTCTGTCTCCACAAGAAGAACATTTTCTTCCTAAATTTTATTAGACCAATGAAAATTCTATGTAGGCAGCTTAGCGTCAACATCTTCAGCAGCCTGAGTGCTGACCCCGGACAATTAGCCTGCTTTCTGGAAAACCCGATACCCCCGTCTCCAGGAGAGCACTCCTACATTGGGCAGATACTTTGGTATAGCAGCGCTGGTTCAGGCACAGCAGAACATTTTTTCGTCCTAATTTTTATTAGAGCAATGAAAAAAGAAAATTCTGCGTAGGCAGCACAGCATCAACATCTTCAGCAGCCTGGGTGCTGACCCTGGACAATTAGTCTGATTTCTGGAAAACCCGATACCCCCAGAAGAAGACTCCCACATCGGGCAGACACGTTAGAACTGGAACACCCTACAAGAAGATAAAACTAAACCTTGCAGAAAAGACCCCGTGTTAGAAACTCACCAGCCCATAGGACCATTGCAAGCCACTGCAACGGCTCTTTCAATGATTAGGGAATTCGGAAGAGACATTGGGGGCACATAGCATGGAGCCCTACAAGCCAGTTTGTCTGCTGAGAGGCAGGAAGAGGCATTGTATTGAGCATCTCCAGAGCTGCCGAGTTGTGGACAGCTGACCAGGTGTGGGTGGTAGGAACACTGAGCAGAAGAGGCCTAGTAGATTTGGAAGATTCAGAGGATGTGAATGAGAGGATGCTGCATCTTATTTTAGTTCAATTACAGATTTTGGAATGGAAATCTATATTGTAGGGCACAGCAGCTCTGGTTAGGCAGTTTTTAGATGCAAATGGGCCTCAAGGGATGCCTACAGCAAGCTCCACAAGTATGGAAAAGACATCATATAGGATTGACTTGATCTGCTCTTCTCTCTGCATTCCAGCAGACAAAATGGTCCGCTGAGCATGGATAGATATTGCAGGGAGCTACCGCATCACACAACCTGGCAGATTCCCCGCAACTAAAGCAACATTAGCCAGCAAAATGCGATAACTTATGTGAGATATCTGATTTACAATACACCTCCCGATGTTCTGCATGCAACTGCATAGACTTGCAGTGGTATTGCCATAGAGTGGACAACTGCCATATTTCCTTAGCGGCAGCAAAGTCTTAGCTTCTATCAGCTTTTGGCAACACAAAATTTAGTGCAGACACGGGAGGAACCCAGAAGACCCATGTCTCCCATTATGCAGGGAACCGTACGCCGCTATAACCACACAACTGCCAAGCAAGCATACAAAACTGGTTCATGTGACCAATACAGTAGACCACATTTTATACCCCTGGTGTCCAACCTACGGCCTGAGGGCCACGTGCAACCCTTTGGTGTTTGAAGTGTGGCTTTTTTGGCCCCAGCAGTCGGTAGAGGGAGAATTGATTTGTAATAGGTCCCTCAGTAGTAGTAAAGTCTTTATATTGCAATGTGTTCCTGGTCCCTGTCTCCTATAGCAGTGGTCTCCAAACTGCGGTCCTTTGCTTGCCTTTATCTGGCCCTTAGGTCACTATCCCCCCCCCCCCCCACTGATATGATACACTATTCCTCCCACAGACACCAACAATGGGGCGTAATTCCTGCCACTGACACAAACAATGGGGCATAATTCCTGCCACTGTCACCAAAAAAATAGGGCACTATTCCTCCACCTAACATCAAAGATGGGGCATTGTTTACTCCCAGTGATGACAGGACAATTTCTGCCCCCACTGTAAACAGTCCGGCCCCCCTAAAGTCTGAAGGACAGTAAACTGGCCCTTTGTTTAGAAAGTTTGGAGACCCTTGCCCTATAACATGACTTCAGCATCCAACCACTCCTGTAGACCCAATCTCTGACCATTTCCTCTAGTACAGTGGTTCTCAACTCCGGTCCTCGGGACCCACTAACAGGCCAGGTTTGCAGGATAACTGAAATGCATCACAGGTGATATCATTTGCTGCTCAGTGATTGCAGCATTCTAGTCTGCATCTCCCCAAGGTAATACTTAAAATCTGGCCTGTTGGTGGGTCCCGAGGACTGGAGTTGAGAACCACTGCTCTAGTAAGTCTTCAGTCTGTGACAGTTTTCTGCAGCATAACATGTAATAAATATTATCTGTGGCCCTATGGAGACATTAGAGGCCCTTGCAAGTTGACAACCTCCATTTTATACAAACCTTTTGTAGCACAAGCTACGTTTTTCAGTCCTGTAAGAAGCAATTTGGGAATCTTTTTTGATCAACTGAAAACATCGGGACAAGCAACTCGACTTTGGCTACTGCTAAGAAGCAAGCGGTCACAATTTCCACATCTCAATCCTCAATCCATGCCAATATTTGCTATAATGTCAATTTTAGAAAGGACACATTCATGATCAGCTAATCTGCTTTCACCTTATAAATGTCAAAGCATGATCGTACGGGCATTTTTATCCTACTTATTTTAAAGAGACATTTCATTTGCCAGAGCACCAGGCTTAGTGCCTCAACTGAGCAAAGCACAAAGCAATATAAAATATGCCATTCAAGAGAACCCTAATCCACTTTGATCGGACAATTGTGACATTGTTATAGCTGAAGTCAACACCATTTTTATTCCTCATTGTTAGGTATCGTAATTACACACCTTGCAGGGATTTTCTTTGTTTTCTGCACCTGGAAAGTGGAAATCGATGCCAAAACCTTCACCCCCGCATGGCAGGATCTCTACTATGAGTAAAAGAATGAGCTTCTGAAGACAAGAATCTCAGAAATTGGCCAACCGGCTGGGAGCATTAGAGTAGGAAAGATGGTGGAGAGATTTGTAAAAGCTTTTGAATCTTTTAGTTCCTTTGTTCAGGTTGTCGCTTGGTTGCTGGGGCTGTCAGACAAAGCTTGATGAAGTCGTTGGTTGGTTGTACATTTTAAGGAATTTGTCTACCGCAGCCTTTCTCAACCTTTTCAACACAGAGGAAGCCTTGAAATAACTTTCCAGTCTTAGGGAACTTATCTGAGAGGCAGAAATTGCCCATTGCTCAAGGAACCCTTAACCTCCAGAGGAACCCTAGAGTTCCGTGGAACCATGGTTGAGAAACCCTGCTCAGGAGGAATTATATGGTTCCATGGAACCCCGGTTGAGAAACCCTGCTCTGGAGGAACCATATGATTCCATGGAACTCTGGTTGAGAAACCCTGCTCTGGAGGAACCTATTGGTTCCATGGAACCCTGGTTGAGAAACCCTGCTCTGGAGGAACCCTAGAGTTCCATGGAACCCTGGTTGAGAAACCCTGCTCTGGAGGAACTATATGGTTCCATGGAACCCTGGCTGAGAAATCCTGCTCTGGAGGAACCCTAGAGTTCCATGGAACCCTGGTTGAGAAATCCTGCTCTGGAGGAACCCTAGAGTTCCATGGAACCCTGGTTGAGAAACATGGGTCTACAGTGTGACACAAAGTGGCCTGATAGTCATTACTGTTAAGTAAACTCTTACTTGGTTACATGAGAATACTATAGAATATGCACTACGAAGTCCATCAAGACCAAAATTTTGTAAACATTTTTCTGTCTGGCAGGTGAGTTTGGTTCTTGAGCAAAGAAATGCTTTGGCTAATCTCAAAAGGAACCAGTATGGATTGTTATAAAGGGATTCTGAGCCAGCAATACACATTCTAGGATCACAACTCTTGAAACCGCACCTTCAAAACCAAAACGTAAATGTCAGCTTTCACATTCAAGTCTCAATATCACTTTGGTTTAAACTAGAAAGCTACTATGTTAGGACACCCGACCTTTGTCAATAAGTGAACTTGCTACACCAATCACTGATGATCTTTCCAAATCCAAAATGATGCATGCGGGAAGTGTTGCCCACCAAAATCAAAATAAATGTGGACACCTTTTCTGGAATCGGATATTGCTACTGGGAATGAATGACCTGTTTACGTAAATTGTAATTCCAGCCAAGTCTTTTGTTTTTGTCATCTCTATCCATGTTGAGATGTTCTCCTACTTCCTGTCCTGGTCACAGGTAGTCACGGGTTAGAAAGTAAGGGTTAAAATCCTCGCTACAGACAAGTACAAAATGTAACCTTTAACCCTCATCGGCTGAGACCCCACACTCAAACTCCACATAAACTTGCTCAGCATTGCTTGGTGTTCTCTGGCTGCCCTCTAAACTTGGTCACCATTAAGTGGCTGTGGTGGACTAAAACAACAAAGGGTTAATGGTGCAAATGGGATAAGCATCAAAAGTCCATGACAGTCCAGCATTAAATACAACATAGTCCCGATGGAAATCTCCAAGAGCACACTTATGGCAGCCACCCCAGAGTTGAAAGCAGCCTCTGTAGCAAAAGGACAGAAAGGGGGCTCCAGCTAAGTGTAGCACAGTAGGAGGTTATTCAATGCTACACTTAGTTGGCTCCTTGTGGTGAATTGCAGCCTGCAACCAATGGGTTTCTGAAGGCAATATGCAACACCCAAAGTAAAACAAACACCTAAGCATTGCCAAAGCTTGGTACCCTCAGAGATGACAGGCTAGATCTCCAAACACACTAAACATTTCATTGTAGGATGTTATTTAATGCTACACTTAGTTGGCACACCCTTTCTCTCCTTTTTCTGTGGTGGAAGGCAGCTTGCAACCAATGGGTTTCTAAAGGGAATATGCAACACCCAAAGGAAACCAAACACCTAAGCATTGTCAAAGCTTGGTACCCTCAGAGATGACGGGTGGAGGTTCTAAGTTAATAGTGTGGAGGCGCTCAGGGCTAGATCTCCATACACTTAGTTGGCACACCCTTTCTCTCCTTTTTCTGTGGTGGAAGGCAGCCTGCAACCAATGGGTTTCTGAAGGCAATATGCAACACCCAAAGGAAACCAAACACCTAAGCATTGTCAAAGCTTGGTACCCTCAGAGATGACGGGTGGAGGTTCTAAGTTAATAGTGTGGAGGCGCTGAGGGCTAGATCTCCATACACTTAGTTGGCACACCCTTTCTCTCCTATTTCCGTGGTGGAAGGCAGCCTGCAACCAATGGGTTTCTAGAGGGAATATGCAACACCCAAAGGAAACCTAACACCTAAGCATTGTCAAAGCTTGGTACCCTCAGAGATGACGGGTGGAGGTTCTAAGTTAATAGTGTGGAGGCTCAAGGCTAGATCTCCATACACTTAGTTGGCACACCCTCTCTCTCCTTTTTCTGTGGTGGAAGGCAGCTTGCAACCAATGGGTTTCTGAAGGCAATATGCAACACCCAAAGGAAACCAAACACCTAAGCATTGTCAAAGCTTGGTACCCTCAGAGATGACGGGTGGAGGTTCTAAGTTAATAGTTTGGAGGTGCTCAGGGCTAGATCTCCATACACTTAGTTGGCACACCCTTTCTCTCCTTTTTCTGTGGTGGAAGGCAGCTTGCTACCCTCAGAGATGACGGGTGGAGGTTCTAAGTTAATAGTGTGGAGGTGCTCAGGGCTAGATCTCCATACACTTAGTTGGCACACCCTTTCTCTCCTTTTTCTGTGGAGGTTCTAAGTTAATAGTGTGGAGGTGCTCAGGGCTAGATCTCCATACATACTATACATTTCATAGTTGGAAGATCCATTGTCCATGTGCCTCTAGCCCACCTTCACTGCATTCAATCTCCTGCTGAAAGTACTTTCAAAATGTCTGATGCCTTGACGTGTGCAGTAAGGTGGCCAAATAGGGTAGAAGGCCTCCTAGACCTGCCGTAGTTTAGTAGTTAAGCTCCTTCTGTTCAGATTTCAGAACTTCGGAGTTGATAGAAAACATTTTCTTTCTGCAATTCTATCACTGGTAAAATCTCACATCTTCCAGCCACACAGGATGAGCCCTTGTGTTTCTTACGGGGACATCATGAAATTATCCAGTAACAGGGAATTAAGAAAAATGAACGGTGCACATTCCGTACACTCCAATCATCTGTTTTGCTCCACAATCTATTGACCATATAAGAAGCTGTGATGTGCAGAGCAAAGCCAAGCCTGGCCTTTCCCGACTCCATGCACCATCGTCACGCTGTGTATTCATGGAAACTCCGCATTGCCCCTCAGCTCGCAGATGAAGAACGTCTGCCAGCAGTGCTAATTGCAGACCTGTGTTCCCTTTTGCTTAAACCAGGAAAATCCCTCGTGGAGGAAGATGGAACATGCATTGCCTTGGGACGTGGCGTTGAGCAGAACAATGGAACATTTCACGGAGGTCGGCTGCAGAGTGTCACAATCGGGGATTATTCAACTGACATAAAGAGCGCTCACTGTGAAGCTCTGTTTGTGGCATCCATGACCTTTATATGATACAGAGGTCGGCTAATCATCGCTCGATCATTTACTCTCTGCACAATCATCCTGTACAGCCTCACCTGTTTTATCCCATTTGTAAAAGTTAGGGTTTTAGGATGGTGAAGAATTATCAAAGTGGACCTGTCAGTATCTCCTGGTGCGGTGTTTATAAACACTGTGCAGACAGGAGATAGAGAAGAGATACAAAGTATTGTTACATTTGTATCTACTGTGTGTCATTTATCTGCAGATCAAGGGGATGAGCTTCAGTCATATGAGGTCAGTTAGGACCCATTCCCACCTGAGCGATTTGTAGCTCGAAGCTCCATGCTCATGGGCGTCCGCAGAACTTTTTCCAGGGGGAGCATAATTTCAAGGTCAT
>BLSH010538794.1:214007-224813 GCA_018402905.1 Glandirana rugosa
AGTTCCGCCGCGACGAGCCAGCCGGGGCTTTAAGCGGGACCTTACGGAGGTACGAAGCAATTAATCGATTACTCCGGCCCCTCTTTTAACGCAGGAAGTTGCTGCAGAGATTGTAGGAGAAAAGCAGCAAACAAAACTTTATGTAAAAGCTGTCAATGTTTCACGATACGCAGAGCTTTAGCAAATTAAATATCATCCTCCTCCATGGGGTGGCCTGGAGCGGTCATTTGCTCGCGGCGACACACGGGAACGATTCTGACGTATCAGATGCTAGTTTGCGCGGACGAGACAGAAGTCGATAAAGTTACATATTTTTTTCTCCCTCTCTCCGCAGCCGCCAGGCATTCAATCTACTTGGGTGCCCGGCCTCCCTGCAATCCAAGCCAAAGCAGTCAGCCAGGACCGGTGTCCTTTGCAGCGGCAATTTTCTCCCCGGCCTCATTAGCTAATTAACGAAGCATGGAGGCATTCCAGGGCGAATTTCGGGGCCGACCGAGCAGCGCCGCCTTGAAAGGTGAATTCCGGCCAAATTCGCTATCAGCGGCGGCTCCTCTATGACATCACCGGGCGATCGGAAGAATCCGCCTGTTCACTCCAAATTGCTTGTGAAATTTAAGGAGCGGCGGGGAGCGTTCTGATAAACGGGGGCCAGCGGCAATTTACTTTAATTCCTCCTTCTATTTCTTTTACTGTGGCCGTTTGCACCGCAATGTTTTGCCGCCGGGGAAGGCGAATGTTCGTTCTCCGCGATTTGCTGAATCAGACGCACAAATTATCTCACTCTTCTTTTATTTTATATTTTTTTTATTCCCGGCTGATATAAAAAACGAATCACTAATAACAAAAGCAAAAGGAGTTCCTTCCTGGATCCGCCAACATTCCAACACTGAGGACTACAACCCCCAGTATGCATGTCACTTCAATATCCAACACTGAGGACTACAACCCTCACTATACATGTCACTTCAATATCCAACACTGAGGACTACAACCCTCACTATACATGTCACTTCAATATCCAACACTGAGGACTACAACCCCCACTATATATGTCACTTCAATATCCAACACTGAGGACTACAACCCCCACTATACATGTCACTTCAATACCCAACACTGAGGACTACAACCCCCACTATACATGTCACTTCAATACCCAACACTGAGGACTACAACCCTCACTATACATGTCACATTAATATCCAACACTGAGGACTACAACCCCCACTATACATGTCACTTCAATATCCAACATGAGGACTACAACCCTCACTATACATGTCACTTCAATATCCAGCACTGAGGACTACAACCCTCACTATACATGTCCCATCAATATCCAGCACTGAGGACTACAACCCTCACTATACATGTCACATCAATATCCAACACTGAGGACTACAACCCTCACTATACATGTCACTTCAATATCCAACACTGAGGACTACAACCCCCACTATACATGTCACTTCAATATCCAACATGAGGACTACAACCCTCACTATACATGTCACTTCAATATCCAGCACTGAGGACTACAACCCTCACTATACATGTCCCATCAATATCCAGCACTGAGGACTACAACCCTCACTATACATGTCACATCAATATCCAACACTGAGGACTACAACCCTCACTATACATGTCACTTCAATATCCAACACTGAGGACTACAACCCTCACTATACATGTCACATCAATATCCAACACTGAGGACTACAACCCCCACTATACATGTCACTTCAATATCCAGCACTGAGGACTACAACCATCACTATACATGTCACTTCAATATCCAACACTGAGGACTACAACCCTCACTATACATGTCACTTCAATATCCAACACTGAGGACTACAACCCTCACTATACATGTCACATCAATATCCAACACTGAGGACTACAACCCCCACTATACATGTCACTTCAATATCCAGCACTGAGGACTACAACCATCACTATACATGTCACTTCAATATCCAACACTGAGGACTACAACCCTCACTATACATGCCACATCAATATCCAACACTGAGGACTACAACCCTCACTATACATGTCACTTCAATATCCAACACTGAGGAATATAACTCTCACTATACATGTCACTTCAATATCCAACACTGAGGACTACAACTCCCAGTATACATGTCACTTCAATACCCAACACTGAGGACTACAACCCCCACTATATATGTCACTTCAATATCCAACACTGAGGACTACAACTCCCAGTATACATGTCACTTCAATATCCAACATGCTGAATATTACAGTATGTGACAAAAGTAAGTACACCCCCCTCACGTTTCTTCTATCTTTTCATGTGACAACACTGAAGAAATGACACTTTGGGCCCAATTTGGACATTTTCACTTAGGGGTGTACTGACTTTTGTTGCCAGCGGTTTAGACATTAATGGCTGTGTGTTGAGTTATTTTGAGGGGGCAGTAAATTTACACTGTTATACAAGCTGTACACTCACTACTTTACATTGTAGCAAAGTGTCAGCTCTTCAGTGTTGTCACATGATGGGAGGGGTGTACTTACTTTTGTCACATACTGTGTGTTGCCACGGGCGATCTCTGATACAAATAGTTTCTTTCTGCGAGAGCAAAGAGATCCGAGATAAACGCAGAAGAGAGAAATAAAGAATGCGACGGGGCAAACGTTGCATGAAACGCAAACTACAAAGATAATGGGGGAGATTTACTAAAACTAAAGAATACAAAAAAAAAAAAAAAAAATTAAAAGAGAAAAAAATACAAAATCTAATTAAAAAAAAAAAAAAAAAGATTAAAAGAGAAAAAAAAAATACTAAATCGAATAAAAAAAAAAATACAAAATCTAATTTAAAAAAAAAAGAAAAAAGATTAAAAAAGAAAAAAAAATACAAAATCTAATAAAAAAAGATAAAAAAAAAAGAATACAAAATGTGCTGCAGCTGTGCATGGGGGCCAATCAGCTTCTTCCATTGAACTTTGAAAATAAAACCTGGAAGCCGATTCTCCAGTCTTCGTAAATCAACCCCACTGTGTGATCAGAGTGCAGCCAATCACTGCCTAGGATTATTCGTTCGGTACGGTAACCGTTATTAATCAGATATCCATATAATGGTTTTTGATCCAAAATCATTTTAATGGGTATTAATTTAAAAAAAAAATATGTAACAGTTAGTAATCAAAAATTTATTAATGATTGTGAATCAGAAATCAATTTATCTATTATTAATCAGAAATCTATTTATCTATTAATCAGAAACCAATTTATCTATTATTAATCAAAAACCAATTTATCTATTATTAATCAGAAATCAATTTATCTATTATTAATCAGAAATCTATTTATCTATTATTAATCAGAAATCTATTTATCTATTATTAATCAGAAACCAATTTATCTATTATTAATCAGAAATCAATTTATCTATTATTAATCAGAAATCAATTTATCTATTATTAATCAGAAATCTATTTATCTATTATTAATCAGAAATCAATTTATCTATTATTAATCAGAAATCTATTTATTCATTTTTAGCAACTAATGTTTTTCATAGGAAGATTTACAAGAGATCAATATCATGGCGATTTTACAGTTTATATACACAGTGTATAATTGCCATGATAATTTCATGTTGTATAGTTTAATAATTAATAGAATCTATTGTTCATATATATGAAAACATAGAAATAAAAAAATAAAAATATAAATATATATATATATATATATATATTTTTTTTTCCCTTCATATGAACAATATATTTTATAAATGATTCAACTAAATAATTAAAAAATAAATTAAACTATATTAACAAAATTAATAATCGATTTTAAATAATAAATTATATTACATACTTCTGTAACAAAATTATACTAAATACTAACCATAATAATATTAATTATATAAAATTATATTAATATTAAATATTATTTAAAACGTTACTAAATATTTTAAAAAAAGTTCTAAATGCCAACTACAAATATTATATAAAATTATTTTAAATATTAAACTATTATAATATAATTTTTTTTTTTTTAATGATACTAAATTCTAAAATGTTATTACACGTATTAATATTAAACACATATATTCTGTATAATGATACTTAATATTACATTTAATGAAATATATATATATATATCACTGTACACTATGGATATTTTGTAACTTTTTGTGAATAAATATTTTTTGTGCAGCAGCCCCTCGTTGTCTTTGCTCTATAGATGGCCTGTGGGAGGGCCGGATTACTAACAACGCGCTTTTTACCGCAGTGCACTTCACCCTTGAACTTTATATATATATTTTTTTCATATTATTATTTATTACAGGTACTTATCTTTTATAGCGCCGTCAATTTATGCAGCACTTCACGTATGTATCACACAGTCACACCATATATATATATAAAAAAATATAATAACATTTAAAAATTTAAAAAAAAAAAAAAATAATATATATATTTTTTTTTATAAAACAAATTTTATTTACTACAGGTACTTCTCTTTTATAACGCTGTCAATTTATGCTGCGCTTCACATATGTATTACAACATTCACATCACATACATATATAAAATATAAAAATATTTAGGAATAAATAAAATAATATATATATTTTAGCAAGGAGCAGCTCTATTTATTGGCATTTCAGGCACCCGGCGCCCTTGCGATTTTTTTGTCTGTGGCGGTTATGGGAACCAACCTGGCTGCATGCACAGCGCTTCTATATATAATCACACTCCTATACTGTACATTGTGATGTCACACACTCCTATACTGTACATTGTGATGTCACACACTCATATACTGTACATTGTGATGTCACACACTCATATACTGTACATTGTGATGTCACACACTCATATACTGTACATTGTGATGTCACACACTCATACTGTACATTATGATGTCACACACTCATATACTGTACATTGTGATGTCACACACTCATATACTGTACATGATGTCACACACTCATATACTGTACATTATGATGTCACACACTCCTATACTGTACATTATGATGTCACACTCCTATACTGTACATTATGAGGTCAGCATTTTATATGGGAAACATTTGCGGTAGGATCCCAGTCTCTGAGGAATCAGAAGCTCCTCGGATCGCTCCGGTGGGAAGGGCGAATTTCCATGCCTGTGATCTCTATACATCGGTAACAGTGGAGTGTAGGATGGAGTCAGATAAAAAAAACCCGGAATATTGCTGCACTTCCTTGGTATCTTTATTGAAGTATTAAAATCTCCCATCTCAGCTATGACAGGGACAGGAAAGGTAAGGCGTTTCACCCTAAAGTCAGCGCTTACTCAAGCCAGGAGTGTAGAATGTAGTAGGAATGAATTACTATGAGTAGCACAACGCTCAGAGTTTGAAGGATCGATTGCTCCATTGTTGGCTATATGCTTGGATTAGTAGAGATCAGTAGCGACCAGTAGGGATCAGTAGTAATCAATAGGGATCAGTAGAGATCAGTAGCGATCAACAGAGATCAGTAGAGATCGGTTGGTATCAATAGGGAACAGTAGCTTCCAGTAATGATCAGTAGGGATTAATAGTGATCAGTAGTGATCAATAGAGATAAATAGCGACCAGTAAAGATCAGTAGAGTTCAGTAGCGATTAATAGAAATCAGTTGGGATCAGTAGGGAACAGTAGGGACCAGTTAGGATCAGTAGAGATCAATAGCGATCAGTTTGGATCAGTAGAGATCAGTTGGGATCAGTGGAGATCAGTAGGGGACATTAGCAACCAGTAGGGATCAGTAGTGATCAACAGGGATTAGTAGAGATCAGTAGCGATCAGTAGGGATAAGCAGGGATCAATAGTGATCAGTAGGGACCAGTAGGGATCAGTAGAGATCAGTAGCAATCAGTAGGGATCAGTAGAGATAAGCAGGGATCAATAGTGATCAGTAGGGACCAGTAGGGATCGGTAGGAACCAGTAGGGATCGGTAGAGATAAGTAGGGATCAATAGCAATCAGTAGAGATCAGTTGGGATCAGTAGAGATCAATAGCAATTAGTAGAGATCAGTAGGGACCAGTAGGGATCAGTAGGGATCAGTAGGGACCAGTAGGGATCAGTAGGGATCAGTAGGGACCAGTAGGGATCAGTAGCAGGGTGACCACAGGCAATAACTTCTATAGTAAAATATTTGCGCGCCTCCTCTCAGCCTAAACCTTACAGCGACGCTGAGATCGGTCCAACCACTCGCTGTCCCCACACATTGCAATGTGATTGCACAACCTCCTAGGTTTGGGCTGAACGGTGGAAAGGTGAAGAACAGAAGGGGAGATTGGAAGCTCTGTGGCCGGGGTTTGCAATCAACTTTAATGAAAGAAAAAAAATTGAACTCCAATCGATGCTTCAAACAACCCAATGGTTTGTCCCCCCCTCACACATCGATCGCTGTGCAGCTCTCACCACACCTTACAATCCCCTTAGATCTACCGACCAGTATGCAGTGGGGGGTCTACCTGATTGGACAGCTCCTCATATTACATAGTTTTGGTGGATCTAAGGTTGGTTGCACAGAGATTGTCATGTCTATGATGACACAAATGAGAGGAACCGGGCCGATAATTGGATCCCTCCACAAGCCGGGACGCCCATTACCAAGAACTGTGATGAGAAGTCTCCGATCAACGGCCATTCTGTCAGTATTTTCCTACAACCCGTACCGATATATGCAGTCCACACAGCTGGGCAAACTCATCACCGGCAGTGCGGCACCCATAGGTGGCCAACCAATCCAACACCGGGGCTTGGACTTTTGGTGGCTGCAATGAAACCATCTAACATTTGTAATACAAGTCTCTGGGACAATTTCTATGTCATTATGTCTATTGATGAGATCCCTGTGCTGAGTGCCTGGGTCTGTACACCCGCTGTGCCCATTATGAGGGGTTGCCACCATCCCTGTGCTGAGTTCCCAGGTCTGTACACCCGCTGTGCCCATTATGAGGGGTTGCCACCCTCTCTGTGTTGAGTTTCTCAGTCTGTACACCCGCTGTGCACATTATGAGGAGTTTCCACCATCTCTGTACTGAGTTCCTGGGTCTGTACACCCGATGTGCCCATTATGAGGAGTTCCCACCATCCCTGTGCTGAGTTCCTGGGTCTGTACTCCCGCTGTGCCCATTATGAGGGGTTCCCACCATCCCTGTGCTGAGTTCCCAGGTCTGTACACCCGCTGTGCCCATTATGAGGGGTCCCCACCATCCCTGTGCTGAGTTCCAGGTCTGTACACCTGCTGTGCCCATTATGAGGGGTTCTCACCATCCCTGTGCTGAGTTCCAGGTCTGTACACCTGCTGTACCCATTATGAGGGGTTCCCACCATCCCTGTGCTGAGTTCCCAGGTCTGTGCACCCACTGTGCCCATTATGAGGGGTTCCCACCACCCCTGTGCTGAGTTCCCAGGTCTGTACACCTGCTGTGCCCATTATGAGGGGTTCTCACCATCCCTGTGCTGAGTTCCAGGTCTGTACACCTGCTGTGCCCATTATGAGGGGTTCTCACCATCCCTGTGCTGAGTTCCAGGTCTGTACACCCGCTGTGCCCATTATGGGGGGTTCCCACCATCCCTGCTGCATTTATATTTATTTTATAGTATGGAGAAAGCAACAGAATGAGTGAGAAGACCCTTGATATAGCATGAGGAGTGAGACTCCAAGATGAACAGAGCCCAGAACTATATGGCGGTAATGACACCTCTGCAGGATATGAGAGTCAGAGTCACCCACAGCGGGAACATCACTAAGAAATACAAATTACAATGATATTCCTGCCCAAAAGCACGCCGACATCGGCATTCAACCAACTAAAGTGGACAGATTTGCCTCACTCCATCCAAAAGTGATATTCCAGTTTTCTTGGAGGATGTAGTGTTGTATATTTATCTTTATCTAGCTCTAAAACAATCTGGGGGTCCCTGCAATAAATTCAGACTCTTCTGTAGTCTCACTGCTTCTGCTGTAATCCCTACAGTGTGAAAAAAAAATAAAAACAGGGGAAACCCCTCTATAATGCTGTAATGTCCTCTATAATGCTGTAATGCCCTCTATAAGGCTGTAATGCCCTCTATAATGCTGTAATGCCCTCTATAATGCTGTAATGTCCTCTATAAGGCTGTAATGCCCTCTATAATGCTGTAATGCCCTCTATAAAGCTGTAATGTCCTCTATAAGGCTGTAATGCCCTCTATAATGCTGTAATGCCCTCTATAATGCTGTAATGTCCTCTATAAGGCTGTAATGCCCTCTATAATGCTGTAATGTCTTCTATAAGGCTGTAATGCCCTCTATAAGGCTGTAATGTCCTCTATAAGGCTGTAATGCCCTCTATAAGGCTGTAATGCCCTCTATAAGGCTGTAATGTCCTCTATAATGCTGTAATGTCCTCTATAATGCTGTAATGTCCTCTATAATGCTGTAATGTCTTCTATAAGGCTGTAATGTCCTCTATAAGGCTGTAATGTCCTCTATAAGGCTGTAATGTCCTCTATAAGGCTGTAATGTCATCTATAATGCTGTAATGTCATCTATAATGCTGTAATGTCCTCTATAAGGCTGTAATGTCTTCTATAAGGCTGTAATGTCCTCTATAATGCTGTAATGTCCTCTATAAGGCTGTAATGTCCTCTATAAGGCTGTAATGTCCTCTATAATGCTGTAATGTCCTCTATAATGCTGTAATGTCCTCTATAAGGCTGTAATGTCCTCTATAAGGCTGTAATGTCCTCTATAATGCTGTAATGTCCTCTATAAGGCTGTAATGTCCTCTATAATGCTGTAATGTCATCTATAATGCTGTAATGTCCTCTATAAGGCTGTAATGTCCTCTATAATGCTGTAATGTCCTCTATAAGGCTGTAATGTCCTCTATAAGGCTGTAATGTCCTCTATAATGCTGTAATGTCCTCTATAATGCTGTAATGTCCTCTATAATGCTGTAATGTCCTCTATAAGGCTGTAATGTCCTCTATAAGGCTGTAATGTCCTCTATAATGCTGTAATGTCATCTATAATGCTGTAATGTCATCTATAATGCTGTAATGTCCTCTATAATGCTGTAATGTCCTCTATAATGCTGTAATGTCTTCTATAAGGCTGTAATGTCCTCTATAAGGCTGTAATGTCCTCTATAAGGCTGTAATGTCCTCTATAAGGCTGTAATGTCCTCTATAAGGCTGTAATGTCCTCTATAAGGCTGTAATGTCCTCTATAATGCTGTAATGTCCTCTATAATGCTGTAATGTCCTCTATAAAGCTGTAATGTCCTCTATAAAGCTGTAATGTCCTCTATAATGCTGTAATGTCCTCTATAATGCTGTAATGTCCTCTATAAGGCTGTAATGTCCTCTATAATGCTGTAATGTCATCTATAATGCTGTAATGTCCTCTATAATGCTGTAATGTCATCTATAATGCTGTAATGTCCTCTATAAGGCTGTAATGTCCTCTATAAGGCTGTAATGTCCTCTATAAGGCTGTAATGTCCTCTATAAGGCTGTAATGTCCTCTATATGGCTGTAATGTCCTCTATAATGCTGTAATGTTCTCTATAATGCTGTAATGTCCTCTATAATGCTGTAATGCCCTCTATAAGGCTGTAATGTCATCTATAATGCTGTAATGTCCTCTATAATGCTGTAATGTCCTCTATAATGCTGTAATGTTCTCTATAATGCTGTAATGTCCTCTATAAGGCTGTAATGTCCTCTATAATGCTGTAATGTTCTCTATAATGCTGTAATGTCCTCTATAAGGCTGTAATGTCATCTATAATGCTGTAATGTCATCTATAATGCTGTAATGTCATCTATAATGCTGTAATGTCCTCTATAAGGCTGTAATGTCATCTATAATGCTGTAATGTTCTCTATAATGCTGTAATGTCATCTATAATGCTGTAATGTCCTCTATAATGCTGTAATGTCATCTATAATGCTGTAATGTTCTCTATAAGGCTGTAATGTCCTCTATAATGCTGTAATGTTCTCTATATGGCTGTAATGTTCTCTATAATGCTGTAATGTCCTCTATAATGCTGTAATGTCCTCTATATGGCTGTAATGTTGTCTATAAGGCTGTAATGTCTTCTATATGGCTGTAATGTCTTCTATAATGCTGTAATGTCCTCTATATGGCTGTAATGTTCTCTATAATGCTGTAATGTCCTCTATAATGCTGTAATGTCCTCTATATGGCTGTAATGTTGTCTATAAGGCTGTAATGTCCTCTATATGGCTGTAATGTTGTCTATAAGGCTGTAATGTCCTCTATAATGCTGTAATATTCTCTATAATGCTGTAATGTCCTCTATAACGCCCACAGTGGGTTGGTAGCTGGAAAGCTTTTGCTGCTGTACAGTTACAGCCTCCTGTCAGGTCGGAGACCACAGTGCTGAAATCCCAGTTAGTCGTAATACATTGGCACGTGAACCGACTTGCCAGCATCTGCCAGGGGCAAAAATATCAGTTTTGGGTGGTCTGCTCCACAAGCCCATTCTTACTGTTACTCTGCAATTTGTCTCATCACCACCACTCCCAACAAGTGTGATTCCGGCAGAGAGGTCACCGGAGACCGACACTTGTTGGTTACAATCACTTTGTAATGCTGCAACAGGAGAGAAGGAGAGAGATAGGAGAGATAGAGAGAGGAAGAGAGACAGGAGAGAGAGAGAGAAAGGGAGAGGAGGGAGAGAGAGATAGGAGAGAGAGAGAGAGAGAGAGAGAGACACAAAGAGAGATACAGGAGAGAGAGAGAGAGAGAGAGAGAGAGAG
>BLSH010538794.1:249142-258908 GCA_018402905.1 Glandirana rugosa
GCCTTAATGGGTGCTCACATTTCTAAATGCGCCCTAAGGGGAATCCTGGGAAATCTTCTTGCGCGGTCGCGCTGGTCGGCGGGGGAGGGGTTATCGTGTCTGAAGTGAGTCGGTGAACGGAAAGTGTTGCGGGATGGAAGCTTTTCCTTTTTTTTTGTCGCTCTCTTTGTGCTCGCCCCCATCCCAGGGAAGATTGATCGCAGGACTTTTCAAAACTTCTCTTATCAGCGGATCTGGGAAGGCTTTGAAATCCTCCTCATGCAGGCGAAGGAAAAAATAAAAGCAAGAGAAAAAAAGTTATGCGGCTCGCAGCACCCAAACACTTTTTTTCAGATTTTTTTTCTTTTGTCAGTGTGGGCCCCCTCATTAGCCGGCTGTCTTTATTTCCATGCCCCCTCTTTTCAGCTGGCCCCGCCGGTGTGTCAGTCAGGAGCGCCGACTACAATCGGGGTCTTCTGTCTCCTAAAGGGGGGACCAGAACACAAGGCCCGAACGAGGACCCTATGTAAATGAGCCCCTCTTTATTTTGCTGCGTTCAGCCTCAGCGGCGGCGAGCGGTGAAGAAAGAAAAAATGGAGATGTTGCAAATCGAATTAATGTCTGATGATTGTGCTGCGGATTTAATGACGCAGCGGGGGGCCCGGGGCCGAGCACATCTCCCTTTTACCCCCCCTTCCCCTCACCCGACTGTCCTAGCAGGACGCCACCATTCACACCGCTGGCTGGGTCTCTTCATTTGTCGCTGTGAAAAGCGTCTGTAAAATTCTTTTATGAGCTGGAAGATCTCTTACTTGTGAATGTGAGAGAGAGAGAGACGTTATCCTTGCTTTACGGCGATTTTTCAGTACATTTTGTATCATTTATCACTGCAAGTTTCCTAAAGTGGTTTATATTTTGCATTCCCCCCCTCATCAGCATGGTACGTGCCTTATATTAGCACCAGTGATGTCATCGCTGGGTCTCTGTGCTTCTCTATGCAAAGCAGGCAGATTGTGGCTGGTGGGAGGGGCCGGCAGAACTTCCTGAAAACAGCACCCTGTCCTGCATACTGCCCCAGATTTGGAGGGACTGCCCCAGATTTGGAGGGACTGTGCCTGATTTGGAGGGACTGCCCCGGATTTGGAGGGACTGTGCCTGATTTGGAGGGACTGCCCTGGATTTGGAGAGACTGTCTCAGATTTGAAGGGACTGCCCCGGATTTGGAGGGGCTGCCCCGGATTCGGAGGGACTGCCCCGGATTCGGAGGGACTGCCCCGGATTCGGAGGGACTGCCCCGGATTCGGAAGGACTGTCCCGGATTCCGAGGAACTGCCCCTGTTTGGAGGGACTGTCCTGGATTTGGAGGGAATGCCCCGGATTCGAAGGGACTGTCCCGCATTCGAAGGGACTGCCCCGGATTCGGAGGGACTGCCCTGGATTCGGAGGGACTGCCCTGGATTCGGAGGGACTGCCCCAGATTCGGAGGGACTGTCCCGTATTTGGAGGGACTGCCCCAGATTTGGAGGGACTGCCCCAGATTTGAAGGGACTGCCCCAGATTTGAAGGGACTGCCCCAGATTTGGAGTGACTGCCCCAGATTTGGAGGGACTGCCCCGGATTCAGAGGGACTGCCCTGCATTCGGAGGGACTGCCCCGGATTCGGAGGGACTGCCCCGGAATTTGGAGGGACTGTCCCGGATTAAGAGGGACTGCCCTGCATTCTGAGGGACTGCCCCGGATTTGGAGGGACTGCCCCGGAATTTGGAGGGACTGCCCCGGAATTTGGAGGGACTGCCCCTGTTTGGAGGGACTGCCCCGAATTCGGAGGGACTGCCCCTGTTTGGAGGGACTGCCCCGGATTTGGAAACGCTGTCCTGGATTTGGAACAAAGTCCCTCTTTCCTCCTCGTTTGTCCCTCATTTTGGTCTGATCTCTATGGTTGTATTTAAAATACAAAAAGTGTTTTCCAGTGCCAAACCTTCCATCCAATTCCTAAATGGCTGCATTTTGTAAATTTCACGAAGCCACTATAAATCCTGTATAATAATAATAATATAAAGGAATATTAGTAGTAAAAAACACAATTCTCCTTTAAGGGGGCGTGGCAGGGGGTGTGTCCTATGCAAACACACTTTTGCTAATAGATGACCCCTATTCTTATCTCGCACGACACGCATTCACGTGCCATTCGCTTCGAACGTCGCCCCCAAACGCAGTGCGATTTTGTTGCTGCGACTGTCACATGAAAAAACACAGTCAAGGCCAAAATTTGGCCCTTGAGCTTCTTTGCTGCGGCAAACACGCATTCAATCGAGTGGGATGCCCTCTGGGCAACACCTAAATTGCGCTAAAACAAAAATCGCCAATTGGAAACCTGCTACTTAAACCAAAAAGCATCCCAACTCCAAACGCGGTGCGATCTTTCTGCGACTGTCGCATTAAAAATGCATTCAAAGCCAAAATTTGGTCCTTGAGCAGCTTTGCTTGCGACAAACGCGCATGCAAGTGAACGGGCTGCCTAGTATGCAAAACGCATGTAAATCACGCAAAAAACCGCAAGCGGGAGCATGCGTTACCACTAGACTAGATGTGGGGCGTAACCTAAAAAACAGCGCACCAGGAACCCCTTCCCTGTCGTATTTCCGGTTGCGCGGCGCACGCTGCCCTTTAATGAATAAGCGCCTTCGCGGATCCCTTTTTTCCCTCCGTTCCCCCCAATTTGCCAGGCTTCCCAGCTTCTCACCCGAAATATCCTGCACACTGCAAATAGACACCAGCAGCCCTGAAGAAGGCGGAGTCCTTGACCCCTCCGAAACGCGTTGGCTTGACCACATTGTATCCACTACAAAGCTCCTTTCATCTATTCCCCTAATTTGCTGGAATTGTGGGGAAAAGAAACACAAGTTGAAACGCTACGAAAGGTGCGAAAGGGGCCTACGCCAAACAGCAGTGCACCGGGAACCCCTTCCCGGTCGGATTTCCGGTTGCGCGGCGCACTCTGCCCTTTAATGGATGAGCCCCACGGCTCCGCCCGCCGCGAATCCCTCTTTTTTCCTCCATTCCTCTCTAATTTCCTGGAATTGTGGAAGAATTGCAAGTGGGAACGCGCTACGTAAGATGCGAAAGGGGCCTAAGCAAAAAAGCAGCGCACCAGGAACCCCTTGCCCGTCGGATTTCCAGCTGCGCGACGCACTCTGCCCTTTAATAAATGAACCCCATGGCCCCGCCCGCCGCGAATCCCTCTTTTTTCCTCCATTCCCCCATAATTTGTGGAATCGTGGAAGAATCGCAAGTGGGAACGCGCTACGTAAGATGCGAAAGTGGCCTAAGCCAAAAAGCAGTGCACCGGGAACCCCTTGCCCGTCGGATTTCCAGCTGCGCGACGCACTCTGCCCTTTAATAGATGAGCCGCACGGCTCCGCCCGCCGCGAATCCCTCTTTTTTCCTCCATTCCCCCCTAATTTCCTGGAATTGTGGAAGAATCGCAAGTGGGAACGCGCTATGTAAGCTGCGAAAGGGGCCTAAGCAAAAAAAGCAGCGCAACGTGAACTCCTTCCCCGTCGGATTTCCAGTTGCGCGGCGCACTCTGCCCTTTAATGAATGAACCCCATGGCCCCGCCCGCCGCGAATGCCTCTTTTTTCCTCCATTCCCCCCTAATTTCCTGGAATTGTGGAAGAATCGCAAGTGGGAACGCGCTACGTAAGAAGCGAACGGGGCCTAAGCCAAAAAGCAGCGCACCAGGAACCCCTTCCCCATTGGATTTTCGGCTGCGCAGCGCACTCTGCCCTTTAATAGATGAACCCCATGGCTCCGCCCGCTGCGAATCCCTCTTTTTTCCTCCATTCCCCCCTAATTTCCTGGAATTGTGGAAGAATCGCAAGTGGGAACGCGCTATGTAAGCTGCGAAAGGGGCCTAAGCAAAAAAAGCAGCGCAACGTGAACTCCTTCCCCGTCGGATTTCCAGTTGCGCGGCGCACTCTGCCCTTTAATGAATGAACCCCATGGCCCCGCCCGCCGCGAATGCCTCTTTTTTCCTCCATTCCCCCCTAATTTCCTGGAATTGTGGAAGAATCGCAAGTGGGAACGCGCTACGTAAGAAGCGAACGGGGCCTAAGCCAAAAAGCAGCGCACCAGGAACCCCTTCCCCATTGGATTTTCGGCTGCGCAGCGCACTCTGCCCTTTAATAGATGAACCCCATGGCTCCGCCCGCTGCGAATCCCTCTTTTTTCCTCCATTCCCCCCTAATTTCCTGGAATTGTGGAAGAATCGCAAGTGGGAACGCGCTATGTAAGCTGCGAAAGGGGCCTAAGCAAAAAAAGCAGCGCAACGTGAACTCCTTCCCCGTCGGATTTCCAGTTGCGCGGCGCACTCTGCCCTTTAATGAATGAACCCCATGGCCCCGCCCGCCGCGAATGCCTCTTTTTTCCTCCATTCCCCCCTAATTTCCTGGAATTGTGGAAGAATCGCAAGTGGGAACGCGCTACGTAAGCTGCGAAAGAGGCCCAAGCCAAAAAGCAGCGCACCGGGAACCCCTTCCCCATTGGATTTCCGGCTGCGTGACGCACTCTGCCCTTTACTGGATGAGCCCCACGGCTCCGCCCACTGCGAATCCCTCTTTTTTCCTCCATTCCCCTCTAATTTCCTGGAATTGTGGAAGAATCACAAGTGGGAACGCGCTACGTAAGCTGCGAAAGGGGCCTAAGCCAAAAAGCAGCGCACCGGGAACCCCTTCCCCGTCGGATTTCCGGTTGCGCGGCGCACTCTGCCCTTTAATGAATGATCCCCGGCGCTCATCCCTTTTCTTCCTCCGCCCCCCCCAATTTCCTGGAATCGCTCCTCACTTTTCTCACCGGTTTGTTTTAGCAGAAATGAGTCACAAGTGTCGGCCGCAGATCCCCGCGGAGCGCGCAACAAAAGGCGGCTAAATATATTCAGAAGGCAGCCATGCATTGGGGGGGGAACGGGCCATTGGCGGTACGTGCGCGCATTAGTCACCAGAGGGCGGCGGAGAAAGGGTTACCCGGCATGGGGTCGCTCTCGCAGCCCCTCGGGCTTTGTCTCGGCCGACATCAAGCGGCACTACAATTTTAATTAATTGCCTTCGCTCTGAATCGGCGACACGAAGAGTGGGCAGTCATCGGTTCTGCCGATTACTCCACCGCTGAGAGGCGGAGGAGGGGACGGGGCGCTGCGGGGGCCCCTTCTGCGCGGCCCGCCTACCCCCCCCCCCACGCCCAAGGCCTGTTACTGAAACAAATGCTTCACTGGGGGGGCTCCTAATCTGTACTTTACACTTTCTTTTCCTAATTAGTCCCTCTTGTAATAAAGATTTCACAAAGGGCCCCCGGCTCTGAGAAGAGGAGGAAGGAGGCGCAGCGCCATTGACTGAAATGCAGCGGTGGGGCGGCTTCGAGGATTTCTCCGCTTTAATTGGTCTCATTTACATAGTTACATTTTTTTACTTAAAGGAAGCGCCCCCTCCTATATAATTAGTGAGATGATTAGGGGGAGGGGGGGGGGCTTTATCTTAAGCGGTTTCTCATGCAAACAAGTGAAAGGACACCTGTTTCGCACTGGAGGCCGCCATCTTGTGGGCGGCGCCGAAGATTAAAGCCTGTTCCCATTACCGACCTAATTTTAGATTTGGGGTCATCACTCGGTCCCCGTGCTTCTCTAGGCAATGCAGGCAGATCACGGCTGGTGGGAGGGGCCGGGCAGTACTCCTTCCAAGAGCCCCCAGTCCTGATGCAAGCAGTGGGAGGGGTTATGCAAATATCAGAATGCCGTGATAGGAGGATGGTAGAGTGGGTGTTCCTAGGCTTCCATGATTGGTAGAAATGAAATCGGATAAATGAAAGGGGCAAGACATCATCGTTGGGTCTCTGTGCTTCTGTAGGCAATGCAGGCAGAACATGGCTGGTGGGAGGGGCGGTACATAGGTTCCTAAAAACGTCACGGCAGATTCGTCCATCGCAGGGAAACTCAGTAGATGATGGGGACGTCCCCCAGTCAGGAAATGAAAGGGGCATGATGACAGTCAGTAATTGAAGAGGACGTCCCCTTACCAGGAAACGAGGCAAGGCCAGGGACAGTCAGTAGATGAAGGTGACGTCCCCCAGCCAGGAAACGAGACAAGGCCAGGGACAGTCAGTAGATGAAGGTGACGTCCCCCAGCCAGGAAACGAGGCGGGACCAGGGGCAGTCAGTAGATGAGGACACCCACCAGCCAGGAAATGAGGCGGGACCAGGGGCAGTCAGTAGATGAGGATGCCCACCAGCCAGGAAACGAGGCGGGACCAGGGGCAGTCAGTAGATGAAGGTGATGTCCCCCAGCCAGGAAATGAGGCAGGACTAGGGACAGCCAGTAGATAAGGATGTCCCCCAGCCAGGAAATGAGGCAGGACCAGGGGCAGTCAGTAGATGAAGGTGATGACCCCCAGCCAGGAAATGAGGCAGGACTAGGGACAGCCAGTAGATAAGGATGTCCCACCAGCCAGGAAATGAGGCGGGGCCAGGGACAGTCAGTAGATGAAGGTGATGTCCCCCCAGCCAGGAAACGAGGCAAGGCCAGGGACAGTCAGTAGATAAAGGTGACGTCCCCCAGCCAGGAAACGAGGCAAGGCCAGGGACAGTCAGTAGATGAAGGTGATGTCCCCCAGCCAGGAAATGAGGCGAGGCCAGGGACAGTCAGTAGATGAAGGTGACGTCCCCCAGCCAGGAAACGAGGCGAGGCCAGGGACAGCCAGTAGATAAAGATGTCCCCCCAGCCAGGAAATGAGGTGGGACCAGGGACAGTCAGTAGACAAGGATGTCCCCCAGCCAGGAAATTAGGTGGGACTAGGAACAGTCAGTAGATAATGGGGATGTCCCCCAGCCAAAAAATAAGGCGGGGCCAGGGACAGTCAGTAAATGATGGAGATGTCCCTCAGCCAGGAAATGAGGCGGGCCAGGAACACTCAGTAGATGATGTGGACATCCCCCAGCCAGGAAGTGAGGCGGGGCCAGGAACAGTTAGTAGATGATGGGGACGTCCCCCAGCCAGGAAATGAGGCAGGGCCAGGGACAGTCAGTAGATGATGGGGACATCCCCCAGCCAGGAAATGAGGCGGGCCAGGCACAGTCAGTCAATGATGAGGATGTCCCCCAGCTAGGAAATGAGGCGGGGCCAGACACAGTCAGTCAATGATGAGGATGTCCCCCAGCTAGGAAATGAGGCGGGCCCAGTGATGGCCTGTAGATGTTGGGGATGTCCCCCAGCCAGGAAACAAGGCGAGGCCAGGGACAGCCAGTAGATGATGGGGATGTCCCCCAGCCAGGAAATGAGGCGGGGCCAAGGACAGTCAGTAGATTATGCTGGAGGCCATCCAGCCAGGAAGTGAGGCGGGGCCAGGGACAGCTAGTAGATGATGGGGACGTCCTCCAGCCAGGAAATGAGGCAGGGCCAGGGACAGTCAGTAGATAATGCTGGACGTCGTCCAGCCATTTAATGAGGCAGGGCCAGGGACAGTCAGTAGATTATGCTGGAGGCCATCCAGCCAGGAAGTGAGGAGGGGCCAGGGACAGTTAGTAGATGATGCTGGAGGCCACCCAGTCAGGAAGTGAGGCGGGGCCAGGGACAGTCAGTAGATTATGCTGGAGGCCATCCAGCCAGGAAGTGAGGCGGGGCCAGGGACAGTTAGTAGATGATGGGGACGTCCTCCAGCCAGGAAATGAGGCGGGGCCAAGGACAGTCAGTAGATTATGCTGGAGGCCATCCAGCCAGGAAATGATACGGGGCCAGGGACAGTTAGTAGATGATGGGGACGTCCCCCAGCCAGGAAATGAGGCAGGGCCAGGGACAGTTAGTAGATGATGGGGATGTCCCCCAGCCAGGAAATGAGGCAGGGCCAGGGACAGTCAGTAGATTATGCTGGAAGCCATCCAGTCAGGAAATGAGACGGGGCCAGGGACAGTTAGTAGATTATGCTGGAGGCCATCCAGCCAGGAAGTGAGGCGGGGCCAGGGACAGTTAGTAGATTATGCTGGAGGCCATCCAGCCAGCAAGTGAGGCGGGGCCAGGGACAGTTAGTAGATTATGCTGGAGGCCATCCAGCCAGGAAGTGAGGCGGGGCCAGGCACAGTCAGATTATGCTGGAGGCCATCCAGCCAGGAAGTGAGGCGGGGCCAGGGACAGTCAGTAGATTATGCTGGAGGCCATCCAGCCAGGAAATGGGGCGGGGCCAGGGACAGTTAGTAGATTATGCTGGAGGCCATCCAGCCAGGAAGTGAGGCGGGGCCAGGGACAGTTAGTAGATTATGCTGGAGGCCATCCAGCCAGGAAGTGAGGCGGGGCCAGGCACAGTCAGTAGATTATGCTGGAGGCCATCCAGCCAGGAAGTGAGGCGGGGCCAGGGACAGTCAGTAGATTATGCTGGAGGCCATCCAGCCAGGAAATGGGGCGGGGCCAAGGACAGTCAGTAGATTATGCTGGAGGCCATCCAGCCAGGAAGTGAGGCGGGGCCAGGAACAGTTAGTAGATGATGGGGACGTCCCCCAGCCAGGAAATGAGGCAGGGCCAGGGACAGTCAGTAGATGATGCTGGACGTCCTCCAGCCAGGAAGTGAGGCGGGGCCAGGAACAGTTAGTAGATGATGGGGACGTCCCCCAGCCAGGAAATGAGGCAGGGCCAGGGACAGTTAGTAGATGATGCTGGACGTCCTCCAGCCAGGAAATGAGGCGGGGCTCTATCTGACATGCTGCAGCTTCTAATGCACATTGTGAGCAGCTCACAGTGTGCGGTAAAATCAGAGTAAGCCATTTCAGTCCAGGAGAGGAGCGGTACAAGTCGTCTTTTTTATACGGGATCTCATTGGTCAGATTTTGATCATCAGGAGATAAAAAGCTAAATTAAAAAATAAAACTGATATCCTGTGACTGGCGATGTCATTAGATGAACGCGCGTCTCGTTACGTAACGCAAAACTCAAATTTCCCCTTTTGGCCCGTCAGGCGTGAAGCGATCCTGCGATCGGTAAGATCAGACTCCTTTCACGAGGCCGCGTCCCGAGGGAGCCGCCATCGCAGACTTGTCTTTTGTCGGAGCGCACGCAGCGGCCGGCCCCTGACAAATGTGTTTTGTATCGCCGGGGATAATGTGATAAAGGATTTACATCTAAACACAGATTCATATCTTGGCTGGAGCTGCACCGCCATCGCCTGCCACTCTACTGACACCCGATACGCAGCGGCTCACAGCGACTGGGAATAGGCCTTGCTGGGGGGACATCTATTGGCCAGTGTAGGGAATTACACTCAAAGAAGGACTCAGTAAGCTAATGGGGGGATTTATCATTGTGAATGCTATAGATAAAGTTACTAAATGCCAAAAAATATAGGAGGGATCAGAGTAACACCCCGCAGGAGGGATCAGAGTATCACCCCGCAGGAGGGAACAGAGTAACACCCCACAGGAGGGATCAGAGTATCACCCCGCAGGAGGGATCAGAGTAACACCCCGCAGGAGGGATCAGAGTATCACCCCGCAGGAGGGATCAGAGTATCACCCCGCAGGAGGGATCAGAGTAACACCCTACAGGAGGGATCAGAGCATCACCCCGCAGGAGGGAACAGAGTATCACCCCGCAGGAGGGAACAGAGTATCACCCCGCAGGAGGGATCAGAGTAACACCCTACAGGAGGGATCAGAGTAACACCCTACAGGAGGGATCAGGGTAACACCCTACAGGAGGGATCAGAGTGTCACCCCGCAGGAGGGATCAGAGTAACACCCTACAGGAGGGATCAGAG
>BLSH010538794.1:267869-280676 GCA_018402905.1 Glandirana rugosa
TAATTTTTATTAATTTTATTATTAAATTTGATGAACTTCCTACGCGTCCTTGTTTTTAATAAAGATAAATTAAAAAAAAAATTAAATAAAATTATTTCTTATGTGTCGGATCCTATCCATGCCTGCGCCGCATTTTCCCTTCAAATATTTGATAATATAAACTTGTCTAAAATGGAACAGTTAATGGAACTTTAGAAAAAATATTTTTGGCCCCTTTAGGGTTCCTGCGCATCCTTCAAGTAGTTTAAATTATTATTTTAATTATTTTTAATAAAGATAAATTTAAAAAAAATTAAATAAAATTATTTCTTATGTGTCGGATCCTATCCGTGCCTGCGCCGCATTTTCCCTTCAAATCTTTGATAATACAAAGTTGTCCAAAGTGGAACCTTAGAAAAATTATTTTTGGCCCCTTTAGGATTCCTGCGCATCCTTCAAGTAGTTTAAATTATTATTTTAATTATTTTTAATAAAGATAAATTTTAAAAAAATAAAATAAAATTTGTTTCTTATGTGTCGGATCCCATCCATGCCTGCACTGCATTTTCCCTTCAAATATTTGATAATACAAACTTGTCTAAAATGGAACCTTAGAAAAATTATTTTTGGCCCCTTTAGGGTTCCTGCGCATCCTTCAAGTAGTTTAAATTATTATTTTAATTATTTTTAATGAAGATAAATTTAAAAAAAATAAAATAAAATTAGTTTCTTATGTGTCGGATCCCATCCATGCCTGCACCGCATTTTCCCTTCAAATATTTGATAATACAAAGTTGTCTAAAATGGAACCTTAGAAAAATTATTTTTGGCCCCTTTAGGGTTCCTGCACATCCTTTATATAGTGTAAATTATTATTTTTAATAAAGATAAACTTAAAAAAATAAAATAAAATGATTTCCTATGTGTCGGATCCTATCCATGCCTGTGCCGCATTTTCCCTTCAAATCTATGATAATACAAACTTGTCTAAAATGGAACCTTAGAAAAATTATTTTTGGCCCCTTTAGGGTTCCTGCGCATCCTTCAAGTAGTTTAAATTATTATTTTTAATAAAGATAAATTAAAAAAAAAAAAAAAAAATATTTCCTATGTGTCGGATCCTATCCATGCCTGCACCACGTTTTCCTTTCAAATTTTTGATAAAAAGACATGTAAAATTGTAAAAAGAAACGTGAAATATAAAAATATCATCAGGGCAAGGACAGAAGCTGATTTCTCAACGATCGTTCAGTTTTGAAAAAATAAAAATTCCCCACTAAAATTCTACAAATTTGTTTATTTTCATGGCATTACTTTACCTCATCGCAAACAGCAAAAAAAAAAAAAAAATTATATATATATCTTTTGGTTGAAAATGTAAGCATTACTCTTTTCTTTCTGTAAAAATTTAAAATGACAAATAAGGAAGAATCGGGAAAAAAAAAAATGTTTGCAAATGTTAACACCTGGATAAGCATACAATGTTATTTAATGAAATGTTGAAGGAAAAAAAGATGAGGAAAAAAAAAAAATTTGGTTGGCTCGGTCGCAAAATGAAAGGACAAAAAAATAAAAAATTATACACACATATATATATAAAATGAAACACAGAAAAACATTGTATATATTATAGATTTATTAATTAAATAGATACAATGTGTGTGTGTGTATATATATATATATAAAAATAAATAAATATAAAATAGATACAATGTGTTTTATTTCAGATTAGTTTGCTGCGCTACTGATGTTTTAGAACCGTTCGCCTTATGCAAGTATAACTGCAACCTATCCCTTTAGAAAAACTTAAATGTATATATATATATATTTATTAATAAAAGAAAAAATAAAATTTAAAAAAGGAAAACAGCAAAAAAAAATAAAAATTATACCTCTTTTGTTTGAAAATGTAAGAATTCATTAAAAATTGAAAATGACAAATAAAGAAATCGGAAAACAAAAAAAAAAACAAATTGGTTGCAAATTTTGACACCTGGATAAGCATACATGTTATTTAATGAAATGTTGATGGAAAAAATGAGAAGAAAAAAAAAGAAGAAATTTGGTTGGCTCAGTCGCAAAAAGAAATAACAAAAAAATAAAAAATTATCTATATACAGCGCCTTGCGAAAGTATTCGGCCCCCTTGAACTTTGCGACCTTTTGCCACATTTCAGGCTTCAAACATAAAGATATAAAACTGTAATTTTTTGTGAAGAATCAACAACAAGTGGGACACAAATCATGAAGTGGAACGAAATTTATTGGATATTTCAAACTTTTTTAACAAATAAAAAACTGAAAAATTGGGCGTGCAAAATTATTCAGCCCCTTTACTTTCAGTGCAGCAAACTCTCTCCAGAAGTTCAGTGAGGATCTCTGAATGATCCAATGTTGACCTCAATGACTAATGATGATAAATAGAATCCACCTGTGTGTAATCAAGTCTCCCTATAAATGCACCTGCACTGTGATAATCTCAGAGGTCCGTTTAAAGCACAGAGAGTATCATGAAGAACAAGGAACACACCAGGCAGGTCCGAGATACTGTTGTGGAGAAGTTTAAAGCCGGATTTGGATACAAAAAGATTTCCCAAGCTTTAAACATCCCAAGGAGCACTGTGCAAGCGATAATATTGAAATGGAAGGAGTATCAGACCACTGCAAATCTACCAAGACCTGGCCTTCCCTCTAAACTTTCAGCTCATACAAGGAGAAGACTGATCAGAGATGCAGCCAAGAGGCCCATGATCACTCTGGATGAACTGCAGAGATCTACAGCTGAGGTGGGAGACTCTGTCCATAGGACAACAATCAGTCGTATACGGCACAAATCTGCCCTTTATGGAAGAGTGGCAAGAAGAAAGCCATTTCTTAAAGATATCCATAAAAAGTGTTGTTTAAAGTTTGCCACAAGCCACCTGGGAGACACCAAACATGTGGAAGAAGGTGCTCTGCTCAGATGAAACCAAAATCTAACTTTTTGGCAAAAATGCAAAACGTTATGTTTGGCGTAAAAGCAACACAGCTCATCACCCTGAACACACCATCCCCACTGTGAAACATGGTGGTGGCAGCATCATGGTTTGGGCCTGCTTTTCTTCAGCAGGGACAGGGAAGATGGTTAAAATTGATGGGAAGATGGATGGAGCCAAATACAGGACCATTCTGGAAGGAAACCTGATGGAGTCTGCAAAAGGCCTGAGACTGGGAGGGAGATTTGTCTTCCAACAAGACAATGATCCAAAACATAAAGCAAAATCTACAATGGAATGGTTCACAAATAAACATATCCAGGTGTTAGAATGGCCAAGTCAAAGTCCAGACCTGAATCCAATCGAGAATCTGTGGAAAGAACTGAAAACTGCTGTTCACAAACGCTCTCCATCCAACCTCACTGAGCTCCAGCTGTTTTGCAAGGAGGAATGGGCAAAAATTTCAGTCTCTCGATGTGCAAAACTGATAGAGACTTCCCCAAGCGACTTACAGCTGTAATCGCAGCAAAAGGTGGCGCTACAAAGTATTAACTTAAGGGGGCTGAATAATTTTGCACGCCCAATTGTTCCGTTTTTTATTTGTTAAAAAAGTTTGAAATATCCAATAAATTTCGTTCCACTTCATGATTTGTGTCCCACTTGTTGTTGATTCTTCACAAAAAAATTACAGTTTTATATCTTTATGTTTGAAGCCTGAAATGTGGCAAAAGGTCGCAAAGTTCAAGGGGGCTGAATACTTTCGCAAGGCACTGTGTATATATATATAAATAAATAAAAATATATAGCTATATATATATAAAAAATAAATAAATATAAAATAGATACAATGTGTTTTATTTCAGATTAATTTGCTGCGCTATTGATGTTTTAGAACCGTACGCCTTATGCAAGTATAACCTGTGAATGTGTTTTGTCTGCAACCTATCCCTTTCGAAAAAATATATATATATTAATAAAAGAAAAATAAATATTTAAAAAAAAAGTAAAATAGTTTTAAAAAAAATTCTGAATAGAAATATAAATAGTAAAATAATAAAAAAATTGAAATAGTAAAAAAAAAAAAAAAAAATTGAAAGATCTTTTACACAATATGAGGATGCAGTCTGCTGCTCCTTAAAGTGATTGTAAAGTCTCGTTTTTTTGTTCTACTCCCCTCCTCCATGCAGTTGGTTTTGCACAGAGCGGCCCGGATCCTCCTCTTCTGGGGTCCCTCTTTGCTGCTCCTGGCCCCTCCCTCCTACTGAGCGCCCCCTCAGCCAGCAGCTTCCTATGGGGGCACCTGACCCGAGTCAGAGCTCCGTCTGTCCATTCAGACATGGGGCCCCGACCAGGTCCCACCCCCTCTCTCCCCTGATTGGCTGACTGACTTTGATCGACAGCCGCGGGAGCCAATGGCACCGCTGTTGTGTCTCAGCCACTCAGGAGGAGAGTCTGGGACAGCCAACACTCGTGGACATCGTTGGAGAGAGAAGGGGCTCAGGTAAGTATTGGGGGGGGGGGATGCTGCTACACACAGAAGGCTCGTTATCTTAATGCACAGAATCCTCCTTCTGCCTTTACAACTCCTTTAACAAAGTATAGATATTCTGAATGTAGCAGCATGCAGGTGGAATGAAACACAAAAAAAAAAACTAGGAATATAATAAACATATTATAACAAAAATATAAAAATAGTAAAAACATTGAAAAAAACATTTATTAATAAAAGAAAAATAAATATAAATATTATAAAAGTAAAATAGTTAACAAAATATAAATATAAATAGAAAAAAATAATAAAAAAAAATAGAAATATAACTAGTAAAATAATAATAAAAAAGTAGAAATAGTTAAAAAAAAAAAAAAAATAGAAGGGTGGTTCACACAATATAGGGAAGGATGCAGTCTGCTGTTCTTTAACTTCCTAACACAGTATGCATATATTGTATGTAGCCGCAGGTGGAATGAAATGAAACACACAAAAAAAAAAATAGGAATATAATAAATATAATATAACAAAAATAGAAAAATTGGAAAAACATTGAAAAAAATAATATTTATTAATAAAAGAAAAATAAATATAAATATTAAAAAAGTAAAATAGTTAACAAAATGTATGAAAAATAGAAATATAAATAGAAAAAAAAATAATAAAAAAATAGAAATATAACAAAGCATCGGGTTCACCTACACGGCAAAGCTGCAGAACCAAACCACAGATGACCACCAACCTCACCATGAAGATCTACAGAGTCACTCAATATAAGAAGCCGCAATGTGCAACCATCAACGGCCAATCAGAAAGCACCTTTACCGATTTCAAATATTTTGGGTGAAATGTTATTGGAGCGTGGAAGGGTCGGTATATCTGCCGGGTTTTTACTACCATCGCTGTCCCAGATGTGGTTCTCCTGGAGACCACGGTCACCGAGAGGGGGCAATCCATTTTCAGTTGTCCCCAGAACAGGAAGGAAGGGGAGATCTTCCAATGGGGACACCGATTCCGGTGACAGCTGTTCAGGATGTCATCTCTGGAGGGATCTCAGATGGCTTCAGAAATGTCCCTCATGCGTGGATGTGGGCATCCCTCTTTCAGGTGGTCCTGCTTACTTTGTGGGTGGTCCTACCCAGATGACCCTCACTATCTGGGTGGTCGCACCCCTAATTATCCAGGAACTCCCAACGCACAGCTGTCACACCCTTGGTAAGAGCTTTGCGGATCATTGTGCCAACTCTGCAACCGATACTTTGACCCCTGGACATGGACCGGCAGCCCAGCACTGGAAGCAGCAAGGAAAGGAGAAGAGAACCGGGAGGAGGTGCGGGCTGTGCTCCCCCCCCCTACTCATAGGCTTGCACATAATGAAGGGGGGGGTGAGGGGGTGCAATTTGGCATCTTTGCCCCATGATGATTTTGTCCCAGCCCTGCTTTGCACCTCTAAACTGCCCACTCATAGCCGTGATACCTTCAGTTGAGTTTTGGAGTCACTGCACATGCTCAGCAACTCAAAAGAGAGCTGTGCTGTGATCCCAGGACACAGCACGGGACACAGCACAGAGATGTGGCACTTGTTGGGCCAACTTGGGACAGTTGGCATCTATGCCAATGGGACACGTTTTAACTGCTTGTCATTCAGGCCAATTTTTTTTTAATAATATATCTTTATTGAAATTTTCATCATCAAATTTATAGAAATTCACAGAAAAAAAAAAAATTAAAATAATGCAATTCAAAACAGAAATATACAGGAGAGCTCATAGGAGCCTTAAGTATATTTAAGTATATTTGAGTAGATTTATATTTTCAGTAGATTTATATTTTAAGTATATTTATATTTTCTACTATGTTTGAGTATATTTATATTTTAAGCATATTTAAGTATATTTATATTTTCAGTATATTTGATTAGATTAATATTTTATGTATATTTATATTTTAAGTATATTTGAGTATATTATTTATATTTTAAGCCTATTTAAGTAGATTTATATATTAAGTAGATTTATATTTTAAGCATATTTAGGTATATTTATATTTTCAGTATATTTGAGTAGATTTAGATAAATTTATATTTTAAGCATATTTAAGTAGATTTATATTTTCAGTATATTTATATTTTAAGTAGATTTATATTTTAAGCATATTTAAGTATATTTATATTTTCAGTATATTTGATTAGATTAATATTTTATGTATATTTATATTTTAAGTATATTTGAGTATATTATTTATATTTTAAGCCTATTTAAGTAGATTTATATATTAAGTAGATTTATATTTTAAGCATATTTAGGTATATTTATATTTTCAGTATATTTGAGTAGATTTAGATAAATTTATATTTTAAGCATATTTAAGTAGATTTATATTTTCAGTATATTTATATTTTAAGTAGATTTATATTTTAAGCATATTTAAGTATATTTATATTTTCAGTATATTTGATTAGATTAATATTTTATGTATATTTATATTTTAAGTATATTTGAGTATATTATTTATATTTTAAGCATATTTAAGTAGATTTATATATTAAGTAGATTTATATTTTAAGCATATTTAGGTATATTTATATTTTCAGTATATTTGAGTAGATTTATATTTTAAGTAGATTTATATTTTAAGCATATTTAAGTATATTTATATTTTCAGTATATTTGATTAGATTAATATTTCATGTATATTTATATTTTAAGCATATTTGCATATATTTATATTTTAAGTATATAATAAAAAAATTAAAAAGATAAAGAAAAAAAAAAAAATTATTTCGGCCTATTTTGAAAAAAAAAAAAATCACATTTAAAATCAGCATTCTTTTTTTTTTTTACTAGAAAATTCCTTGAAATCATCTTCAAAGCATCTGATGTTTTCCTGGCCGGTGCAGCCAGGCAGCACCGAAACCCAAGAGACGGAATCCTCGCCCCGCCTGGCTTCATTCTCTACAGAGAAGATTGGGAAGCGGGGCGGTGGACCGGCAAAGCCCGGGAATGGCAGCGGCAGGAGGAGGGAGTGGTCTCTTCCAAGCCTTATAAAAGTGATCCGGTGGCTGTGAGGCAGCTTGGATCACTTTTACCTGAAAGGGCCAAAAATTCGATACCAGGATCATGGCTGAAGAGTCGGCACGAAAATGCTGAGCCACCTGGCTCCCTTGTCAGCTGCACCGTTGCTCTTCTTACCAGTCCCTCTGACTGTATTACCTGGCTGCCCACTCCTGGCCCCTGAATAGGGGTTCTCCTTGCCCCCCGGCTCTCTTGCAGCCTCCTGATGCTCGGTCACCAACCTCACCTGCACTAGGCAGAGATACCCGCCTTGTGCAGCCTCCCTGGCTCCTGGGGAAGGGATACCTCCTGTGTCTCGGGCAGAGCCCTGAGCTATGCCCATGCCTTCATTATAAGGGGCTGTGTGTGCACCTGGACACGCACCCTGCTGGTCTTTGCCAAAACCTGGACACTGGGTTGGAAATTTCGCCCCCTCCCAATGGGAAATCTCCAGGCTCCAGACCTCGGTCCAGGAGATACAAAAACTGAGGAACCCCCTTTTTCCACACAGAACTGACATCCTGGAGTCCCGCACTCTGCATAGGGGAGACCCCCCGTGTCACCACAGTGGCAGCACCTCGCCCTGTCACTTTATTACAGTGACTACATTTCCCATGATGTTCAACTACACTGCAGAGTGCATGAGCATGCTGGGAAATGTAGTTCCAAAACATCTGGAGTGTCAAGGTTCCCCATCACTGCTATATTATTATATAAAGGCAAAAGTAACAAGAGGATTGCTGCACAAAAATGTATTAAAGTTTAAAAGGAATAAATACAGTCCATCAAAGGCCATCAAAAGTCATCAAAAGCCATCAAAAGGCCATCAAAAGCCACCAAAGGTCCATCAAAAGTCCATCAAAAGCCACCAAAAGTCCATCAATAGTCCATCAAAAGTCCATCAAAAGTCCATCAAAAGCCACCAAAAGTCCATCAAAAGTCCATCAAAAGCCATCAAAAGTCCATCAAAAGTCCATCAAAAGCCATCAAAAGTCCATCAATAGTCCATCAAAAGTCATCAAAAGTCCATCAAAAGCCACCAAAAGTCCATCAAAAGTCCATCAAAAGCCATCAAAAGTCCATCAAAAGCCATCAAGAGTCCATCAAAAGTCCATCAAAAGTCATCAAGAGTCCATCAAAAGCCATCAAAAGCCACCAAAAGTTCATCAAAAGCCATCAAGAGTCCATCAAAAGCCATCAAAAGCCACCAAAAGTTCATCAAAAGCCATCAAGAGTCCATCAAAAGTCCATCAAAAGCCATCAAGAGTCCATCATAAGTCCATCAAAAGCCATCAAAAGTCCATCAAAGGTCATCAAAAGTCCATCAAAAGCCACCAAAAGTCCATCAAAAGTCACCAAAAGTCCATCATGTATACGGAACCATTCCGGGCCAATACAGCTTACACCCAATACAGCTTACACCCTTCCTCAGCCTCATATCTCTCTACACAAATCCTCACCGGCCACTTTATTAGGTCCCCCTTGCTAGTAGTGGGTTGGACCCCCTTTATTAGGTCCCCCCCTGCTAGTAGTGGGTTGGACTCCCATAGATACAAGGAGGTGTTGGAAACGTTCCTCAGAGATTTCCCTCCATAGTGACAATGATGACATCACACAGTGACAATGATGACATCACACAGTGACAATGATGACATCACACAATGGCTGCAGATTTGTCGACTGCACATCCAGGATGCCGATCTCCCGTTCCACCGCATCCCAAAGGGTCTCTATTGGATGAGATGTGGGGAGTGTGGAGGCCATTGGAGTGCAGGGACCTCATTGTCTAGGGGTGAGATGATTGGTGCTTTGTCCTGCTGGGAGGAGCCATCAGAAGATGGGGGCACTGCAGTCATAAAGGGTCTGCTACCAACAATCCCAGAAATACTCAGACCGGCCCGTCTGCCACCAACAATCCCAGAAATACTCAGACCGGCCCGTCTGACACCAACAATCCCAGAAATACTCAGACCGGCCCGTCTGCCACCAACAATCCCATAAATACTCAGACCGGCCCGTCTGCCACTAACAATCCCAGAAATACTCAGACCGGCCCATCTGACACCAACAATCCCAGAAATACTCAGACCGGCCCATCTGACACCAACAATCCCAGAAATACTCAGACCGGCCCGTCTGACACCAACAATCCCAGAAATACTCAGACCGCCCCGTCTGACACCAACAATCCCAGAAATACTCAGACCGGCCCGTCTGCCACCAACAATCCCAGAAATACTCAGACCGGCCCGTCTGACACCAACAACCATGCCACCTTCAAAGTCACTTCAATCCCCTTCCTTCCCCATTCTGATGCTCGGTTTTGAACTTCAGCAAGTCGTCTTCACAACGTCTAGATGCCTAAATGCATTGATTTGCTGTCATGTGATTGGCTGATTAGCAGTTTGTGTTACCAAGCAACTGAACAGGTGTACCTAATAAAGTGGCCGGTGGGTGTACCTAATAAAGTGGCCGGTGGGTGTACCTAATAAAGTGGCCGGGATGGGAAGAGGCTAAACCTTTGTCTGCTTTATGCCCCTCCCCTAATACAGAATCTGCACTCTCATTGCCCCAATGCCCTCAGCAATACCTTTTCTTGTCTACTGCACATGCTCAGTAACTCAAACAAAGGTGATGCTGTGATTCCAGGACAGGGCATGGGACACAGCGTTACCGCAACCCAGCACAGATGCGGCAAACCTGGACCACTCGGCTTCCACGCCAAAGGGGAACCGTTTAACCATTTCCAACTTCACAATCAAAGAAAATACGATTTTTTTTTTACTGGTAACGGCGATTTTTAGTGGGACTGCGACATTGCGGACAAATCGGACACCTAAGACCCCTTTCCCCCCGGGGTGGTTTTCAGTCGCTTTAGCGCTGAAAATGGCCTCTGCTAAGCGCCTGAAAACCGCCTCCCTTCATTCCAGCGTCTCTTTTCACACCGGGGCGGTGCGCTTGCGGGACAGGAAAAAAAAAGTCGCGCAGGCTTTGGGGGCAGTTTGGGGGCGATGTAAACAGAGATCCCAAACCACCCCCTGCCCATTGGAATGAATGGGCAGCACTTTCAAAGCGCCGCAAAACTGGAGTGCCCCGCTAGAGGCAGAAAATTGGCTTTACCGCGGCCCCAGTGTGAGGACCAATACAGTGATCACTGCTAAAAAAAATGCACTGTCACTGTACTAATGACACTGACAGGGAAGGGGTTAACCCCAGGGGCAGATCAAAGGGTTAAGTGTGACCTTAGGGGGTGCTTGCTAACTGTGTGTGTGTGGGGGGGGGGTTGCGCTGACTGGCGGAAGACAGGGATCGTTGTTCCTGACCTCCATCTTCCTCTGTGTCAGATCTCCATTCTGCCTCTCCCGGGAACAAACCCGGGTGTCCGACGGACATTGGCACCCCCTGTGTCCAATCAGCGTGCGCTCGCGCCCCCCCAGTGGCTGTTGCACAAAATGACGTATAGATACACAAGATGTCTATCATCTTCCTCGTCAGATCGCTATTCTGCCTCTCCTGCGAACGACTGCAGGTGGCAGGCGGACATCGGGTCCAGTGGACCCCCCGATTGGCATCCCCTGCATCCAATCAGCGTGCGCTCGCGCCCCCCAGTGGCTGTTGCACAAAATGACGTATAGCTACACAAGATGTCTATCGCCTTCCCCATCTGATCGCTATTCTGCCTCTCCTGTGAACGAATGCAGGTGGCCGATGGACATCGGGTCCAGTGGACCCACCGATTGGCATCCCCTGCGTCCAATCAGTGCGCGATCGCGCCTCTGGCAGCCCGCTTGCGCCCCCCAGTGTCACGAAATGATGTACAGGTACGCGATTTTGCGCAATAGAGCTGAGCTGCCGCGGTAAATAAGCAGTAGGTAGGCGTTTGTACTGTAATTCGGGTATTCGGATAAATCCGAATAACAAAAAATGTGTCGGATTATTAATTCAGAAGGAAACGAAGCACACAGGTCTACCCATGAGATTTGGCTGACGGTAAAGATCCCTATCCTTGTATAAAGCTTCCTGCATTCGATCCCTATGTACACTATGGGGGGGGGGGTTAATTTATTAAAGGCCATCAGACTCTGCGCTTCGCAAGGGCAGCTGCATGCAATCACTAAGTGCAACAGCCCTTGCAAAATTGGCTTCAGTGACCCCCCCCCCCCCCTATGAGTGCTGTGTGCAGCCCTTAACCATGCATCGTCCTTCCCTTACTATCCGGCAATCACAAACAATGGGGGGGGGGGCATTCACTCACCGAAGCCCCTCAGTGCCTGGAACCCGCAGCCTGGTTGCAGCGACCATGTTGCGTCCAGCAGACAGGTATGCGGCGTGATTTACATGGAATCCGGTAACACAGGTAATGCCTTCGGAAAAAAAAAAAAAAAACTTACACTTTTGTTGGTGGGAGGTCCCAGGTGTCACCCAGGATTGAGCCATCAGACGCTCATTATAGTGATAATTGCTGCGGCAGTGCCGACCCTCCGCCTCCTCCGCCTCGTCTCTCTCCTGGTCAGAGAGTGGAGGAGACTCTCAGGAGGTAAAATTCTGTATGAAAGGTTAAAGTCAAAATTTTCTACGTGAAGCAACTGCTTGTCAGACTCGCTGTGCGGCGAGACCGCCCGTCACCCCAGGGCGACTTCACAGCGTTATTTATCTTCACTCCCCCCCCGGGGCAAAGTGACTCAAAAATCTCAGCAGATTTCATCCAACATAAAAAATAATTCACCAGCAAAAAAAAAAAAGGAAGAAAATTAATAACAAAAAAAAAACTCTGTTATCCAAAAAGCCCGCCAACAATGCGTATCGGCCCTCCGAATTACCCCGAGCACCGCGCGGAGTGCGACCAACGACCCCCAAATCGTAAATTCACATTACTCTCCCCCCTGTAGGATAAGTGAGCGTTCCGATCAGCCGCTTTGTGAAGGTTTGACGGCAAAGACGCAGCAATTATTGTAGCCGATCTCGGGATGAGAATGAATATATAGTGTGCGTATTTTATATATATTTTATTTTATTTTTTCATACCAGTGGAAGGACTTCCTCAGTGTGCAAGGATGTAGCGATCCTGAGTTAAAAATAAAATTATTAGTGATAATTTTATTAAAAGTATAATATAGTATAAATTCTATTATTAATAAAATTTATACTATATTATACTATTAATAATAAAATGATTATTAATAAAATGGATACTATATTATACTATTAATAATAAAATTATTATTAATACAATTTACACTATATTATATTAATAATACAATTATTATTAATAAAATTTATACTATATTATACTATTAATAATAAAAATGATT
>BLSH010538794.1:285360-304611 GCA_018402905.1 Glandirana rugosa
TGTCGAGGAGACAGTCATGTCGAGGAGACAGTAATGTCCGGGAGAGGGCCTGTACTGACAGAGGGCCTGTACTGACAGAGGAGCTGTAATGACAGAGGGCCTGTAATGACAGAGGGCCTGTAATGACAGAGGAGCTGTACTGACAGAGGAGCTGTACTGACAGAGGAGCTGTAATGACAGAGGGCCTGTACTGACAGAGGAGCTGTACTGACAGAGGGCCTGTACTGACAGAGGGCCTGTACTGACAGAGGGCCTGTACTGACAGAGGGCCTGTACTGACAGAGGGCCTGTAATGACAGAGGGCCTGTAATGACAGAGGGCCTGTAATGACAGAGGAGCTGTACTGACAGAGGAGCTGTACTGACAGAGGAGCTGTACTGATAGAGGAGCTGTACTGACAGAGGAGCTGTACTGACAGAGGGCCTGTACTGACAGAGGGCCTGTACTGACAGAGGAGCTGTAATGACAGAGGGCCTGTAATGACAGAGGGCCTGTAATGACAGAGGAGCTGTACTGACAGAGGAGCTGTAATGACAGAGGGCCTGTACTGACAGAGGGCCTGTAATGACAGAGGAGCTGTAATGACAGAGGGCCTGTACTGACAGAGGAGCTGTACTGACAGAGGAGCTGTACTGACAGAAAACATGGGGGCTGTCATCAGCAACCTGCTTGTGAAAATGCTAATTATCTGGGTTCAGTGAGAAGTAAAGATCATTTTTTTTACGCCGCACTGCTACAATTTTCCTTCTATTGTGTGTGGGGGGTCATTTCACGAATATCAGCAACACAGGGGGTGCAACAGATTTTTATATTTCTGGGTTCAATACTTTGTCACTAACTCAGGAAAAAGCATGCAGCCAGTAAAGGCTCATCTACTGATGGGCAGTAAGGGTGGCCTACGTTTCCTTCAATGTCTGATGGTTCTAAACCACTGTTCCAGCTGAAGAAAAACAGCCCCAAAGCACGATGGCTGCCACCACCATGCTTCACGGTGGGTATGGTGCTCTGCATGGTGATGTGCGGTGTTGTTTTTGCGCCAAACATATCTTTAGGAATTATGGCCAAAAAGTTCATCCTTGGTTTCATCCGACCAGAACACATTTCCCACATGCTTCTGGGGGGCTTCAGGTGGGTTTTTGCAAATATACTCCATGGTCTAATGCCTTGTACCCTTCTCCTGACTCCATGGTACATCTAATGCCTTGCACCCTTCTCCTGACTCCATGGTCTATCTAATGCCTTGCACCCTTCTCCTGACTCCATGGTCTATCTAATGCCTTGCACCCTTCTCCTGACTCCATGGTCTATCTAATGCCTTGTACCCTTCTGACTCCATGGTCTATCTAATGCCTTGTACCCTTCTCCTGACTCCATGGTATATCCAATGCCTTGTACCCTTCTGACTCCATGGTCTAACTAATGCCTTGTACCCTTCTCCTGACTCCATGGTATATCCAATGCCTTGTCTTCTCCTGACTCCATGGTATATCCAATGCCTTGTACCCTTCTCCTGACTCCATGGTCTATCTAATGCCTTGTACCCTTCTCCTGACTCCATGGTCTATCTAATGCCTTGCACCCTTCTCCTGACTCCATGGTCTATCTAATGCTTTGTACCCTTCTCCTGACTCCATGGTCTATCTAATGCCTTGTACCCTTCTCCTGACTCCATGGTATATCCAATGCCTTGTCTTCTCCTGACTCCATGGTCTATCTAATGCCTTGTACCCTTCTCCTGACTCCATGGTCTATCTAATGCCTTGTACCCTTCTCCTGACTCCATGGTATATCTAATGCCTCGTCTTCTCCTGACTGATACCTTCTAACAATGAGATCCCTCTGATGCTTTGGAATCTTTGAGGACCATGGCTTTTTCTGTAGGATGCCACTAAGAAAATGTCAGGAAACTAATCTAACTCTGGGATCTGCCGTGCTCGAGGATACCGGCCCATCAACTAGATGGGATCTGCCGTGCTCGAGGATACTGGCCCATCAACTAGATGGGATCTGCCGTGCTCGAGGATACCGGCCCATCAACTAGATGGGATCTGCCGTGCTCGAGGATACCGGCCCATCAACTAGATGGGATCTGCCGTGCTCGAAGATACCGGCCCGCCACCTAGATGGTGTCTGCCATTCTTGAGGATACCAGCCCGTCACCTAGATGACATCTGCCGTGCTCGAGGATACCGGCCCTCCACCTAGATGGCATCTGCCGTGCTTGAGGATACCGGCCCTCCACCTAGATGGCATCTGCCGTGCTTGAGGATACCGGCCCTCCACCTAGATGGGATCTGCCGTGCTCGAGGATACCGGCCCACCACCTAGATGGGATCTGCCATGCTTGAGGATACCGGCACGTCACCTAGATGGGATCTGCCATGCTCGAGGATACCGGCCCTCCACCTAGATGAGATCTGCCGTGCTCGAGGATACCGGCCCGTCACCTAGATGGGATCTGCCGTGCTTGAGGATACCGGCACGTCACCTAGATGGGATCTGCCGTGCTCGAGGATACCGGCCCTCCACTTAGATGAGATCTGCCGTGCTCGAGGATACCGGCCCGTCACCTAGATGGGATCTGCCATGCTCGAGGATACCGGCACGTCACCTAGATGGGATCTGCCGTGCTCGAGGATACCGGCCCTCCGCCTAGATGCGATCTGCCGTGCTCGAGGATACCGGCCCGTCACCTAGATGCCGCCACCCCCCCAAAAAAATCCCCACCAGCCGTCACTCCAAAGTACCCATGTTAGGGGGTCACATGGCCTGGTAAGGTTTAGTGAGGAACGGGCGCACACTCATCCATCCCACTTTCCTGACCAGCTAGGGTGCACTCCAGGCCACCCATGTTTAAAAGTTTTGCAGTGCCCCTCCCCTCTTTAAAATTCCATAGGAGACTCATGGGGTCTGGTTTGGATTTTTACCCCTCGACATTTTATTTAGCTACATTTTGGGTTCTCTTCCAAGATGCCTTCGCAGGCTAAGGGTCTTGACTGAGGGCAATAAGGCTGCAAAACATCAACGGGTGAACATTTACATGCATGCCAAGGCATATGAATGCAATGCCCATTTCTGAACATGCGTTTTAGGTGGCATTTTTATGTGTAGGATGGAAAGATTTCCACAACTAAAAATGCTCTGCGGTTTTCCTTTACACGTGGCTGCAGTGCCACCTCCTGGTGATGATAGAGAACTGCTTTTCAGTGTTCTAATTCAATGGCATTTCTATTGGCTGTCAGAAAGCGTTGTTTACTGAACCAGGACAGGATGTGCAGGCTGGGAGGTTCAGCCACCTTCACCAGCTGGGTTTTAACCACAAAAGCAGAGAAGTGGTTTTCTAAGAACCTGCAAGAGCATCAATGTTGTTGTGGCGGCATTGCCTTGTCGCTGTTCGGTTGTTTTTGTAATCCAAGGCTGGTTGCAGGTTTTAAATTTGCAGAAAAACCCTCCGTGCGTTCCCAAAATTAAAATGTTCTTCCACCTTTACAGCCAAATTTGAGAAACCCCCTTGAGATCTTTAACGCTTTTTTTTTTTAAGGACAATCAGTGTTGCACATCCAGTTTACAACTGATAATGAGATCTGCCAGAACAGTAGACAGGGTAACAGGGTAGACACAGCCCCCTTAAACGTGACATGAAACTCTGGTTTAAATAATAATAATTCTATTCCAGGAATGGATTCTTAAAGTGTCAAACCCAGACTATGAGAAACTCTCATTGCATGCCATATAGCAGAGTGCATACTCACAAAGCCACTAAAGCAGTGGTTCTCAACTCCGGTCCTCGGGACAACCCAACAGGCCAGGTTTGCAGGATAACTGAAATACATCACAGGTGAGATTATTTGCTGCTCAGTGATTGCAGTATTCTAGTCTGCATCTCCCCAAGGTAATACTTAAAATCTGGCCTGTTGGCGGGTCCCGAGGACCGGAGTTGAAAACCACTGCACTAAAGCATTTATTTGCGTAGAGGGAAATATACCTGGTTGATCCTGCCTGCAGCTGTCCCCGCCCATCTGCTCTGTGTCCCCATTGCCGCATGAGATTGTGCAGACCAGCCGTTGTCAACTACTGAGCATGCTCCAGTTTCAGCTCCCTTCTAAGCTGTTAATTTCCTCTTTTTTCTTATCTCAGCAGCCCACAAGACTAGAGAGTCACACATGTGGGCGTATACCCAGGGGTAAATGGCACTGCCCGTCATGTGACGTCCTGGACTTTAAGTGGTTAAATCTGAATGATGGGTGCAGCTGCAGGCATCATTCAGACATCGTTCTTTTCTGCCGGCGGTTCCCTGTCAGTCGCTTGATTTTTTTTTACAGGCGATGGGAGGGGACGCGTCCGCCGCCTTTCGGTGCTTCTAGTGGCTCGTCCATCCGTTCGGCGAGCTGGAGAATGAGTCGGCCAGCAGCTGCCATTTACCATAGAGAATACCGAGGACCAAATGGTCCCCAGCAATCTCTATGACCTTCGGAGGCCGGGCGCAACATTATTACATCACTTCTTGCACCGGCAAATGTAAACACTGCCTTTTCTTTGCAGGAAAGCCCTAGGTTGATTTTTTTTCCCTCAGGCTTTCCAGTATAGAGGAGAGACGTGGGGTCTATAAGACTACAGATCTCTCCATAAAGAGGACCGGTCATGCCTTATTCCTATTACAAGATCCCTCTGATGCTTTGGAAGCATGGTGCCCAGTGCCACCTATGAGTGCCCATCAGTGCTGCCTATGAGTGCCCATCAGTGCCGCCTATGAGTGCCCATCAGTGCCGCTTATCAATGCCACCTATTAGTACTGCATGAGTGCCTCATCATCAGTGCCCGTCAGTGCTGCCTATCAGTGCTGCATATATGTGCCTCATCATCAGTGCCCATTAGTGCCACCTCATCAGTGTTGCCTCATCCGTGCCCATCAGTGATGGAGAAAACTTACTTATTTACAAAAGTTTGACTTTTTTTTTTTTAAACCACTTCAGCCCCGGAAGGATTTCCAGCTTTAGGACCGGAGCCCTTTTTGCGATTCGGCGCTGCGTCGCTTTAACTGACAATTGCGCAATCGTGCGACGTTGTACCCAAATGAAATTTGCGTCCTTTTTTTCCCACAAATAGAGCTTTCTTTTGGTGGTATTTGATCACCGCTGCGTCATTTCTGATCACCGCTATAAACAAAAGAACAGCGACAATTTTGCAAAAAAACCCAAATTTCTTACTTTTTGCTAAAATACAAATCCAAAAAAAAAAAAAAAAAAAAAAACATTTTTTTTCACCGTTTTTGGCCGATTTATATTCTTCCTCATATTTGCGATAAAAAAAAAAATCGCAATCGCCGTTTATTGATTGGTTTGCGCAAAAGTGGTCGCGTTTACGGATGATGAGAATTCATTTTTGGGGTTTTTATTTTTTTTTTATTTTTTACTATTAATGGCGGCGATCTGCGATTTTTAGCGGTACTGCGATATTGCGGCGGACATGTCGGAACATTTTGACACTTTTTTGGGACCAGCGGTCGGCAAGCGGTTAAATTTTCAGTCTTGTTTTATTTGTAGCACAAAAATAAAAACGTAGATAAAAGACCACCAAAAGAAAGCTCTGTTTGTGGGAAGAAAAATGCCGAAATGTTGTTTGGGTACAACGTCGCCCGATCGCGCAATTGTCATTCAAAATGCGACAGCGCTGAAAGCTGAAAATTGGTCTGGGCGGGAAGGGGGGTGAGTGCCCGGTATTGAAGTGGTCAAGTACCGAAGTTTGGTGCCATTCCACGAGCGTGCGCAGTTTTAAAGCGTGACACGTTAGGCATCTATTTACTCGGTGTAACATCTTCTTTCACATTACACAAAAAATCCGGGTAAAAATTGTGTTTTGTTTTTTAATTCATGAAAGTGTTTTTTTTTTCTCAAAAAAAAAAATAAAAAAAAAAATCACGTTTGAAAAATTGCTGCGCAAATACCGTGTGACATAAAAAATTGTAACCACCGCTATTTTATTCTCCAGGGTCTCTGCTAAAAAAATATATATAATGTTTGGGGGGTTCGGGGGAATTTTTTAGCAAAAAAAAAAAAATAAATGATGATTTTTACACGTAGGAGAGGAATGCCGGAATTGGCCTGGGTGGCAAGGGGTTAAGTCATGTGACCAGCATAGCACCAATCAGGGTTGGCAAGCCGGCGGGCTTTTACTGTAGAGACAGGCAATGTTATCTTCTGCAATAAAATGCCCCTAGCTGCCTTTTCCAGTGCTGTAAACTGACCTGCGCCAGGCATAGTTGAGCTTACAGCGCCAGGCTGGACTCTGAGTGCCGGGATGATGGCCTCCTGCACAGGAGTGACATCATCCCCTGCCAGCCAATGAACAGACCTGAAGACTGGCATGCAGAAGAAGACTGCGGCAGCGCTGGCGCAGGACTACTGAACAGGTAAGTATTGAGTTCCACTTTAAGCCCCGGTTGGCACTGTGCCACTCCTTCAGAGGTCCGTGCCATAAACCTCGAGTCCCGTGCGGGAGTGACGTCATCGTGGCCCGGCCACTCGGAGCCCGCAAACCCGGAAGGAAGACCGGGCGAAGATGGAAGCCCTGTCAGCGGTGACAGCGCACGGCTGGAAGGCTACGTTTTAAGGGAAGTGATGCATACTAGCACATTATGGAAGTGCCTTGCAGGGGGATTTTTTTTTTTTCTTTAACAAATTTTACTAGCGCTTTAAAATTTTTCTTATTCTAAAGAAATGGCGTACATATGAAATGGAAACATTGCAAAAAATAAGAGGCGCGCACTGCCGAAAAATTCATTCGTTTTTTGTTTTTTCTTTAAAAATTCAGAAATGTGAAAATTCGAAATTCGGAAATTCGAAAATAAGAAAGAAAATCCGAAAGAATTAAATTCCACAAATTTGAAATAATAACTAATTAACTATGAATTTATAGGTATTGGAATTTCCTTTCAAATTTAGCTGTTGGTGAACGTAACGAATACGAATTTATCCAAAATAACGAATGCCGCGTCTAAATGAATGGAACGAAACAAATTAATAATAAATAATACATTTTTATTATTATTATCAATTTGTAACGTTCCATTCATTTGGATGCAACGTTCGTTATTTTGGATAAGTTCATATTCCTTACATTCACTAACATAGTTCATAGTTATTAGTTGGTTATTATTTCAGATTTTCGAATTTTGCATTTTTGTTCTTTTGAATGTTCGTTTTTTTATTCTTATTATTGAATTTCCGAATTTTTGGATTTTTAAATTCCAAATTTCTGAGTTTCAGGATTTTCGAATATTCGAATTTCCGAATATTCAGGAAAAAAAAAAAAACAACCGGAAATTTGTATATTTTTGAATTAACGAATTCGCCGAAATTCGTTAAAAAAGAAAGGAATTTGGAACGAAACAAATTGCACATTTCTAATAAATACAATAAAAGGTATAAAAGTGAAATAAGAGGATTCCTACCTTTTGTGTTTGGCTTGGATGGAGGCGGATCCATCACAACATAACGAATGAATCCGAAATGAATTCCTTCCATTCGCTACTTTTGGTACTCCAGTCAGTATCGTCCAATCACCTCATTCCATTTCTCTTAGTGGGTTGGACTAGAAGGGATGACTCGGAGTGCATAAAGGAATCTCCTGAAATAACGAAAAACACGGTAAAACGAATGTAGCCGATCTCACGAAATAACTTTCAAAAATTCGAATCGATTTGGTAAAACAGCGACTATACGAAACAAATAATTCTAACGAATGAGATGCAACAGAAAGTATTTACTTAGCTGCCTCTCGCCCGCCTTATAGTAAAATGACGGAAGGGCGGGGGCGCTCTCCTTCTGGGAAGACGACATGTGACATCATCCCATGCGGCGAACGTTGGTGCGCTGCGTCCCTGGGACGCACGGCATCACCGATCATGGTAAAAAGCCTATGATGTGGGCTCTTTACCATGTGATCAGCCATGTCCAATCACAGTGTAAACAGTAAATGGCGGTTATCGGCATTCCTCTCCTCACACTGACAGCAGAAGGAGAGAGGAGAGTCGGTAAGTGGCATTCTTTAGTGGAGACATCACCTGATTATCAGTGCAGCCCCAACAGTGCCCACAGTGCTGCCTGTCAGTGCCTCCTAATCAGTGACAACAGTGGCAGCTGGTGGGTTCTTTTTTAGGGGGCAGCAATCAGCCACCACCTCCCCTCCCCCGGCAGCGCAGCACTGACAGCAACCCCCCCCCAGTGGCGCTGACAGCAAACTCCCCCCTCCCCCAACAGGAGTGGCATGGCACTTACAGCACCCCCACGGGCGGTCTGGCGCTTACCCACTTGTGTGCCAGGCTGTGGTGTCCTCCCCTCCTCTCCCCACTCCTCTCAGTGCGGGCAGTGGTGTCTCTGGTGTCTCCTCTTCCAATAGGATCACCTGACGCTTTGGCCAATCAGGAAAAAGGCCTCACGAGCTGCCTCCTGATTGGCATGGAGGAACTTTTAGTGTGAGAATAGTGAAAATTCATTCATTATAGTCACACAACTGGGTGGGATCGGGGCGTAGAGCTCTGAGCCCTGAGCCCACCCTTTTATGAAGCCAATTAGAGCTTCTGGTTTAAATGATGTGGTTCAAAAAAATACCTCCCCCCAATGGAATCCATGCGTCCAACGCCCTGTATGTAGATGAGGGGGCTGGGCGCATGGATGGGGGGGGGGGGGTGGTGCCCGTGCACCCACTATAGATAGCCAGTCACTGAGTGACAGCTATTAGTGCCCATCAGTGCTGCATATTAGAGCCACCTATCAATGCCCATCAGTGCCTCCTCATCAGTGCCGCATATTAGTGTCCATCAGTGCTGCATATTAGTGCCCATCAGTGCTGCATATTAGTGCCCATCAGTGCAGCATATTAGAGCTGCCTCTTCAGTGCCCATCAGTACTGCATACTAGTACTGGCTATCAGTGCTGCATATTAGTGCCCATCAGTGCTGCATATTAGTACCACCTATCAGTGCCCATCAGTGCTGCATATTAGTGCCACCTCATCAGTGCTGCATATTAGTACCACCTATCAGTGCCCATCAGTGCTGCATATTAGTGCCTCCTCATCAGCGCCCATCAGTGCTGCATATTAGTACCGCCTATCAGTGTCCATCAGTGCTGCATATTAGTACCGCCTATCAGTGCTGTATATTAGTACCACCTATCAGTGCTGCATATTAGAGCTGCCTCATCAGTGCCTCCTCATCAGTGCCCATCAGTGCTGCATATTAGTAACGCCTATCAGTGCCCATCAGTGCTGCATATTAGTACCGCCTATCAGTGCTGCATATTAGTACCACCTATCAGTGCCCATCAGTGCTGCATATTAATACCACCTATCAGTGCTGCATATTAGTACCACCTATCAGTGCTGCATATTAGTAACGCCTATCAGTGCCCATCAGTGCTGCATATTAGTACCACCTATCAGTGCTGCATATTAGTACCGCCTATCAGTGCTGCATATTAGTACCGCCTATCAGTGCTGCATATTAGTACCGCCTATCAGTGCTGCATATTAGTACCGCCTATCAGTTCTGCATATTAGTACCACCTATCAGTGCTGCATATTAGTACCACCTATCAGTGCCCATCAGTGCTGCATATTAGTACCGCCTATCAGTGCTGCATATTAGTACCGCCTATCAGTGCTGCATATTAGTACCGCCTATCAGTGCTGCATATTAGTACCACCTATCAGTGCCCATCAGTGCTGCATATTAGAGCCTCATCAGTGCAGCTTCAATAAAGAGAAATACAAATATTTATAACAGAAACGAAGATAAAAAAAAAAATCAAAATTTTCAGTCTTTTTTGTTTATTTAGCAAAACCTAAGAACCCCAGAGGTGATTGAATGCCACCAAAAGAAATCTATTTGTGTGAAGAAAATGATAAAAATGTCATCTGGGTGCAGTGCCACATGACCGAGTAATTGTCATTCAAAGTGCGACAGCGCTGAAAGCTGAAAATTGGCCTGGGCAGGAAGGGGGTAAAAGTGCCCGGTATTGAATCTGAAACTAAACAAAATGTTATCCTCATCTCTACCAACATGGAAGAGCATTCTGCAAATAATTAGGTTAACCATTCGCCTGCTCACAGTAAACGTACCGCAAGCGGGTGGCACGGGTAGGCATGGCGACGTACTGGTACATCAACCATTCGATTCCGTGAGCCACCAGGGCATCACGTGATCCTCAGATATCCCTGCTACACAACAAGGAAGGCTGCAAAACCACTAGGACAGGGACTGTAACACTACAAGTCCCATCATGCCTCTGGGTGTCATGCTTGTGGCTGTCAGAGTCTTGCTATGCCTCATGGGACTTGTAGTTCTGCAACATCTGGGAGGTCCGCTAATTGCACATCCCTGCACTAGGACAAAATATTTTGGAAGTACCCAAAAGCTGTCACAAGGGGGCGCACTGCGCATGCTGCTCACTGACATGAACAGGTCGGTTTTAACTGCACATCGATCGATATGCAAAGAACCAACTATAAAATCGATCAGCAAAATATTGGAGGAGATCAAGTGAGCTGCACAGATCGATAATTCTGGGCCGTCAGAATTCCTCCAATAAGTCCGATCCGGAGAATATTAATATTTGCACGTTTATCCACTTCCCGACCCGGGGCAATTATTACATTTTTCCCACACTTTATAAATCAGTAAAATTACTTAGGATTCTCAAACGGGATAGAAATTTCCTGAAAGCAGGGACCCCGGAGAATAAAACGGTGGCTGTTGCGCTTATTTCTGTCATATCTGCGCAGCCTGGAAGCGGTCCGATGAGGCCGTTAGCTGCGCAGGAAGTCGAGTGAGGGCAAGATGGCCGCCGCTCATCTCTATGACCTTGGAGGACCCGAGCGACGTCTGAACTATTTTTTTTTTTTAAAGCTCAAAATGCAAAAAGATATTTTTTTTTCTTTCGCTTTTAAAGGTAAATGAGGGATTTCTCTCATTAAAGAGGACCTGTCATGCCTTATTCCTATTACAAAGGGTGCAACACTCCTCGTAAATCGCAATAAAAGTGATCAAAAAATAAATTAATTAAAAAGGGAAAGTGTAAAAAAAAAAATATATATATTTTTTTAAATGTTTTATTTTATTAAATTTTCTTAAATTTTATTAAAACCGCACATGTGAGGGATCGCCGCAATCGTTAGAGCGAGAGCAATAATTCTAGCGCATTCTGTGACTCGAACCTGGTAATCTATAAAAAAAAAAAAAAAAAATGTAAAGCATCACCTATGGAGATTTCGAAGTAGTTTGTTGCCATTCCAAATTTTAAAGCGTGGCGTTTTAGGTATCTATTTACTCGCCGTAACATCGTCTTTTATATTATGTAAAAAAATCGGGGTAAATATTGCATTCTGATTTTTTTTTTATTAAAGTGTTTTTTTTCCAAAAATACTGCATTTGAAAAACCGCTGCGCAAATACCGCGTGACGTAAAATATTCCAACGATCGCCATTTTATTCTCTAGGGTCTCTGCTAGATAAATATATCATGTTTAGGGGTTGCAAGTCATTTTCTAGCAAATAAAATAAAATTTATAGATTTACAATTGTAAACAAAAACTCCCAGAAAAGGCCGGGTCAGCGAGTGGTAGAAGGGTAATTGGTGCAGTAACTTTGGCTTCATCGGCTCCTCTGATTGGCTGATTTCCTTCTAATTGATACTGGAGGAGGGAAGAGGAGAGGGAGAGTCTTTGCAGATATAACAAAGAAGAGTGACTGCAGAGGTGGAGGCCCGACCTTCGCATTGAGACTCCACCCAAGGTGGCCGGGACTTACAGTAAATCGGTGATGAAAGCCAGTTCCTGTTTCAATGATTGAGGAGGGGGAGGGGGGGCTCTACAAATCCCCCAAAACCACAAAACAACATGCATGTTCCTGTGCCTCCGTCCCAGTGTGATCGACGCTTCTCTACAGGAGGGGGCGCCTACCAGCACATGGCCCATAGACACCATCCACATCTGACCTTCACTTCGGTCTTGCACAGGTGTACCGCCTCCTCTCCTGGACTTCCTCTGATTTCACCGCACACTGTGAGCTTCTCACCATGTGCATCAGAAGCTGCAGCAGCCACCCGCCGGCCACGATCTGCCTGCATTGCATAGAGAAGCTTAGAGACCCAGTGATGACTTTCTCCTCCATTAGTAGCCCATTGTGGACACACCCCCATCTCAGCGCGGTGCCGCTGGGGAGTGAAGTCAGACCACCCTTCTTCTGTTGTATGTCACATGACCTGAAGTGAGGAGGAGAGGCCGCATTACCGCCAGGGGGCGCCGCGCTGTGACCAAGATCTAAACGGAGTACACAGGGATCATTTCTCCTTCCGATGACATCATAGACATAGGGTCATTTCTTCTTCCGGTGACATCATAGACATAGGGTCATTTCTCCTTCCAGTGACATCATAGACATAGGGTCATTTCTTCTTCCAGTGACATCATAGACATAGGGTCATTTCTCCTTCCAGTGACATCATAGACATAGGGTCATTTCTTCTTCCAGTGACATCATAGACATAGGGTCATTTCTCCTTCCGGTGACATCATGGGCATAGGGTCATTTCTCCTTCTGGTGATATCATGGGCATAGGGTCATTTCTCCTTCCGGTGATATCATGGGCATAGGGTCATTTCTCCTTCTGGTGACATCATGGGCATAGGGTCATTTCTCCTTCTGGTGATATCATGGGCATAGGGTCATTTCTCCTTCTGGTGATATCATGGGCATAGGGTAATTTCTCCTTCCGGTGACATCATAGACATAGGGTCATTTCTCCTTCTGGTGACATCATGGGCATAGGGTCATTTCTCCTTCCAGTGACATCATAGACATAGGGTCATTTCTCCTTCTGGTGATATCATGGGCATAGGGTCATTTCTCCTTCCGGTGACATCATAGACATAGGGTCATTTCTCCTTCCGGTGACATCATGGACATAGGGTCATTTCTCCTTCTGGTGATATCATGGGCATAGGGTCATTTCTCCTTCCGGTGACATCATAGACATAGGGTCATTTCTCCTTCCGGTGACATCATAGACATAGGGTCATTTCTCCTTCTGGTGACATCATAGACATAGGGTCATTTCTCCTTCTGGTGACATCATGGGCATAGGGTCATTTCTCCTTCTGGTGATATCATGGGCATATGGTCATTTCTCCTTCCGGTGACATCATAGACACAGGGTCATTTCTCCTTCTGGTGACATCATGGGCATAGGGTCATTTCTCCTTCTGGTGATATCATGGGCATAGGGTCATTTCTCCTTCCAGTGACATCATGGGCATAGGGTCATTTCTCCTTCCGGTGACATCATAGACATAGGGTCATTTCTCCTTCCGGTGACATCATGGACATAGGGTCATTTCTCCTTCCGGTGACATCATGGACATAGGGTCATTTCTCCTTCCAGTGACATCATAGACATAGGGTCATTTCTCCTTCCGGTGACATCATGGACATAGGGTCATTTCTCCTTCCGGTGACATCATAGACATAGGGTCATTTCTCCTTCCGGTGACATCATGGACATAGGGTCATTTCTCCTTCCGGTGACATCATGGACATAGGGTCATTTCTCTTTCTGGTGATATCATAGACATAGGGTCATTTCTCCTTCCGGTGACATCATGGACATAGGGTCATTTCTCCTTCCAGTGACTTGCATGGAAAAAAATCAGACAGGCAGGTTGTACCCAAGTCGATTGATGTATGGTGCAACCAGCCTGCCCATAGATGGATCAAATCTCAGCTGGTCCCTGCTGAACCAGCCAAGATTAAATTAATCTATGGCCAATTTTACAGCGATACCACAAACCCAGAGACATTCCTTTCCTTCCAGTGACACCACCAACCCAGAGACATTCCTTTCCTTCCAGTGACACCACCAACACAGGGACATTTCATTCCTTCCAGTGACACCATCAACCCAGGGACATTCCTTTCCTTCCAGTGACTTCACCAACCCAGAGACATTCCTTTCCTTCCAATGACACCACCAATGCTGGGACGTTTCTTCCTTCCAGTGACACCACCAATGCTGGGACGTTTCTTCCTTCCAGTGACACCACCAATGCTGGGACATTTCTTCCTTCCAGTGACACCACCAATGCTGGGACCTTTCTTCCTTCCAGTGACACCACCAATGCTGGGGCGTCTCTTCCTTCCAGTGACACCACCAATGCTGGGACGTCTCTTCCTTCCAGTGACACCACCAATGCTGGGACGTTTCTTCCTTCCAGTGACACCACCAATGCTGGGACTGCACTGATAATGAACTCTTCAGTTTGCTGTGGCACGCCACAATCACCGGCACTACCTCAGTGCATGCAGATCTGTGATTGGATGGAAGTCACCGCAGCAGATCTGTGATTGGATGAAAGTCACCGCAGCAGATCTGTGATTGGATGAAAGTCACCGCAGCAGATCTGCGATTGGATGGAAGTCACCGCAGCAGATCTGTGATTGGATGGAAGTCACCTCAGCAGATCTGTGATTGGATGAAAGTAACCACAGCAGGTGGACTTGTAGTTCTCAATGGAATATTGTGGAGATCGCGGCATTCACATAACATTGGTACTTCTTTCCGCTCTCCAACGTAAAGCCTCTACCTCAGTACAGAGAGAGCTGGAGGAAGAGTCTGTAGGAGCCATCCACTGATCGAGGGTGCAATGCTCTGTGGGTACAATGCTCTGCGGGTGCAATGCTCCACGGGTACAATGCTCTGCGGGTGCAATGCTCCGCGGGTGCAATGCTCCGCGGGTGCAATGCTCTGCGGGGCTCATTTGCAAGAAAATGAAATAAAACATAATAAATGCAAATCTTTTCTCCTGCAAATATCAGAGAATTTATGGTTTCTGTGGACTCTGCACCTCATGAAGGGCGATGAAATCTCGCTAAAAAAATGCCATCGGCTTCTTTAAAGTGACATCACTACTGGTGAGATCCAATGGGACAGAGCTTATAGCTTTAACCCCTTCCCTACCGGGCGCTGTCACCCCCTTCCTACCCAGGCCATTCTCAGCTCTCAGCGCTGTGGCACTTTGAATGACAATCACTCAGTCATGTGACACTGCACCCAGGTGACATTTCTATTATTTTATCACACAGATAGAGATTTCTTTTGCTGGCATTTCATTGCCATTGGGGTAAAAAAATAATGAAAATTTTGAAACAAAAAAAAGTTTTTCTTCGTTTCGGTTGTAAAATTTTGTAAATAAGTAATTTTTCTCCATCATTGATGGACACTGATGAGGCGGCACTGATGGGCTGCACTGATGAGGCTGCACTGATGAGGCTCCACTGATGAGGCTCCACTGATGGGCAATGTTGAGGCTGCACTGATGAGGTGGCACTGATAGGCTGCACTGATGAGGCCGCACTGATGAGGCTGCACTGATGGGCTCTGATGAGGCTCCACTGATGGGCTCTGATGAGGCTCCACTGATGGGCTCTGATGAGGCTCCACTGATGGGCACTGTTGAGGCTGCACTGATGAGGTGGCACTGATAGGCTGCACTGATGAGGCCGCACTGATGGGCTGCACTGATGAGGCCGCACTGATGGGCTCTGATGAGGCTCCACTGATGGGCTCTGATGAGGCTCCACTGATGGGCTCTGATGAGGCTCCACTGATGGGCTCTGATGAGGCTGCACTGATGGGCTCTGATGAGGCTGCACTGATGGGCTCTGATGAGGCTGCACTGATGGGCTCTGATGAGGCTGCACTGATGGGCTCTGATGAGGCTGCACTGATGAGCTGCACTGAGGAGGTGGCACTGATAGGCTGCACTGATGAGGCTCCACTGATGAGGCCGCACTGATGGGCGGCACTGATGAGGCAGCACTGATGGGCACTGATAGCCACTGATGAGACTGCACTGATGGCCACTGATGAGGCTGCACTGATGGCCACTGATGAGGCGGTATTGATGGCCACTGATGAGGCAGCACTGATTGGCTGCACTGATGAGCTCTAATGAGTCAGCACTGATGGGCACTGATGAGCTCTAATGATGCAGCACTGATGGGCGCTGAGGCGGTGCTAATGAGGCTCCACTGATTGGCTGCACTGATGGGCGCCAAGGCGGCACTGATTGGCTGCACTGATGGGCACAGATGAGGCTGTGCTGATGAGGCTGCGCTGATGGGCGCTGATGAGACTGTGCTGATGGGCGCTGATGTGGCTGCACTGATGAGGTGGCACTGATAGGCTCGACTGATGGGCTGCACTGATGGGCACTGATGAGGCTGCGCTGATGGGCGCTGATGAGGCTGAGTTATGGGCGCTGATGAGGCTGCGCTGATGGGCGCTGATGAGGTTGCGCTGATGGGCGCTGATGAGGCTGCGCTGATGAGCGCTGATGAGGCGGCACTGCAGGGCACTGATAATCATCAGTGCCCTTATGATCAGTGTAATGTCCCCTGTGTGGATTTGTCAGATGTGCCGTCAGTGTGATGAGAGAATCGCCAATAACCGGCAATCCAACCGCTACTCTGCCCGTAGATCTGCTGGCCATGCACAGTGCAGCTCACAGCAGCCTCAGGAGAGAAGTAGCCCTGAGATTTCTGCTTTTCTTTATGTGCTCAGAAAACCTGGTGCCATACAGGGAATTCCAGTGGCAGACCTATGAGTTGATTGGACAGACGAATGGTGGATGAAATGAGTGCCCAGGCGGAGGGCGAGTGCACAGGGCTGATGTTTCTGGGGCCGCCCCTCCCCCCGTGGGAGGAAGTGAAGAGCTCGGCGCCCCCTCCCTTCTGTCACTTGTAATGTTGTCACTGCAGAGGCAGCAGCTGCCTTGTGTGAGGAGCAGCCGGTGCCAAGGACCCCCGTAGACCCGATTCCTGCCCCCTGCAGGTGATGGGAGAACAGCAGTGACAAGAAGTGGAAGGTAAGGAGCAGCGGGGGGTCCTCAGTAGTGGAGGATTTACTTTATTATCAGAGAGTTTTGTGAATCCCCACCATGGGTTTCTCATTCATTCCCCATTCACACAGCGCAGCGAAAAATACATGAAAAATAGATTTTTATCTTTTACCTTTCTAGGCTTTTTTTTTTGTTTTTCTGTAGCAGAATTAGAGATTGGAATTTATAGGCGGCTCGTATTCAGAATATCCTGCAATTGCCTACTTAGGGGCAAAAAAATTACATCTAATGGATATTAAACCCAAAAACCAACATTTATTACATCTCAGCTTACCAATTCCTAGAAGCGATGGCTGCATTAGTTTTCTTTTTTTTTTTTTAGGCTTTTTTTTTCTATTTTCATCTGGCGATCCAACCAGCAAGTCTGTTGTTTTTCACAAGAACAAGCTCTCCTGCAGATGTAGCACCTAGGGGAGTGAGACAAACCGTTCGCCTCTGCTTTAGTTTATGAATATAAATCCTTCGCCCCAAAAAAGGAACTGCTGTAAACGGGTGATAAAGCTGGAGTTTGGCTTCAATCTGTTAGTGTAGCTAAATCTGCTAGTACATCTAACACTCCCCTCCCCCCCCAGACCAGGGGTAGACAACCTGCGGCCCTCCAGCTATTGCAGAACTACAAGTCCCATCATGCCTCTGGGAGCAATTGTAACTGCCAGCCTTGCAGTGCCTCATGGGAAATGTAGTTCCACAACAGCTGGAGGGCCACAGGTTGCCTGCCCTAGACTGACAATGCTGCTGTGCCCCCTGTGCTCCTTCATCCAGAGTGGGGAGATCTAATACAGGTGATGTGTCAGAGGGCGATCCGACTTGCAAACGACTTTTGTAATAGAAGTCAATGCAAGTCGCCCCCCCCCGCCATAGTAGTGCAGGAACCTTTTTCTATGTCGGAGCGGTTACAACGGTTCCATTGCAATGCATGGAGCGCGACTTGTCAGGCGCCCCTGTGCCAACCATCTCAGGTGAAAACAGAGGGGGGAAAAAAGCCTAAAAGACAGAAAACAAATGCAGCCACCACATCCAACGATTGATAAGCTGCAATAGAATACAGGTTTGGTTTTGGGTTTAGCACCGCTACAATGTTCCACCCAAGCCTTGAGATCTATAAATGGCACAAGAGAACGTCCATATGAAGATACAACGATACAAAGATCAGGCACAGGATAGGATTTGAAAGATCGAAAAAAAGCCTTGAGGTCTCTGTTAGGACCGGCAGCGTGCGGATCCAGTCTACAGCTGATAATGAGATCTGCCAGCACAGTACATTCAGGGTTAGTTATGGTAAACAAAGTTCCCAGCCCCCTTCTTAGCATTACAAAGAAGGGGATTTCATTTTGGAGATTTCAGAAAAGTAAAAAAGATAAAGCAGCAATTTATTTCTTTTTTTAATGTTTTGATAGGAGAATGGTGGCTATGAAGGTGGAAATGCCCTTTATGTGACCCCCTTTATGTGACCCCCTTTATGTGACCCCCTTTATGTGACCCCCTTTATGTGACCCCCTTTATTAAGGTTTTGGGACCTGGGGGACATTTTAATAACTTAAGTTGTCCAATAAAAGGGGAAGTCTGCAATACTTCCCTCACCTGGTCTGAGGTCTCTGGCATCTTCTAACCGGCTTCCTCTGGGTGCCAGGCTGTGGCAACCTTGATTGGGGGTGCCAGGCTGTGGCCACTTTGATTGGGGGTGCCAGGCTGGGGCCACCTTGATTGGGGGTGCCAGGCTGTGGCTACCTTCATTGGGGTGCCAGGCAGGCTGTGGACACATTGACAGGGGGTGCCGGGCTATTTCTACCTTGATTGGGGTGCCAGGCAGGCTGTGGCCACCTTGATTGGGGTGCCAGGCTGTGACCACCTTGATTGGGGGTGCCAGGCTGTGGCCACCTTGATTGGGGGTGCCAGGCAGGCTGTGGCCACCTTGATTGGGGGTGCCAGGCAGGCTGTGGCCAACTTGATTGGGGTGCCAGGCAGGCTGTGGCCACCTTGATTGAGGGTGCCAGGCAGGCTTTTGATCAGGGTCATTTGGGTCGTTTCTGTTGTCATTATGATATAAAAAGAGTAAACAGAGCTGATTGATAATAAATGGCTGCAGCCAAACACCGACCATGAGTGAAAGAAAAGTTTTTGTGTTCTCATTCACATTCTCTGAAAAATGGGCAAGAAATCATAAATTCTGCCAGGGTATGCAAACTTATGAGCACAACTATAGGTACCCGGATGTAAGGTGGGACTCTGATGGGGACCCTGATGTAAGGTGGGACTCTGATGGGGACCCTGATGTAAGGTGGGACTCTGATGGGGACCC
>BLSH010538794.1:347901-363448 GCA_018402905.1 Glandirana rugosa
CCACATAGATCTATTTCTTCCGGACATCTACTCCACATAGATCTAACACCTCATCTACAGGCCTTCTTTATCTAGATACACCACATCTACAGACCTTCTTTATCTAGATACACCTCATCTACAGACCTTCTTTATCTAGATACACCTCATCTACAGGCCTTCTTTATCTAGATACACCACATCTACAGACCTTCTTTATCTAGATACACCTCATCTACAGGCCTTCTTTATCTAGATACACCTCATCTACAGGCCTTCTTTATCTAGATACACCTCATCTACAGGCCTTCTTTATCTAGATACACCTCATCTACAGGCCTTCTTTATCCAGATACACCTCATCTACAGACCTTCTTTATCTAGATACACCTCATCTACAGGCCTTCTTTATCTAGATACACCTCATCTACAGGCCTTCTTTATCCAGATACACCTCATCTACAGGCCTTCTTTATCTAGATACACCTCATCTACAGGCCTTCTTTATCTAGATACACCACATCTACAGGCCTCTTTATCTAGATACACCTCATCTACAGGCCTTCTTTATCTAGATACACCACATCTACAGGCCTTCTTTATCTAGATACACCACGTCTACAGGCCTTCTTTATCTAGATACACCTCATCTACAGGCCTTCTTTATCTAGATACACCTCATCTACAGGCCTCTATCTAGATACACCACGTCTACAGGCCTCTTTATCTAGATACACCACATCTACAGGCCCCGTTATCTAGATACACCTCATCTACAGGCCTTCTTTATCTAGATGACAGCTCACCTCCTCATAGAAGGTTAACAGATTGGTTTGGAAAGAACGATTCTTCATGAAACCATGCCAATTACCACTAATGATACCGTTTTCCTTACAATAATCCCTTATTATTCCCTCCAAGAGCTTGCAAATTACTGATGTTAAGCTAACTGGTCTGTAGTTCCCAGGGATATACCTTGGTCCTTTTTTATATATTGGTATATAGTGCTGTGGTGGTCTTGTGTTTTTTTACATTTCTTAGACTACTCTGGGCAGCTTTGAGGACAAGTGACAGAGAGCTGCCCTTTCACTCTGAACCACAACCACTACCTCTCTTTCCGTCTCCAGTCCAGAGCCCTACTAATGATTTCTATTTTATGAAATACCAGCGGTTGTGTTTCCAGTGCAAGCTGGCAAAAAGAAATATAGCATGGCGCTAAGACCCACTGAGGCCTATCAGCCAACCTCCTGGGACAACAGGATATTCAGTTCCTCAATGACATCCTCTGCATTGTACCCAGAAGTTCTAATAAACTAGAGCCTCATTTATCGGTGTTAAAATGACCATCTCTGTTGCCCACATCAGACAGCTGCATTTTTAGTTTCCTCCAGCCAGCACTGGTTCGAAAATTAATAGACCAACCTTTCTCAACCATGTTTCTGTGGAACCCTAAGGTTCCTCCAGAGGTTGCTAGAGGTTCCTTGAGCACTGAGCAATTTCTGCCTCTCAGATAAATTCCCACAGACACGGATGATCTTTTTTATCTATCTATAGAATGGGGTATTTTTCCCACTATGAACAACGACGACCATATTCTCCTGCACATAGGTGTGATACTCCAAGTAGGAAAACTCTGTAGTCAGAGGTGGATATTACTTTAGAACCTTGCTGCCCTCTAGGACTGAGGTTGTCCACAGAACACTGTAGGAAATGGATAAAAAAAGAGGGCACACTGGCCTAGTGCAGCATCCAACATTTATTTTATTGAAGATATAAATATAAAATGTAACTTCTCACAAATATACAGTAAGTAGTGCATGCACCGATCTGACCACTACACGTGGCAACAATCTTCTGGCTCAGAAAAAGCTGGTAGCTTTGGCAAAGCCGGGAGATTGTTGCCACGTGTAGGGGCCAGATGAGCACATGCTCTACCTATGTTTTTGAATAGTTGCATTTGATATTTTTATCATATTGTTCCCACTAGCCACTCATGGAAGAATCATTCCTCCTCCTAACCAGCATTCTTCACACTGACCACCAATGTAAGGAACATTCTTCCCACTGATCACCAATGTAAGGGACATTCTTCTCACTGATCACCAATGTAAGGAGCATTCTTCCCACTGATCACCAATGTAAGGAGCATTCTTCACACTGATCACCAATGTAAGGGGCATTCTTCCCACTGACCACCAATGTAAGGAGCATTCTTCCCACTGATCACCAATGTAAGGAGCATTCTTCCCACTGATCACCAATGTAAGGAACATTCTTCCCACTGATCACCAATGTAAGGAGCATTCTTCCCACTGATCACCAATGTAAGGAGTATTCTTCCCACTGACCTCCAATGTAAGGAACATTCTTCCCACTGATCACCAATGTAAGGAACATTCTTCCCACTGATCATTAGAAATATAGTAACTGTTTAGGAGGGGTTCCCTGAAATCGCAAAAGTTGTTTTAAGTTTACTTTCCGGTTCAAATGGTTGAGGAAGGCTGACACTATTTTTATTGGTTGCTCCAGGTACTTATGTTTTTATGCACATTAATGATTGTGGTCCAATTTATTGGTTACAGACTGAAATAACAGAACTGCTGCCCATCTAACAATACTGATAGTAGCTGGACTGGAGATTAATCGGATGTCTTTGCTCTACTCCAACAATTGATAAAACCCCTGAACTGCCCAATCCTGAAGAAAGATTTGGCTAAAATTGCTTTCCCTAGAATCTAGGGCCTAGATCAGGGATCCTCAAACTACGGCCCTCCAGCTGTTGTGGAACTACACATCCCATGAGGCATTGTAAAACTCTGACATTCACAGACATGACTAGGCATGATGGGAATTGTAGTTCCTGAACAACTGGACGGCCATAGTTTGAGGACCCCTGGCCTAGATGATGGCTTTTGTCCTTCAGATATAAGACCAGAATTGAGGTTGTCCATGCTGATGGCACTTAGCCACTCTCATTTTGCAAGTTTCTGTCGCAATCATTCTCCACAAGGATTGACCACAGCTCCCCACTGCTGCCTACTGGGCTACTGGTACCCTACCCACAAGAGGTAAGGCTAAGCTGTGGGCTTTAGATAAGACTTCAAGCTTTTCTAAGCTTAGTGTTACGTGACCGGCTGGTGTTTTTCACTCGGTGATGTTGTGTCAGATTCATGTTATTGTGGTTTTTGCTTCTCTCTGCAAGGCGGCGACCTCTCTATCTAAGCCACTCCTCCCCATATTGTGCCGCACCGCATAACTAAACAGGATGGGTAACCAACCCAAAAATCTTTTGATGTCTGACAAACACACGAGCAAGCAGATACTAATCAGTCTGACCTCCTTCCAAAACCTAAAATAACACCCCCCCCCCCCGAAAAAAAAGTGCCTTCTTGTAATAAACTGCGATGCGCACTAACATTGTATAGAACGGCGTCAGACAAATATGTAAAAACACTATGTTGTTCATCTAGGTCTTTATTTCTTCATTTAGAAATGTACTAAATAAAAGCTAAAAATCAGGCTTCATGTGGGAGTGGCTGTTCTATCAGCTGAATGTAGCACCCTCCTAGATAGCTGATAGGGTAGGTAAAATTTAGTGATTGCTCTGGGTTTCAGAGGCTGTAGGTTTGACTGATTCCCTCTGCCTTCTGGGGGCTGGGAGAGTAAAATCCACAGTATAACTATTTATGTGCTCACAGTCAATCCCTGGGAGAGGGCGCCCAGTAGGTGGTTGGGAGTGAGCATAAATAGTTTGACGCCTGAAGCAGAGGGAGGATCCCAGCCTGTGCTTTTCTAGGGTCCCAGATGTTCCAGCTGGGGAACCTATTCTACTGAACTCTGCTGGAGCTGACTGAGGGACTTCTTGAGGATTTGGTCTGAACAATTCCCAGGTGACATGTCTGGCAGGAGGCATCCAACTATCCAAGGACATTAGTGAGCACAGACCATTGTGTGAGATCCCAGTGACTGTGTGCCATTGCCATCCCTCTAGGGGTTATGTTTTTTCCAGGGTCATACTTCCCTATCTGGATGCAGCATCATTCTGATGCGGCATCTGTCCCCCAGCACCTCGAACACTGAGAACCGAGCGACATAACACCTGTCAGTCACCAGCTCTCTGCTCTGCCCTCCCTCCCCTGCACTCAGTGGAGCGCTGGGCTGTGGAGGGGGCGGGAGCGGCCAGCTCAGGCTCTCAGTGGCTTGCTGAGAGGCTGAGCCGGGTGCCAGTCCAGGCATGTGGGCGGATCCTGACTCGATTGTCGCAATCTTGCCCAAGCTCTGTGACGTCAGCAGACAGCGGACTTCAGCCCGGTGTCTGCTAAAATGGGTCAGAGGAGTGCAAAATGAGCAGGGTGGTATCTATGGATGGGAGTGGTAGAAATGGAGTCTTGTAGGTCTGTGTTTATATTTCAGATATGCTTTTATCTCCATAAATGTCAATTTATGGATATTTGTGATGGAAGAAAAGAATGCAACTATCTAAACCCAAAAATTCTATGAACAGTTATAACTCTGGAGATTCACTGGAGTATCACCTGAACAGCCTGAAACACAGCAGTGCTCCGGTGCCTTACCCAAGCACAAACTACACTATATGGCCAAACGTTTGTGGACACCCAACCATCATACCCAGTGCAGCTATCAGAAATTTTACACAGCTTTAGACCTGCCCCCCCCCCCCCCCGTCTGACCAGCCACTGGCCATCCCACCACATCCGCCCACTGGCCAGGGGTGCACACATGTAGCAGCCGCAGTAGGAATCATACACCCTGTCACACTTACCAGGTGTAGCCAGCCAAGCATGACCCATTCAAGTGAAGTGAAGTGTGCAAAGCATGCTAGTGTGGGATCCAAGGGGTTAAAAAAACAGTGCACAGGCAGCATAGCCTCACACGATGCTTGCAATATGACCTTGCACAGAACCATAGGTGCCGGAGGTCCCAAACTTGGATCAGCTGTGGTCCAGGGGGCCCTCTCCATATGACCCAAGTTTGGTATTTTTATCGGCTATGGTTCGGGAGAACGGTGTCCCCAAACTGGGTGTCTCCCTCCCATAGACTCCAATGTTAAGTCCGAAATTCACCCGACAATTGCCGGTCAATGATTGGTCAATTTGGGGACCCGGTGTGGCTGAACTATAGGTGCTGGAGATCCCAAACTTGGACCAGTTATGGTTCAGTGGGCCCTCTCCATGTGACCCAAGTTTGGTATTTTTATCGCCTATGGTTCAGGAGAACGGTGTCCCCAAACTGGGTGACCCCCTCCTTTAGACTCCACTGTTCATTCCGAAATTCACCTGACAATTGCCGGTCAATGATTGGTCAATTTGGGGACCCAGTGCGGCTGAACTATAGGTGCTGGAGATCCCAAACTTGGACCAGTTATGGTTCAGGGGGCCCTCTCCATGTGACCCAAGTTTGGTATTTTTATCGCCTATGGTTCAGGAGAACGGTGTCCCCAAACTGGGTGACCCCCCCCTCCCTTAGACTCCAACGTTAAGTCCGAAATTCACCTGACAATTGCTGGTCAATGACTGGTCACTTTGAGGACCCGGTACAGCCAACCCATAGGTGCTGGAGGTCCCAAACTTGGACCAGTTGTTGCCTACAGGGCCCTCTCTATGAGACCCAAGTGTCTCCCTCTCATAGACTCCAATGTTAAAGACTGCTAAAGTCTTTATTGTACAACAGTACTGCCTGTACCCCCTGATGGCAGCCCTGATCATACCTATGTTGGACATCCCTTTCCAAAACCATGGGCATCATTGGGGAATTGGGGAGTTTATAACATCCACAAGATTTTGTATAAAAATTCAAGAGGGTCGCCCTTGCAGCTGTAAAAGAAATGTTATCCTTAATGTGTGACTTAATGAACTGGAAAAATTGAAAAAGCATTCAAAAGGTAACTTTGCTTCAGAGGCACACAATGGACTACCATTAATTCTGTATATATTTTAAATAAGGATTGAACATCCGCCCAATGTATCCTGTTCTGCTCCCTGGAGATGAATACCGAGCAGGCAAAGTGTAGTCCCCCTATGACCCCGGTGGGTCGCTTGCCCCCCATTATACTATCAAACTGGGGTCACCTTGAATGGGTCTGACTGAGGACAGAATACACACCCCGCTCGTCTTGCTGTCCAGAAGGGCCGTCTCATTGTAAGCGGCTCGGGAAAGGGAAGTCTGGCATTGTGTAAAGGAAGCTTCCAATTCCCTACGCTGGTGTCTGGAAGCCGGAAGGAAAAAGTGATTTGGCGGCCAATAGCGCAGATCATTACGGAGTTTATAAACAGCTTGATGAATACAGCGAACAATATATGAATGAGCTGGGCATGTCTTTATTATAAACACAAGGCGAGGCCTTCTTCTCATGTACCCACACAACCCACACAACCCCCAGACATCCAAAGCTTTCAAAACCTCAGATATGGGAGACCATAAAACCCAGTAGTATTCCTGGATTCGTAGCACTGGCCGCCTCATTGCTGGTAAAGTTCAGGCTCAAAGTTAAGGTGTGGGTGCATGAACGTTTTAATAACTTTCCAAGCCTCCATAAATATATCTGTGACAGAGCAACAATTTCATGGTGCAAAAAAAAAATCCACCTTTTAGCATTTAAAAAAAAAAACATCCTTTGAGCTCCAATCAGTGACTTTGCCTAGGCTGAGATGATGTCATCGGTCTGCTGCAGGCAGTAGGAGGCATTTCCTCAGTCTCCTCTCCCCCCAGTGATCAGACTGCAACTTTGTCACTTTGTATCAGTCACACGGTAAGAGGCTGCAGCAGCCAGTCCAAAACGTAGATGTGACTGTGGATGATGCCTGAACAAAGTTGGTGTTGTTCCTCTCAAGGATAAAGCGGGTGAATGCATTGTCAGGGGTAATAAATACCTGAAAGGTTTATACATTTCCTATGATCGTCATCACTCCATCTAGTGGCCGTAAAGTGTCATTTTCCTTTAATGGAGGTGTTTCAGGTAAATGCAGCATTATGGGCACTAGATGGAGCTGAAGATCAAGAAATATATTAGATACAAAATGGCCATGCGAATATTTGTATAAATGAACCCCTCACAGAATCTCTCTATCAAAACACATACATATATTGTGTGTGTATTCATATATATTGTGTATAATATATATCTGAGTGTGTGTATATCTATCTATATAAGCTAGTTAGATCTCTCTCTCTCTCTCTCTTTCTCTTCCTATCTCTCTCCTTTTTATATATATATATAATATACTGTATGGCTGCAAAGGGTGGGCCAACTCAATATTGAACCCTACGGACTAAGATTGGGATGCCAGTAAAGTTTGTGTGTAAAGGCAGGCGTCCCAATACTTTGGACTATATAGTGTGTGTGTGTGTGTGTGTGTATATATATATATTACACAGTATCTCACAAAAGTAAGTACACCCCTCACATTTGTGTAAATCTTTTATTCTATCTTTTCATGTGATGACACTGAAGAGCTGACACTTTGCTGCAATGTAAAGTAGTGAGGGTACAGCTTGTATAACAGTGTAAATTTGCTGTCCCCTCAAAATAACTCAACACACAGCCATTAATGTCTAAACCACTGGCAACAAAAGTCAGTACACCCCTAAGTGAAAATGTCCAAATTGGACCCAAAGTGTCAATATTTTGTGTGGCCACTATTATTTTCCAGCACTGCCTTCACCCTCTTGGGCATGGAGGTCACCAGAGCTTCAAAGGTTGGCACTGGAATCCTCTACCCCTCCACCATGACGACATCACGGAGCTGGTGGATGTTAGAGACCTTGTGCTACTCCACTTTCCGTTTGAGGATGCCACACAGATGCTCAATAGGGTTTAGGTCTGGAGATGCTTGGCCAGTCCATCACCTTTACCCTTATCATGTTAAAATACTGCCCTGCGGCCCAGTCTCTGAAGGGAGGGGAAGCTCTGCTTCAGTAGGTCACAGTACACGTTGGCATTCATGGTTCCCTCAATGAACTGTAGCTCCCCAGTGGCGGCAGCACTCATGCAGCCCCCAGACCATGACACTCCCACCACCATGCTTGACTGTAGGCAAGACACACTTGTCTTTGTACTCCTCACCTGGTTGCCACCACACACGCTTGGCACCATCTGAACCAAATAAGTTTATCTTGGTCTCATCAGACCACAGGGCATGGTTCCAGTAATCCATGTCCTTAGTCTGCTTGTCTTCAGCAAACTGTTTGCAGGCTTTCTTGTGCATCATCTTTAGAAGAGGCTTCCTTCTGGGACGACAGCCATGCAGACCAATTTGATGCAGTGTGCGGCGTATGGTCTGAGCACTGACAGGCTGACCCCCCACCCCTTCAACCTCTGCAGCAATGCTGGCAGAGCTCATACGTCTATTTCCCAAAGACAACTTCTGGATATGACGCTGAGCACGGCACTCAACTTCTTTGGTCAACCATGGTGAGGCGCTGTTCTGAGTGGAACCTCTCCTGTTAGACCGCTGTATGGTCTTGGCCACTGTGCTGCAGATCAGTTTCAGGGTCTTGGCAATCTTCTTATAGCCTAGGCCAGTGATGGTGAACCTTGGCACCCCAGATGTTTTGGAACTACATTTCCCATGATTCTCATGCACTCTGCAGTGTAGTTGAGCATCATGGGAAATATAGATGGAGTGCCAAGGTTCACCATCTTTATGTAGAGCAACAATTCTTTTTTTTTCAGATCCTCAGAGTTCTTTGCCATGAGGTGCCATGTTGAACCTCCAGTGATCAGTATGAGAGAGTGGTTCTCCATTGGTCAGGGGGGTCGCAGACAGACCTGATCACAGACAAACCCACTAACCCTCCCCCCTGGTCGCTGGCTCGCTGAGCCCTGCACTTACCCCATGCAGGTCACGACTGTGGTGATGGTGGCTTTCACCCTCTGTCTCCTCCATGTCCCGGCCGTTGCTTCTCTTCCCGGCCAATCAGGTCTTCAGACTCCCAATGGGGGTCTCAGGACATGCTTCCTGATTGGCCGGGAGGAGAAATCAGGAAGACAATAGTGAATATTAATTTGCTAATGTTACTGCGTCCCAAGCCCACCCTTTTTTTAAGCCAATTAGAGCCTCCAGCTCTAATCATGTGCTTCCAAAAAAAAAAAAAAAACCATTGGAATCCATGCGTCCGGCGCCCTACATGTAGATTAGGGGCCGGGCGCATGCAGCCTATTGTTTTTATATACTTGTTTTTGGTACCCTGTGTGCCGTCTCCTAGTAAATCTAATTATCTCTTTTTTTTTTTTTTTTTTTTAATTACTTTGTTTGAGATCTTTAATCTCTGTATAAATTAAAAACTGCATAAAAAGCACAGACCAGAGCTTCTCAGGAAAAATGAACAGGTTGACCACATCCTAATCAGCTCACATACATGCAACCTTCTATTTTATTTTGTTTAACCCCTCCAGTGTTGCTCAGGCCTTAGGTTCCGCTTCTGCACTGTGGTGTTCTCTGCCAGGCAATCGTTCAGCGTGGTTTGTGCAAGAAATAGAGGAAGCTGTAAGTTTGGATGGTCCTGACAAGTCATGTGACCTGTATTGCGGTACACAGCATAGGATAAAGTCCCATTCATAGCTCTGACTCATAGAACATTTCCCCAATATTAAACCGTGGCCACAGATTTCACCACCAGCCTTGATGTCATGTAGAAGAGGGTAGCCTGGGCTTCAGAACAGGACAAACTGTGTGTTGCTTCCGGTATGCGTCACCCAAAATGACATTTCAGTATTTGGCGGATGCCTGTTTATATACATTTTTTGCATCTTCTGTAGGGATGGGATTTTTACACTTGAGTTCCCTTGGTGGTGGGACCTCTGTATCTGAGTTCCTTTGGTGGGGAGATCTCTGAACTTGAGTTCCTCTGGTGATGGTGGGAGCTCATCAAGTGTGTTGTTTTGGTAGTGAGATTTTTGCACCTGAGTTCTCTTGGTGGTTGGACCTTTTAACTTGCCTCCCCTTTTTGGGTTGGGTTCCCTGTACTTCAATTCCTTTGGTGATGGGATCTCTGAACCTGAGTTCCTTTGGTGGGGAGATCTCTGAACTTGAGTTCCTCTGGTGGTGATGGGATCTTTACACACCTGTTTCTTTGGTGGTGGGATCTCTCGACTTGAGTGCCTTTTGGAGATGAGTTCTGTGTGCTTGAGTTCTTCTGTGGTGGGATCTCTGTGAGTATGAACCTGGGTTCCTCTGGTGTTGGGATCTCTGAACTTTAGTTTCTTTGGTGGCGGGATCTCTGCACCGGAGTTCCTTTTGGTGGTTGGATCTCTGAACTTATATCCCCTTCATGGTGGGCTCCCTGTACTTAATTTCTTTTGTGGTGGGACCTCTGTACCTTTGGTGGGGAGATCTCTGAACTTGAGTTCCTCTGGTGGTAGTGGGATCTCTAAACGCGTGTTCCTTTGATGGTGGGATCTCTGAACTTGAGTGCCTTTTAAGATGGGTTCCCTATACTTTTAGTTGCTTTTGTGGTGGGATTTCTGCACTTGAGTTCCTTTGGTGGGGGGGAACTCTGAACTTGAATTCCTCTGGTGTTCCTTTTGTGGTGGGATCTCTGAACTTGAGTGCATTTGAAGATTGAGTTCCTCTGGTGTTAGGATCTCTGAACTTCCCTATACTTGAGTTCCTTTGTGGTGGGATCTTTGCACATGAGTTCTTTCGGTAGTGTGGTCTTCGAATCTGAGTTCCTTTGGTGATGGGATCTATGGATCTTTCTTGCCCTCTTGCCTTATAGCTCTGGGTCCTGAGGCTGCAGTCAAATCTCACTAGTTTTATATGCTTTCTCTGTGTTTCTTTGGGTTTCCGTCAATAGTTCCAATTTCCTCACAGTCCAAAAAACATACCAGTAGGTTCCTTGGGCTCTACCTTTAAATGTCCTAATGTGTGTGAGTAGTAGGGTAAATCAATTGCAACTGATTGTGAGTACGTATGAGTATTGCCAGAGAGGCTCAGGGGAAAATCCCGTTATTTCCTATTTATTGCCAAACCACAGAAATATTTTAGCAACACCCTCCTTTTTAAAATCACTTTTCAGTTTTGGGTTCATAAATTCAGAATTGTGTCAAAACCAGAACAGATTAGAGTGGAGGATAAGGGTGTATGACATAAGTAGCCTCAAGTTGTGATGTCATCAATGTAGCCAGTTGCACAGTGTGTAATGGGATATCTCTTTCCTTTCAGGACATGTCTTAAGATGCAGAACACATCCTGCACCGAGGACAGGATTCAGCATGCTCTGGAGAGATGTCTTCATGGACTCTGCAGAACACCGGGTTCCTCCTCTTCCTGGACAGGTGAAACTTTTAACATTCTATTTTAAAGCTGAATTCCAGAAAAAAAAAAAACTTTACCCTCCCCACTGCAAAGATTAACTGATTGTTTTGCCTAGATCAGCCTTTCTCAACCTTTTCAACAATGAGGAACCCATGAAATAATTCTTTGGTCTTGGGGAACCCCTGCTAAAAATTAAAAAAATCTACAACTCCTGATACATTAGTGTGATGGTCAATGGGAAGAATGCTCCTTACACTTGTGGTCAATGGGAAGAATGCTCCTCACACTTGTGGTCAATGGGAAGAATGCTCCTCACACTTGTGGTCAATGGGAAGAATGCTCCTTACACTTGTGGTCATTGGGAAGAATTACCCCCTTACAGATCGCTAAAAAGATCAATGGTATCATTGGGAATTTATCTAAGAGGTAGAAACTGACCATTGCTCAAGGAACCACAGGCAACCTCTGGAGGAACCCTAGGGTTCCACTGAACCCAGGTTGAGAAACCCTACCCTAGAGCAGGGATCCTCAAACTACGGCCCTCCAGCTGTTCCGGAACTACACATCCCATGAGGCATTGTAAAACGCTGACATTCAAAAACATGACTAGGCATGATGGGAATTGTAGTTACTGAACAACTGGAGGCCCATAGTTTGAGGACCCCCGCCCAGGAGTATGATGAATAAGGTGATATACCTATGTTACATCTCCTTCCCATAGACTTCCTCCACGCTGTGCGACCCCTAAAGCCTCTTTCTTTTGCTGCCCAACTGGTCATAGCCCTCTGATGTCATCCCATACAATGCAGGATCAGCAGTCCTGCATTGTACATGAGAACTTGTGCCCATTTGTGAGGTCAAGTACTGGTGTTGGATGAGAAGACCTGGCTTGCAATCCTTGTTCCAATTAATGCCAAAGGTGTTCAGTAGGGTTGAGGTTAGGGCTCTGTACAGGACACTCAAGTTCCTTTACAGCAAACTGGTCAAACCATGTCCTTATAGAGTTGGCCATAGTTTTTGCGCAGCCTATTGCATTAGGGTGTGCACCCTAAAGCCCAAACATTTTATATATATATACATACCTGTATAGACATTAATCGTCATGATTAATGCCGGGGAAGTGGGCATGAGGCCTTGTGGCTCGGAAACCAGTAGCTATAGCAGTAGAGAGGCTCTCACCGATCAGCAGCATAGGAATACAAGCAGATCACCCTGGCGGATGATGCGGGTTCACTCGAGGTGCAGGGTCTAAGCACTAACCAGTATACAACAGAGCATCTGATGGTGAAGATTTGCTGTGTGATAGCACCAGGTCACGGTCCTCAGGGTTGCCCCACCAGGAGGTGAGCCAGCCGGGGTCCAGTAGCAGATACAGCAGGTAGGGATCAAGCAGAAGCATAGTCGAGGAAGAAGACAAAAGTTGGTAACACACGGTTGCAGGTTGGGATCTAGCAGAATCGTAGTCAAAGAACAAGCCAAAGGTCGGTTGCAAAGATATGGACAGCAGCAGGAGTAACAAGAGCAAGATATTGGCTGGAGAGAGCACAATAATCTGGCAAACATGTAGTGCCAAGGCATGACTTAATTGGGAAGTTCAAAGTTCATGGGAGAGGCAAATGGTTGAAGGTTCAGGACACGCAAGACACAAGGCAAAGTTGTCTAAGGAATCAGATGGGGAGCTGTCCTGTATCTCAGGTGCCCAGCAAGAAGAGATACTGCCAGACACAGCAGAGGTTGCAGGTTCAGATCCAGGCCCTGACACCTTGTACGAATGAACATATTGACAAGATTCCTTGCCTGAGGACATGGCTTTGCCACCTCCCCTTCCCAGCAAGGTGCCCTTCCTATGTTAATGGCATGTGTCTTGGAATGGTTCGGGGGGGGGGATAAGGGAGGGTCTCTATGTACACCCATACATTTTCTGGTCTGCCAGGTTGTATGCATAGATAAGGGTCGGGTATGGATTTTGAGGAGGGTCCAAACCATTTTTAAAAATTTTTTTTTGGAGTTTCCCTCAAAATCTATACTAGTCCCTTACATGCACCCTGACTGTCCAAGAAAAGGAGGCAGGAGATAGCAACCCCTCCCCCCACCTCCTTGTGGACAAAGGCCTCATCCCCACTTCCTTGGGGGACTTATTGCAATCTGTAATGAGGGAGGTACCCAGATAGTCAGATACCCATATCCCTCCCCTCTACGTGAATTAGATTGGGGTACATAGTACTTCTTACTCACCGACGCCAAAAATTGAAAAGCAAATAAAAACAATCTCTCACCATAGAAAAAAAAGTCCCTTTATATACCCCACCCCACAATGGAAAGTCACGTTAATTCACGTCGTCCATCGATGTGGCTCCAGAGTCATTCATTATGAATGAGTGGGCCTGACAACCCACCGCCACAACCATCTTCTCCCGCTGTTATTCTCATCACAAATGACAGGTCCCCGTCGGCTGCAGTATGTAAACAAACCAGCTGGGTGATGTCATTGACCCAAAATGGTCATCACCATAATTGGTCAATGATGTCCCCAGAGACCCCCCCCCCCTTCTCGCTTGTGACGGACGCTTTGTTTACAAACAAAACAAAGCCGGTAGGGAACTGTCATTTACAGGAGGTAGCTTTTGTTTTTAAGATGTCATCTGGAAATAACTGACGGTATTGGCCCTTTCTGGTTTGGCAATCATAAGAAATGTGTCACCGCTATCATGTGGTGTTTGGCCCTTGCCCCGGGATGAAGAGAACATGCAGAAGCGTTCCACATTCTGTGCATCCGTAATTTTAATTATAGGAAGAAGGAAGTGAAATTCAAATCCTGTTTGTCTGTCTTTTTTTGTGTCTGCTGACGGAAGTGGTTCTGTAGGTCAGCAGCCCACTGAGCTTTATGGAACAGTAAACAAAGCGTGAATAATGCAAGCCTTCATTATAGAAAGTTACGTTTTCGGTAGATGTAATTGGGTTGGGATGTTGTTGGCTTTGGTGCGGTGTGGAATACCGGCATTGGTACCAGCAGTGTTACCATGCAAGGTGCCAACAGTAATACTGATAACGTTAGTTTGCCTAAATCCAGCACAACCTATTATTATGCGATGGCATTAAATCTAAACTCCGGCTTTCCCTTCAGTCTGGCACGGTTGTACCGGCTCCTCTCCTCTACTGAAACGGCTTAATCTGATTGTACTGCACACTGTGAGCTTCTCACAAGGTGCATTAGAAGCTGCAATAAAGCAGATAGAGCCCCGCCTCATTTCCTGGCTGGAGGATGCCCAGCACCATCTAGCCGCTTTGTTGCCCAACCTGACTGTCCCCACCTATTAGATTCCAGTTCTTTCAATCATGGGGGCTCAGGATCACATGTGGACCTTACCGCCCACTCCTCCAGCCTGGCACCCACCCATCAAGGCATTTTGATATTTGCATAGCTCCTCCCAAAAGTCAGCCCACTGCTTGCATCAGGACTGAGGGCTCTTGAGAGTAGTGAGGAAGGGTTCAGGAAGCCATGTACATCCCCTCCCACCAATCATGTTTCGTCTGTGACCTAGAAAGTGTATGTGGGCCACTCAGGCCCGCTAAGGAGGGGGTATGTAGACGGTGCATCCGTGGCTGCTGTTAGAGTGCCGACAGGGGATGGAGCCGTCCTGGCTCATGCGAGAATTCAAGGGAAAGAAAGGGGTAGCCCCTGGAAGTCGCACATCTAAGGTGTCCTAGAGTGGTGAGTAGAGAGGCAACCTCAGCCTGGACTCCAACCAGGCCCCACTCCCAACGCGTTTCACTCTGCCTACTGGAGCTTAGTCATGGGGTTTCCCCATGACTAAGCTCCGGGTGGCCGAGTGAAACACGTTGGGGGTGTGGCCTGGTTGGAGTCCAGGCTGAGGTTGCCACTCTACTCACCACTCTAGGACACCTTAGATGTGCGACTTCCAGGGGCTACCCCTTTCTTTCCCTAAATCATGATCTGTCTACCTTGCATACCCAACCACAGAGTTTCACTCCGCCTACTGGAGCTTAGTCATGGGGTTTCCCCCTGACTAAGCTCCGGGTGGCCGAGTGAAACGCGTTGGGGGCGTGGCCTGGCTGGAGTCCAGGCTGAGGTTGCCACTCTACTCACCACTCTAGGACACCTTAGATGTGCGACTTCCAGGGGTCACCCCTTTCTTTCCCTAAATCATGATCTGTCTGCCTTGCATACCCAACCACAGAGATCTATTAATGCTATCACTAAGTCTAAAATGGAGATGGGCATGGCGCTGGATCATATAGGACTCAGGTAAGTATATGGAGGGGGGGGGGGG
>BLSH010538794.1:368739-386942 GCA_018402905.1 Glandirana rugosa
TTAGTATTTTTTTTTTTTTTTTTTTTTTTTTTTAGTAGTAGAGATTTTTTTTTTTTTTTTTTTTTTTTTTTATGATTCATACTCGTTCCCCGGCTTTAACACAGAGCCGAGCGATCAAACACCACCGATCGCTCGGTTCTCTCAACTGCATAAGCAGAGAGCTGACGACTGTCAGTTAGCAGCTCTCTGCTCTGCTCACAGTGGCTTGTTGAGAGGCTGAGTCGGGTGCCAGTCCAGGCATGTGGGCAAATCCGACTTCATTGTCGCGATCTTGTCCGGCTCTGTGCAGGGTTGGTGCTAGGATTTTTGACACCCTAGACGAAACCTCATTTTGCCGCCCCCTTGACTCCGCCCCCTTCATCTTGCCCATGTGACTTACCTTACACATATACACTGACCTATCTGATCCCTACCTGACCATTATACTGATCTATTTGACTCCTACACTGACCTACCTGACCATTACACTCAACTACCTGACCACTGCACTGACCCCTACACTGACCTACCTGACCATTATACTGACCTACACTGACCTACCTGACCACTACACTGACCTACCTGACCACTACACTGACCTACCTGACCACTACACTGACCTACCTGACCACTACACTGACCATTATACTGACCTACTTGACCATTATACTGACCTACCTGACCACTACACTGACCTACCTGACCTATACACTGACCTACCTGACCACTACACTGACCTACCTGACACATACACTGACCTACCTGATCCCTACACTGACCTACCTGATCCCTACACTGACCTACCTGACACATACACTGACCTACCTGATCCCCACACTGACCTACCTGACCATTATACTGACTTACCTGACCCTTTGACTAACCTACCTGACCATTACACTGACCTACCTGATTCCTAATATCAGTGTTCTTCACTCACCGGGGCCCTGCACGGGTTTCCTTTCCATCAGCACACAGTCCTCCAGTGCTGCGCCTCTGACACTACTTACTTACGGACGGGGCGGCTGACGCCTGAGTTAGTTACATGCTGCAGACAGAGGCATCTTCTGCATACAGTCAGCACCGCACCGACTTACATAGCGTGGAGACCAGCGGGAGACGGAGAGTAGGGAAACCAGCAGCCGTGCACCCCTAGTCTGCCTAGTGGTAGCACCGGCCCTGGCTCTGTGACGCCAGCAGACAGCAGATTTCAGCCCGCTCTCTGCTGAAAATGGGTCACAGGAGTGCAAAGCGAACTGCAATCTTGTGACCCACAGGAGAAGTCCAGCCAAACGAGCTTTCCCCGTACTTCTCCTTTAACATTACACAGAAGGGGACATCGAGTTTTCAGCAAGTAAAAAGGTAAGTAAAAGTGTTTAAATATTTGTTAAAGTTCTGCTTTAAGAATGGGAACCTGTAACAAATATAAAGTGGCGTTATCCCAAATGGAAACGCACTTTAAATGTGTGGCAGGTGCTGTGGTCCCAGGAGCTCGGTGGGAAGTCGTTAGGAATGGGAAAATGGGACTCTCTGACATCTGGGCATGAATGGGAACGCCGGACTTAGTTTCCTGAGTTTACACTCTGGTTCAGATCTTACAGCGGTAACAATAAGAGTGGAAGACAAACAGGAGGGCCCGGGCAGGAAGTCGGCTCTGAGTTCTCAAACCCTAAACTCATAGGACGTGGCCTGGATGTCATTAATCAGGACAGGTGACACCAATGACCCCCCCGGGGGTCACCTCCTGAGCCACAAATACACAACAGCTTTAAAGCCGCCTAATTGTTGTTTACTATTATTATCAACTGTTTATATACCGACAGTACGGTTCAGCTGTGCCAGAGAATAATATCATTGTCTACACTTGCGTATGTTCCCCAAGTGCCCTAGGTTAAAGTGTCTACTATGTATCTACTGGTCGATCAATCAGGAATCTGACCCAAGTTCTTCAAAAAGGAATCCCCCCATACCTCTAATGCTGGGCTGTGCACCAAAACGGGGACCCGGCTGTCTCCTCTGGGTTCTTGCAACCGGTCCTATGATGACGTGGTGCATTGTCATGGTGCAAAAACCCATGAAGACAACGTCGGCCTCCTGATGATGCAGCACGTGAAACGTTGGGTACCCCATGGCCTCCTGGGATTCGTGATGTAGGGTCCCCAGAAGGCAGCAGTTACATAATTCTTACCTAGGCGAGAAATAAGAAAGTGTGGTGAGGTAGCCCAAAGAAAGTGTGGTTGGTGAGGTCACTTGCCTGAAGAAGGGGCCCTGCGTGGCTCCACAACGTTGCTATATATCTATCATGTGACCATGGAATAAAGCTTTGGACCCTTTCGAGGAATCCTTGGTGTGCTGATGACATTTCTTCACTTTGAGTATCCCAAAGAAGGGTATCCCTCTGCCCCCAGAAAAAAAAATGTATAACTGTGTGAAAGAATGTATCAGGATCGGGATCTGGACCCTCGACCTCTGCTCTGTCCAACAGTAGCTCTTCTTGCTGAGCCACCTGAGATGGTGGGCAGCATCCTGTTTTTATCTCTCTTTATTTTTATTTATTTATTATTTTGTCTAATCTCTTGTTTCTGGTGAACCTTGTACTCCTTGCTCCTCACATGGGCTCCCTATTTAAGCCATGCTTTTGCACTTGTTTGCCAGATTATTGTGCTCTCTCTAGCCGACATCTTGCTTCTTTGCATACCTGCAGCTGTCCTTATCTCCACTATCGCTCATTACCGACCTTTGGCTCGTTTTCTCGACTACGTTTCTGCTGGTTTCCAACCTGCAACCATTGACTATGGTTCTGCTTGATCCCTACCTGCTATATCTGCTACTGGACCCCGTCATGCTCACCTCCTGGTGGGGCGATCCTGAGGACCATGACCTGGTACTCACAGCAGCAAAACCCATCTCCACCATCAGGAGCTCTGGTGAATACCAGTTAGTGCTTAGACCTAGCACCTTGGGTAAGCCTGCGTCACTGGAGGGGATGACCTGCTTATGTATTTAGCCAGCTGGTCGGTGGGAGCTTCTCTATGGCTATTGCTACTGGTCTCCAACCCTGACCACTGACCGCGACAGAAGGTTGGGTGAGAGGAACGGGAGTGAATGTGGAGGTTGACGGTTGGCATTAAAGAAAAACTATGCCTAGCGCAATTTGTTGTCTACATATAGACTCGTTTTCATAGGATTCCCATACAGTCAACAGAAGAACAAATTAAAACCCATATTATATTTGCAGTACTGTATATAAGAGTAAACATCTGAAATGTATCAGCTTTGGGTGGCATTAAAAATGTTTGTCTTTTGCTTTTCCTGCAGGCCCAAGAAAAATGTGAATACGAACTTCTCGCCCCCTTGGCTCTGATGTTCCATTTTGCTGTTCTTTCGGTAAGTGTTTGGTGGTCCGGGCCTGAGAAGAGACTAATGTTCAGAACCTTTTGGTCTGCCTCAGGGTTTACACCCCTTAATGGTAACCAGAGATATAAGACGGTGGTTGGAAGATATGTTCTGTAAACCAACTAAACTGGCCAAAGTGGTCATGTCTATGCCCTAACCTTGTTGACCTACATGAAGAACAGTGATTAGCAGAGATAATCCGTTCTGGGTATTCGATTCTTAAAAGTTCTACAACACTGTTACATGTCCATTATATATATCTATATATGATATATATAACATATATAGGGGAGCAAATGTGACTTGGCATGACGTTAGCATTAGCTACAGTGACAACATTTCATCTGTTTGGTTCCTACAGGCTCCATGGATCCCTCAAGAGTGTGACCTTCTTCTGAAAGCTTTTGAGACGTTCCACGTCTTCCTCACCTGGCCTACTCCTTATTGTGACATCTATCAGGAGCTCCTCAGCTTCATCGGTGAAGAACAGAAAGCTCCAGGTAACCTTGTTGACCCTTCTTTTTCAAGACCTCTGCAATTTGCCCTGGTATGCTGTCAATCAACTTCTGGGCCACATCCTGACTGATGGCAGCCCATTCTTCCATAGTCAATGCTTGGAGTTTGTCAGAATTTGTGGGGGTTTTTTTTGTTCACCTGCCTCTTGAGGATTGACCACAAGTTCTCAATGGGATTGGGGTCTGGGGAGTTTCCTAGCCATGCACCCAAAATGTTGATGTTCGGTTCCCCAAGCCACTTGGTTATCACTTTTGCCTTAGGGCAAGGTGCTCTATCATGGAAAAGGCATTGTTCCTCACCAAACTGTTCTTAGATGGTTGGGAGAAATTGCTCTTGGAGAATGTTTTTGTAGCATTCTTTATTCATGGCTGTGTTCCTAGGCAAAATTGTGAGTGAGCCTCACTCCCTTGGCTGAGAAGCAACCTCACGCATGAAGGGTCTCAGGATGCATGACACAGGACTGATAATAGTGCTCACCTTTTCTTCTCCAGGCAAGGGTTTTTCTGGAAGCCCCAGACAATCAGAAAGGGGATTCATCAGAGAAAATGACCCCAGACCTCAGCAGTCCAATCCCCTGTACCTTTTGCAAAATATCAGTCTGTCCCAGATGTTTTTCCTGGAGAAGAAGTGGCTTCTTTGCTGCCCTTCTTGACACCAGGCCATCCTCCAGAAGTCTTCTCCTCACTATGCGTGCCGATGTCCTCACACCTGCCTGCTGCCATTCCTGAGCAACCTCTACACTGGTGGTGTCCCCATCCCGCAGCTCAATCAACTGTAATGAACTTTCTTGGGCACCCTGAAGCCTTCTTCCCAACAATTGAACCTCTCTCTTTGAAGTTCTTGCTGATCTGATAAATGGTTCATTTAGGTGCAATCTCAGTAGCAGCAATATCCTTGCCTGTGAATCACTTGTGCGCAAAGCAATGATGACTGCACGCGTTTCTTTGCAGGTAACTATGATTAACAGATGGAGAACAATGATTTCAAGCACCACCCTCCTTTTAAAGCTTTCATTCTGTTATTCTAACTCAATCAGCATTACAGAGTGATTTCCAGCCTTGTCCTCGTCAACACTGACACCTGTGTTAATGGGAGAATCACTGACATGATGTCAGCTGGTCCTTTTGTGGCAGGGCTGAAATGCAGTAGAAGTGTTTTTTTTTGGGGGATTCATTGCAAAGCCCCTCTTTGCCATGAAAATGAAATTCATTGCAATTTATCTGATCGCCCTTCATAACATTCTGGAGTTTATGCAAATCGCCATAATAAAAACTGAAGCAGCAGACTTTGCGGAAAATTAATATTTGTGTCATTCTCAAAACTTTTGGCCACGGCTGTTGGCTCACTTTCGATTACCTTGCACGCATGCTTGCCTTGGTGGTTGTAAACCCTTCCATATAAAGAGAAGTGGCTGGCCTCAGGTGACACACAGGGATGACACAAATCCTCCTACATAAGTTGTACCTTTTTATCTGCTGTCACCCCTTCTCTACATCCGTTCAAAGTCCAGAATTCATAAAGCTTGTCTGAGCTCTCAGAAAACAGAAGGCAGAGAGCTGAATTTACACACTGCAGAGCTCAGTGATGAGAGCTCTGAGAGCTGATTGGAGGGAAGGGACCCCCACCCCACCCCACCCCTATACACAGCACACAGGAACAGCACACAGGAACAGAGCTGAGGCTGACAATCACAGGCTGTGTGCTGGAGCTCCCTCCCCTATCACCATTTTTCTCTTGGTGTCAGAAGTGACTCATGCTGATAGCAGAGGAAGGAGGCAGCAAAGAGAAATGACACTTAGTGCTCTGGACTGAGACAAGTACACACTATAGTGGGATATGCTTTGTTCAGATTTCATGTCTAAGGTTTACAACCACTTTAAGAACCAGAATATCCCCAACGTTTAAGCTTTCTGTTATGTGGAATACTAACTTAAACTGCTATTTGGCCAGCCTCCTCCTGCTATAGTTTATGTACATCATGGAATGCTTAAAAATGTCATTAAAGCTGTCATTGTATTTTGTTTTATTGTGTATACAGGAATTTCCTACCAGCGCCTGGTGAGAGCAGAGCAAGGTCTCCTAACGAAATCCTCCCTGCCCAGCATCCTGTGAGTATGGCTTCCTAGAGGAGCATTCTGGGTATTCCCGGGAGAGGGTTTGAGTGTCCCCAATTAGTACTGTGATTTAGGCCTCGTCACACCAGTAACTCTGTGGCAAATATTTGTAGCACTTACACATCAATTTGCCTATTTTCTCCGGTGATTTGCAGTGGAGGCCGCTCATGCAGGGCACATGGGTGCCGCCCCCCCCCCCCCCCCCATCCATGCGCCCGGCCCCTAATCTATATGCAGGGTGCAGGGGCGATACCCTCCCTAATCTATGTGCCCGGCCCCTAATACATGCAGGACGCACGGCAACCCCCCCCCCACTAATCCATGCATCTGGCGTCCTGCATGTAGCTTAGGGGCCAGGCGCATGGATCAGGGGGAGGGGGTTGGGGGGAGGAGGGAGGTGCGCCCTGCATGTATAGGGGCCGGGGCAATGGGGTATTTTTTTTTTTTTTGGAAGCACGTGACTAGAGCCAGAAGCTCTAATTGGCTTCAAAAAAGGGTGGGCTCGGAGCCCAGTTGTGTGATGATAGCGAATTAATATTTGCTAATGTCTTCCTGTTTCTCCTCTCGGCCAATCAGGAAGCTGGTCCTGAGACCCGATTTAGCCAGAAGTCCTAAGACCCCATTGGCTGGATTTCAGGACTCCTGATTGGCTGGGAGGAGACCGCTGGAACCTTGGGGAGAGAGACGCAGGGTTGAAGGTAAGTGCGGGGCTGGCGGGGGGCTTGGCGTGCGAAGCGTCAATCGATTGGGGGGGTTGGTTGGTGGGAGGGTAGTGACGATCGATCGAGCTACAGTGGGTGTGGTGGTGGCCGGATGGCTGGCTTGCTGGGTAGGGGCCACGGGCCGCCCCCCGCCCAAAGAAATTTGAGCTCCAGCCGCCACTCGTGATTTGTAACCAGATGCAAAGATCTTTCTGCAGCTCCCTTTGCTATTTCTCTATACAGCTACAAATCATTAGCAACAGCATCAGAAAACGTTATGTAATGATAGCAGCCAAACGATCAAACGAACTGTGATGAACAACTTGATGTTCACTGAACGCAGGGTGATAGAATGGAAGTAAGGTATGCAATAGTGTTGAACAACGAAGAGCAGTCAATGAAGCTATCTCAGTAACAGGGAGACCTGGGAATAGTTCCCAACACTAGATGGCAGCACAAGATATTATAATAGAGCAGGGATATGCAATTAGCGGACCTCAGATGTTAACAGCTGGAGGTCCGCTAATTGCTTATCCCTGTAATAGAGTATGAGGAAAGCTAGCAAATTGTGCAGCACACATCAGAACCAATAGGAACTTGCGTTTTTCAGGGAAATAGGGTTGCAACTAGAGTTGCCACCTCATCCCTTTAAACCGGAACACGCATGAATTGCACAGGTTGTTGTTCTGAGGTTAATTGAATGCAGATGAGGCACCAAGTGAGTTTAATTACCACCTTAATCAGCCACAGAACCTGCGTAATTAATATGTGTTCGGGTTTAAAGGGATGAGGTGGCAACCCTAGTTGCAAAAAAACAATATTTAGAGGCTTATGTATGAAACGAGTGCTAAGACGATCGCGTCTTGTTGCCCTCGACAATCATAGATTGTCCTCCCTTTTCAACTTTGCTCTGCAGAAATGACAGAAGCTGATTGGCCTTCATTGGGCAACAAATGAGAAGCCTTTTCATACATAAGCCCATTGTAAATGATTCATATTGTCATGTGCTGCCATCTGCTGGTGCTCTGAGTAACTACAGGCCGTTGGGCATCTTATGTATTATTATTGCTCTCGTTCGTTGTGGTTCTTTTGCGATGATTAAAATCAAAATTGATATTATTATTAATAATAAAAATTAAAATTAATCAAAATTACGAATAATAATCTTCAAATAGGATTAAACCACAACAATCGGTAAACACAAAATCTGATGAATTATTTCTGGACGCTTCTGTCCCCATAGAACGGTGCTGTTGGTGAACCCAGCTGAGCTTCCTAGGGAGTTCCTATCAGTTGCTGAACATCTGAGCAGCACAGAGCAAAGTGCTGAAAACAAATACATTTCCCTCATCCAGCACCTCTACCAGGCCAACCTGGGCCCTTCCAGCCAGATCTCCGCCATTGGGGATACACTTAAGGTACGTGGAAGCAGCTCGACGCTCCATTACTTACACTCGCTCTGTTACTGTTAAAGTTATATTTTATTACATTTATTATATATATAAATATTATTAGTTTTATTATTTTGCATATATATATATATATATATATTATTATTATTATGTATTATATATTATTATGGTATGGTAAAGTAAGTGCAACAATCTCCATGGCTTTTTTTAATGCATTTTTGAGTGAGATTTGTGCTGTTGATAGAAGCACCCGTTGGCGTCCTAACAATTAGGGATTCCCTGCTGTCAGCAGAATGTAAACAAAAGAGCTGACATAAAAAATGGTGTGTGGGACCCCCTCCTGGAAAAGCAGCACCTTGTCCCCATGCTGATGAGAACAAGGGCCAGGGTTGTGGGGGTTCAGGGTTATCGGAATCTGGAAGCCCACTTTAACCACTTGCCGACCGACCGAAGCGTGATGGCGACACAGTGGCTCGTCATCGTTGTGCGGACCCCCCCCTGGAAAAGCAGCACCTTGTCCCCATGCTGATGAGAACAAGGGCCAGGGTTGTGGGGGTTCAGGGTTATCGGAATCTGGAAGCCAACTTTAACCACTTGCCGACCGACCGAAGCTTGATGGCGACACTGTGGCTCGTCATCGTTGTGTGGGACCCCCCCCCCCCCTGGAAAGGCAGCACCTTGTCCCCATGCTGATGAGAACAAGGGCCTCTTCCCCACAACCCTGGCCTGGTGGCTGTGGGGGTTCAGTGTTATCGGAATCTGGAAGCCCACTTTAACAAGGAGGCCCCCAGATCCCTATGTGAATGAGTAGGGGGTACATAGTAGTACTCCTACTCATTCGCCAAAAAAAGGTCAAAAGTAAATAAAAACACAAGACGGTTTTTGACAAGTCCTTTATTAAAAAAATAAATAAATAAATAATGTCCTCTGATGTAAACTCATAGGACGGAAAAAAAATCATGACCGCCCTCATCGCTCGACACCCCCCCCCCCCGCTTAGTTAACAAAGAGGGCGTCCCTCGTCGTAGACCCCGCAGCAGTTTGACAACCAGGGCCCTACAATATAAATATATAAAGAATGTAAATAAATACATTTTAGTTACTATTTGCTGATTGATAAAAAAAAACATTTTACTCTTCCAGTCTAAGACTTTAGCAGAACTTGAAGCCATCTTTGCAGATCTGACAGAGGCCTTGGAATGCTCGGCCAGCGAGGATAACGCAGACAAAAACCAGGACTGGCTAAAAGAGAGATTGCAGGAAACTGGGAGACAGGCCGGACTGCTGGGGGACGCAGCGGGTGAGTGAAGAAATTATTCATTCTAAACCGACAAACGTGAAGATGTCCATCCAGTGAGCAGCTAGAGAAGGAATCGGCACAGGGAGATACCAATGGTGGAGGAGTAGGGCCGTCATGGGTCAGAGCAGGAGATGTAAGTATTTACCCCCAGGGTGGGGTAAAACACATTTGGGACGTGGCTTGGATGGAGCGAGCTGAGGTTGATCTGTGGTTTGCCTTGGGTCAGGGCAAACCTACTCCCAGCCTGCACCCTCACAGCGACTTCCACTTCATAGGATCATGGTTGCCTGAGTGGGGCCTCTAAGCATTATTAATGGTCAGAGAAAGGTACCTAGTAGGACTGGTGATGATGATGATTGAACAGTCTGGTGATGGGGTACAGGGACATACTAGGCAATCAATTGGGGTCTGACATCATAAAAAAGGTTAAGAATCCCTATATTGGAGCCCTTAACTTCTTTCATGATAATTCTGTGACCACAAAGTGCCATGGGAAAGAAGGAAGCTGATAGCTTTATACTCCTCTAGGGTTGTCACTGATCCCTTTCCTTACAATGATAGCACCTATCCTCTATATAAGAAGACTGTACAGGTTGTCCATAACAAATACTAAGCAGTCTTTATTAATCTTCCAATGTGATCTATAAACAGATATAAAATATAAACTATATCACCAAAAGTATTGGGACGCCTGCCTTTACACGCACATGAACTTTAATGGCATCTCAGTCTTAGTCTGTAGGGTTCAATATTGGGTTGGCCCTCCCTTTGCAGCTATAACAGCTTCACCTCTTCTGGGAAGGCCATCTACAAGGTTTAGGAGTGTCTATGGGAACGTTTGACCATTCTTTCAGTAGCCCATTTGTGAGGTCAGGCACGAGAAGGTCTGGCTCGCAGTCTCTGCTCTAATTCATCCCAAAGGTGTTCTATTGGGTTGTGGTGCAGGCCGGTAATGTTCCTCCACCCCAAACTCGCTCATGTATGTCTTTATGGACCTTGCTTTGTGCATGGTGCGCACTGATGTTGATACAGGAACGGGACATGTGTTCCCACAAAGTCGGGAGCATGAAATTGTCCAAAATGTCTTGGTATGCTAATGCCTTAAGAGTTCCCTTCACTGGAACTAAGGGGCCAAGCCCAACCCCAGAAAAACAACCTCACGCCACACACCGAAATCCACCAAATTATTTGGGAGCAGTGCACAAAGCAAGGTCCATAAAGACATGGATGAGCGAGTTTGGGGTGGAGGAACTTGACTGGCCTGCACAGAGTCCCGACCTCAACCCCATAGAACACCTTTGGGATGAATTAGAGTGGAGGCTGCGATCCAGGCCTTCTCATACAACAGCAGTGCCTGACCTCACAAATGCTCTTCTGGAAGAATGGTCAAACGTTCCCATAGCCACCCTCCTAAACCTTGTGGACGGCCTTCCCAGAAGAGTTGAAGCTGCTATAGCTGCAAAGGGTGGGCCAACTCAATATTGAACCCTACGGACTAAGACTGGGATGCCATTATAGTTCATGTGCGTGTAAAGGCAGGCATCCCAATACTTTTGACAATATAGTGTGTATTCGCTTCATTCTGCCTTATACTCAATTTTAATGAACAAAATTAAAAACTATAAAAAATGTTTTTCTTTCTCTCTTTTTAGTTCCTATTTCCACTGATCATTTCCTGCCGATCTCACTGCCGGTGCCCAAATGTTACACATACAGCTGGGACCAGGACAACTTTGGTAAGCATGAGATCCCATTGGCTTATATGGTCAATAGTATGTGGACTCCTACCAAATGATTTAGCTCAGGTGTTTCCAGCAGAGGGTCCTGTTAATGCTGCATGATACAAAGACATATTAGATGATTGTACTCCTCCAACCTTGTGGTAACAGTTTGGGGAAGACCCTTTTCTTTTTTAGTATTGCTGTACTAGCTCCATAAAGACATGGTTTGACCAGTTTGGGGGGGGAAGTTGAATGGCCTGCACAAAGCCCTGACCTCAACCCTACTGAACACCTTTGGGATAAATTGAAAGGCCAATGGTGATCCAGGTTTTCTCTTCCAACATCAGTCCCTGACCTCAACCCTATTTAACACATTTAGGATGAATTGGAATACTGATTGCAAGCCAGGTCTTGTCATCCAACATCAGTACCTGACTTCACAAATGGGTACAAAATCCCGCAGACACCCTACAAAACCTTGTGGAAAGCCTTCCCAGAAGAATCAGAGTATTATAGCCACAAAGGTGTCCAGCTCCATATTAATGACCATGGTTTTGGAGTAGGATGTCCAACAAGCTCATACAGCTGCGATTTTTGTGCCATACATATATTGAAATAAAGCCAGCTCCATAAAGACATGGTTTGATCAGTTTAGTGTGGAGGAACTCAAGTGGCCTTCACAAAGCCCTGACCTCAACTCTATTGAACACCTTTGGGATGCATTAAAAGGCCAATGGTGATCCAGGTCTTCTCTTCCAACACCAAAACCTGACCTCAACCCTACTGCACACCTTTGGGATGAATTGGAACACCAATGGTGGGCCAGGTCTTTTCATGCAACATTAGTACCTAACAAATGGGCACAAAATACCACAGTTACCCTGCAAAGCCTTGTGGAAAGTCTTACCAGAAGAGCGGGAGTGTTCTAGCCACAAAGTGATCCAGCTTTATATTAAGGACCATGGTTTTGGAGTAGGATGTCCAACAACCTCATATAGCTGTGACTTTTGTGCCCATGCATGTATTGAAACTCAGCCAGTCCCTGCTGAACCATGCCATTGTGCCAGCTCCATAAAGACATGGTTTGACCAGTTTGGTGTGTAGGAACTCAAGTGGCCTTTACAGAGTCCTGACCTCAACACTATTGAACACCTTTGGGATGCATTGAAAGGCCAATGGTGATCCAGGTCTTTTTTTCCCAACACCTGAGCTCAACCCTTCTGATCACCTTTGGGATGAATTGGAACACCAATGGTGGGCCAGGTCTTTTCATCCAACATCAGTACCTCACAAATGGGCACACAATCCCAGACAAACCCTACAAAACCTTGTGGAAAGCCTTCCCAGAAGAGTGGGAGTGTTATAGCTACAAAGTGGTTCAGCTTTACATTAATGACCATGGTTTTGGAGCAAGCTCATATAGCTATGATTTTTGTGCCCATACATTGATCGCCATTTATCCCTGCTGAACTGGCCGAATTTTGATCCAAGGATAGCCGACTTCAAACATTTCTTCTGTTGCTGATCCTTCCACTAACCTTCAAGAAATAAGTAGAAACAATCTAGAACCTGTCAAGGATTCTAACTTCCTACACCCTATCCAACACTTTAAAAGAAAGTTTTGGCTCTAGAAACATTTTGGCCTTAATCAGTTATTTAGTAATAGGAATGAACACACAACAGGATACTACCAGCCACTTACTGGAATCTTATTTCTTTGGTCCCTCAGGGGTTCTATAATGTCATCCCCAGAAGAGTGTGATACCATTTTCTGCAATTACTTCTTTGTCTGGTCACTGCCCCACCCCACAACAAATACCTTAACTCAGTAATGCCGGCCACAGATGTATTGAATCTAAGCTGCTTCAGCAGGAGCCGGCTGAGATTCGATCCATCTATGGGCAGGCTGGTTGTACCGAAGTCGATCCTTTGACTGACTTCCGTACCACCAGCATGTTGGATTTTTTGCATGCAATCACTGCTGGTGGCCATTGTGTTTTGCTGGCAGGCATAGGTGTGCGCAGCCTATTGCATTAGGGTGTGCACCCCAAAGCTCTCACACATGAACACCACCTGCTGTCACAGCGAGGATGCTCTGATGGTGGGAGACCGTTGATTGGGAGCATAATACCTTACACCCTAAATATAGGTGTAACGCGTTCCTAAAGTTGAACCTAGCCTTTAGTATACTGGCCACTGACATCCCCAAACACCCACCTGGTGCCCCCCCCTGGATAACGTTAATGCACATGGGGGGATTATGGTGTGCCCAGGCACACCCGGCACACCCTGTGCTGGCAGGGAAGGCCCCCCAGCAGAGCACAATAGCAATGTGGGAGGAATTATCCCATCAACACTTTGTTGATGGAGGAATAGAGCAATTTTCTTTCCTTCTAGCTGTGGTGGAAAGAAAAGAAAATTGCATAATCTATGGGCTGTTTAACACTCAGATCATTTTTTAAATGTGTAATACATAGGTTTGTAAATGGATAGAAAACTGGCTAAAAGACGGAATTCAGAGAGTAATGGTTAATGATTCTTATTCTGAATGGTCTAAGGTTATCAGTGGTGTACCCCAAGGTTCAGTGTTGGGACCCTTACTTTTCAATATATTTATAAATGATATCGGGTCTGGGATTAGAAGTACCATTTCAGTGTTTTCAGATGACACCAAGCTATGCAGTGGAGTCCTCACAGGATGTCTCCAACTTACAAGCCGACCTCAATGCACTGTCTAATTGGGCGACTGTGTGGCAAATGAGGTTTAATGTTGATAAATGTAAAGTTATGCATGCATCATACATACTAGGTAGAGTACAACTGGGGGAATCCATAGTGGAGAAGGATCTGGGGGAATCCATAGTGGAGAAGGATCTGGGGGAATCCATAGTGGAGAAGGATCTGGGGAAATCCATAGTGGAGAAGGATCTGGGGGAATCCATAGTGGAGAAGGATCTGGGGGAATCCATAGTGGAGAAGGATCTGGGGGAATCCATAGTGGAGAAGCATCTGGGGGAATCCATAGTGGAGAAGCATCTGGGGGAATCCATAGTGGAGAAGCATCTGGGGGTTTTGGTAGATCATAAGCTTAATAATGGAATGCAATGCCAAACTGTGGTTTCCAAAGCAAGCAAAATCCTTTCTTGTATAAGAGAGGCATGGACTCCAGAGATAGACATCATTTCCCCCCCTGTACAAATTATTAGTAAGACCTCATCTGGAATATGCAGTTCAGTTTTGGGCACCAGTTCTCAAAAAGGATATCGGGGAACTGGAGAAAGTGCAGAGAAGGGCAACCAAACTAAAAAGAGGCATGGAGGAGCTCAGATATGAGGAAAGATTGGAGGAACTGAATTTATTCTCTCTTAAGGGGGGATATGATCAACATGTACAAATACATAAGTGGTCCATATAGTGAACGTGGTGTAGAGTTATTCACTTTAAGGTCATCACAGAGGACAAGGGGAAAAAAGATTTCATCTACAAATACGGAAAGGTTTCTTCACAGTAAGAGCTGTGAAAATGTGGAATAGACTCCCTCCAGAGGTGGTTTTGGCCGGCACAGTAGATTGCTTTAAAAAAGGCCTGGGTTCTTTCCTTAATGTAAATAATATAACTGGGTACTAACATTTATAGGTAAAGTTGATCCAGGGAAAATCTGATTTCCGCTCGGGGGATCGGGAAGGAATTTTTCCCCCCGCTATAGCAAATTGGATCCATGCTTTGCTGGGGGGTTTTTTTTGCCTTCCTCTGGATCAACTGTGGGTGAAGGCTTGTATATGGGATAGTATGGTTTTATATATATATAAAATATACACCTACTTTTTTTATTGGTTGAACTAGATGGACTTGTGTCTTTTTCAACCTGGCTAACTATGTAACTACATAGGTGATGTTAATATATAATTCACTTCCTTTGTGTCTTGACAGATGTGCTGAATAATATCATTTTAAATGAAGGATGCACTAGATCGACATGTCTTTCTCCAGAGTATGAAGTCAATGAGGAAGATGATGAGGATGAGGATGATGAGGAATTGGAAGAGGTAGAGGAGGAGTTTAATAATGAAGGTCACCAACGGGACTCAGTTTTCTCCAATCAGTCAAGGTGCTATGTCTACTGGAACATCCCAAGCAACGTTCAGGAGGAGACAGCCAACCCCAGCCTGCCACGTGACATAATAGACAACAGCACAAAGTCCTTTGTGTCCAGTTTGTCCAGCTGTGTGGACAGCGGATACATGGAAGACAGCGATGACAGCTCCCAGGAGATGTCTGACAAAACAGAGTACCGAGAAGAAAGGGTCAACCGAAAGTTCACCCAGAAGATATGCAAGTTCTTTAAACCAAAGAATAATGGACCCAAAGCCAAACTAAAGGCAGAGTTGGGCAATTCTCCAACCCATTCTGTAATGGGCTCAATGTCCAACCTTCAACATGCTCTCCCCTTGAGGCGAGCAGGAAGCCTGTACACCCCACAAGCCAGGAGAGTGCCGGAGCGGTCCAAGAGATCCCAGTCTCTTCCTCAAAACGCACTTGGTGCCCATATTTGGGAGATCCAACAGAACCAAATGCTAGCCCTAAACAGAAGACCTTTTCTCAGCTGCAATGAGGACTCTAAGGCTTCAACATTGAGGGTTGTGGTGTTTGGTTCTGACCGAATTTCTGGGAAATTAGCTCGGGCTTACAGCAATCTAAGGTGGGTTTGGGTATTTATGATGGGGTTTGAAAGTATACATAAACCCAAATTCTGTTTTTCAGTATGTTTGGCATCTCGTCTCACCATATACAGTTTTCTAACCATTCTTGTGAATCTATTGCCAAGTTTCTTAGCTGGTGATCCTGCCCAAAATGGCAGTTTCTGTTGCAGGCTGACTGTTGCAAGTGTGAATGGGGCCTTAGCAGAGGTTCCCTAAGACCAGAAAGGTATTTCAAGCGTTCCTCCATTTTAAAAATGTTGAGTAACGCTAGACCAATGACTACTAGGTATACAACGGCCTGAATCCATGAGAACATTCACATACAGCTGTATTTTTGCTTTTCTTTAATGATGATTGTACTTAAAAGAGAAGTATGAAGTTTCTTTTTTTTTTTTCAGAATCATACTTCCCTAGGTGTATGCAACATCTGTCCCCCGTCGGCGCTAAAGGCCGTATACACGGTCCGATGGTTGGTCAACAATGGTCATCCAACAGCCCATTGGTCGATAATCCGATCGTGTGTACGCACGATTCTACAGACAATTTCCAATCATCGTCCAACAGGAGACTAAGAAAATTTGGGAAAAAAGTTGGACGTTTGGTTGACCAACCCTCGGCTCGTGTGTATGAGGCTTAACACTGAGAACTGAGCGATCAAACACCACAGATCGCTTGGCTCTCAGAGCTCCCTAAGCAGAGAGCTGGTGACTGTCAACCACCAGATCTCTGCTCTGCCCTCCCACGCTCACTGAAGCGCTGGGCTGTGGAGGGGACGGCCGACTCCAGGCTCTCAGCGGCTCGGTCCAGGCATGTGGGCGGATCCTTACTCCATTGTCGCAATCCTTGCCCAAGTCTGGACCGGCTATGTGACGTCAGCCGACAGCAGGCCTCAGCTCGCTGTCTGCTGAAAATGGGTCACAGGAGTTCAGAATGAACTGCACTCCTATGATCCACAGGAGAAGCACAGCCAAACCAGCTTTGTTTGACTTTCTAGCCACCTGTGCGTCCCAGCTGGGAGATTTAATTTCCTATCCAGGAGACAACAGGAAATTAAAAGAAATCTCTCGAAAGCGAAAATTTCCTATCTTGGAGAGGTGTCACAGCAACAGGTGTCCCCATTTTCTCTGAATTCTTGTTCCGGTGAACATTTTTTATTTTTCTTTTCCTCTTTCAGGTTGAAGGAAAGCAGCTGTCCGCTGTTAACGAGGTTTTTTAAGCTGCAGTTGTACTACGTCCCAGTGAAGAGGAACAGTCCCACTTCATCTATATCACTGACAAACCCCGGTTCCCCTTTAAAGTCTCCCAGCCCGTCTGGACCGACCAGCTTAGAGGTGAACTCACAACGCACACAGAGATCTAACTGTGCTGTTTTATTGCTAAGAACTGTGTAGTATTTGGTTACTTAATATATCTGTAGTTTAAAGCATATCATAAAATAAACTGCATTTTTGGCATCCTTCTTCCAATTTATGGAACTGCTGATCTCCTTAAATCCCTTTTTCAGATACTTCCTTTCTTTTTAGCAGAGTAAAATACTTTTCTTTAAATGATGCAATGTTTTCACAGGATGTGATAGGGGACGAGGAAAGCACTAACGATATCTCTCACTACATCGGGATGTTGGACCCATGGTACAAGCGGAATATCCTGAGTCTGATGGACCTTTCCACTCCCGTTTCCTGTCAGGTAATTATATTTGCCCAACACTGATCCCTGTGTGATGGGTTATGGGATTTGGTGGTAGCCAAGTAGCGGGATGTGAGGTCCTTGAATTCTGAGCTGCCACCTCAATGTTGGATGCAACCATTTCCTATCTTTCATATTTCAGAAGCAAGGTATATAAGAAACAGGGGGGCTTGTGTGGGGAGCATCTGAACTTTTTGGTGCGTTGCGGAGCAGAGCGGTAGTAGAGGTCTCACTTGTTGGAGTTTTTCAGCGGACAACATGTGAGTGCGTATGGTACTGGGATGCAAGCCCCCAGTCTGGGGGAGCATTTTGGATCAGTACCCAATGGGGAAGGCAGGGGGCATAGGCTGTATCCCCTTAGCTGAAAGTGTATGGTTATTGAACCATGGGAAATTATAGGGAAGAGGGGCTCTCCATTGGCTTTATTTGGAACCCTGCAATGTGTCAGCACCTGGAGGCACTGTGCTTCCCAGAGAGGAAGGTTGCAGTTCAAGTGTCTCCCAGCAGATCCCAGGAGGCAGTGGTTCTCAACCAGTCTAGTGCCGTGACCCCGCGATAACATTTTCCAAGTTGTGGGGACCCCTAACAGTAAAATTATTTTTGTTGCTTCTTCATCGCTGTAGACGGGGGGGTACAGAGGTGGCTATGCACAGGGGGGAAACGGGATACAGAGGTGGC
>BLSH010538794.1:405658-421705 GCA_018402905.1 Glandirana rugosa
CCTTATCACGGGGTAGTAACCACAGCCAATGGGGCACTATTCCCCCCACCGACACCAATGATGGGGCACTATTCCCCCCACCGACACCAATGATGGGGCACTATTCCTCCCACCGACACCAATGATGGGACACTATTCCTCCCACCGACACCAATGATGGGACACTATTCCTCCCACCGACACCAATGATGGGGCACTATTCCTCCCACTGACACCAATGATGGGGCACTATTCCTCCCACTGACACCAATGATGGGGCACTATTCCTCCCACTGATGCCAATGATGGGACACTATTCCTCCAACTGACACCAATGATGGGGCACTATTCCTCCCACTGACACCAATATTGGGGGCACTATTCCTGCCACTGATACCAATGATGGGGCACTATTCCTCCCACTGACACCAATGATGGGGCACTATTCCTCCCACTGACACCAATGATGGGGCATTAGTCCTCCCACTCACACCAATGATGGGACACTATTCCTCCCACTGACACCAATGATGGGGCATTATTCCTCCCACTCACACCAATGATGGGACACTATTCCTCCCACTGACACCAATGATGGGGCACTATTCCTTCCACTGACACCAATGATGGGGCACTATTCCTGCCACCTACACCAATGATGGGGCACTATTCCTCCCACTGACATCAATGATGGGGCTCTATTCCTCCCACTGATACCAATGATGTGGCACTATTCCTCCCACTGACACCAATGATGGGGCACTATTCCTCCCACTGACACCAATGATGGGGCACTATTCCTCCCACTGACAACAATGATGGGGCACTATTCCTCCCACTGATACCAATGATGGGGCACTATTCCTCCCACTGACACCAATGATAGGGACACTATTCCTCCCACTGACACCAATGATGGGGCACTATTCCTCCTCCTACTGACCACTGGTGCAATGTCATATTTTTACTCCCACTGACCACAGTCCGGCCCCCTAAAATCTGAAGTATCGTAAACTTTTTTCCAGTTTGGAGACCCCTGATCTATTCAGATAGCTATTTACATACACAAGTCCATGTAATTCAACCAATAGGAAAAAATAAATAGAATAACTAAATAGAAAATTTACAGAACCCTATACCCGCAGCTGATCCAGAGAAAGGTAGAGACACCCCTTATAAATCGTGATCCAATTTGCTGCAGTGGGGTGAAAAAATTTCTTCCTGACCCCCCTAAGGCAATTGTATCGTCAATGAATCAGCAGCCCCAATGTGTGTTTTGTGGTGCTTGGTGACCATTGTGCTCTGCGTGGGTCGGACTTTACATCCTAACCGCTATTATTTCTTCTCTTCATTTAGGTGCGAGGTTTCGCCGTGTTACAAGCCTGAAATCAGAGACTTCCGTAAAATCTACAGGCCGCACTGGTCACAGACGGCTCAGGACCAGTTCTGCTCCCTCCTGTGCCTGCCAGTGGCAACGTTCAGCGGGGGTCACCACTAGAGGGCGACACCAAGCTTATTGTCTAATGACTGCGTCCTATAAAGTGCGCCATTTTCTGTCCCTCCAGAACTGGAAAAAGTCTTCTTTCTATGGTACGATGCAAATGTTTAATCACAGCAAAGGGATAAATTCAGTGTTGGAATTTGAGGAGGAAATGATTCAAGTTTAAGGAAAAATTCCTATGGGCTTCCGGCCTACATCGCCATCTGAATGGTTCATAATTGGAGATATTGGATCATAATTGGAGATATTGGATATTACGTACAATGGCAGCCATATTGTGAAGTAGTTGCTTGAGAAAGTGGACAAGAGGTGTTGGAACTCTGAGGTTTCTTTATATGGTTATTTCATATTATTGTTCTCATCAAATAATACGGCAATGGTGTATATAGAGATTTTACTGGAAGCTTCTACACACCGAAGAGGTTCCACCATCACCTTGGGTCCTGATAGGAGCGAGTGAATATCGAATTGAAGCTTAACACTCAAGTCCAAATACACATTTTTTTCTAATGTGAGATTGTTTGCAAAGCCAACGCGTTTCAGGGGATTCCTTCATCAGGGCTTGAAAAAAATAAGAGAATGAATGTGCTGCTTGAACCAGCTGCCGACAGATGCAAACTCACAACATCCAACTGTATATTATTTAGTTCACATACAGTTTCCTTTTATTATGCCCTGATTAAGTGGGCAGACTTAAAGCCCCTGAAACGCATTGGCTTTGCAGACGATCTAACAGCATAAACTTATTGTCAAGACCCGGCTCTGATCCTGCAACCTCTGACAGTATCTCTTCTTGGTGAGCCACCTGAGATGCTGGACAGCCCCAATGCCTGATTCCTTAGACAACCTCGCCTTATGTCATGTTTCTCTTGAACCTTAACCACTTTGCTTTTCCCAGAAACCTCCTATTTAAGCCATGCCTTTGCACTTCCTGTTTGCCAGATTATTGTGCTCTTCTACAGTTAATATCTCGCCCTTGCCACTCCTGCTGCCATCCATATCTTTTCTACCACTCGTTACCAAACTTTGGCTAGTTTCTCGACTACTCTTCAACTTGATCCCAGCCTGCCACCACTTGTTACCAACCTTTGACTTGTTTACTGACGACACTTCTGCTTGATCCCAACCTGCAACCACTCGTTGCCGACCTTTGGCTTTTTCCTTGACTAATCTTCTGCTTGACCCCAACCTGCAACCGTTTGTAGACTTTTGGCTTGTTCCTCGACTACTCTTCTACTTGATCCCAGCCTGCAACCACTTGTTACCAACCTTTGACTTGTTTACTGACAACACTTATGCTTGATCCCAACCTGAAACCACTCATTACTGACCTTTGGCTTGATCCCCGACTACTCATCTGCTTCATCCCAACCTGTAACCAGTTGCTACTAGCCTTTGGCTTGTTTCTCGACTACTCTTCTGCTTGATCCCAACCTGAGACCACTTGTTACTGACCTTTGGCTTGTTCCTTGAATATGCTTCTACTTGATCCCAACCTGCGACCACTTGTACCGACCTTTGGCTTGTTTCTCGACTACTCTTCTGCCTGATCCCAACCTGCAACCACTCATTACCGACCTTTGGCCTGTTCCTTGACTATGCTTCTGCTTGATTCCAATCTGCAACTGCTTGCTGACCTTTGGCTTGTTCCTCAACTATACCTCTGCTTGATCCCAACCTGCGAGCCCTTGTTACTGACCTTTAGCTTGTTCTTCAACTACTCTTCTGCCTTATCCCAACCTGCAACCACTTGTTCCTGACCTTTGGCTTGTTCCTTGGCTATTCTTCTTGATCCCAACCTGCAACCACTTGTTACTGATCTTTGGCTTGTTTACTCACTACACTTCTGCTTGATCTTTACCTGCTATATCTGCTATTTGACCCTGGCTTGTTTACCTCCTGGTGGTGTGATCCTGAGGAGCGCAACCTGGTCCTAACACACAGCAAAACCAATATCCACCATCAGGAGCCCCGATAGACACCAGCTTGTGACTAAACCCTGCACCTCAGATGAGCCCGCCTCATCTGCCAGAGTGACCTGCTTGTGTACCTATCCTGCTGATTGGCGGGAGCCTCTCTATGGCTATAGCTACTGGTGTCCGAGCCTGACCATGACACCTGCTTGTGTACCTATCCTGGTGGTTGGTGGGAGCCTCTCTATGGCTATAGCCACTGGTCTCGGAGCCTGACCCCTGACTATGACACCTGCTTGTGTACCTATCCTGCTGGTTGGTGGGAGCCTCTCTATGGCTATAGCTACTGGTCTCCGAGCCTGACCATGACACCTGCTTGTGTACATATCCTACTGGTCTCCGAGCCTGACCCCTGACCATGACACCTGCTTGTGTACCTATCCTGCTGGTTGGTGGGAGCCTCTCTATGGCTATAGCTACTGGTCTCCGAGCCTGACCCCTGACCATGACACCTGCTTGTGTACCTATCCTGCTGGTTGGTGGGAGCATCTCTGTGGCTATAGCTACTGGTCTCCGAGCCTGACCATGACACCTGCTTGTATACCTATCCTGCTGGTTGGTGGGAGCCTCTCTATGGCTATAGCTACTGGTCTCCGAGCCTGACCCCTGACCATGACACCTGCTTGTGTACCTATCCTGCTGGTTGGTGGGAGCCTCTCTATGGCTATAGCTACTGGTCTCCGAGCGGGACTCCTGCCCGTGACAGTTGTATTTGGACTTGAATATTATGGTGTTACACTTCAACTTCAGATCTACTCAAATTGTGATGTATGGTCACATGATAGGGAGGAAATAGGATTTTAAAGATGAAGAAGAAAACCCCTCCCAAAAAAAGCAGCATGAAGTACTTGGGAATTGGTGCAATACTTTTTGACTCTGGATCTAAAAAAAAAAAAAAATTCCGTTCAGGTTTCGGAATGGGTGGGGAATTTTTAGCACCTTGGCAGGTTATTTGTGGTCCCCGTAGGGAGGATTTGTCCTCACACTTCATTTTGGTGACCACAGCCAAATGTTGCTCATACAGTATGTGAAGGTGTGAGAGGGCCAGGCTCCAGACAGCCCGGTTCTCAAGGGAAAAACAGCCTCAGTTACCCCCCAGCCACGCCCCTGATGCGTTTTGCCCTGTCCCCATGGGTTTAGTCATATAGGAAGCCCTGGCAGGGCGAAACGCGTCAGCCATGTCTGGGGATGAGCTTGAGGCTGTTCCCTGCTTGCTCTTGAGAGTGGGCTGTTCTCACACATACTAGCGACTTCTAGATGAGTGACAGCGGCACCCATTTTTAATGTGGGCCACCGGAGGAGGGGTCTCAGTGCTTTAGAGCGACCCTCCAAGCATTTCTAATAGCTCACAATGATTTTAAACATCTTTTATTCAAAAATGAAGTTTTCGCTGTAGTAGAACCTTCTGCGACCTTTACCGGTACAAAACAGCTTCACCAAGGTGGTCGACAAATGATTTTTGACCCTCAAAGACATGTCTCCCAGCCTAAAGCGGAGTTCCAGCCTCTAAAAAAAAAATGACTGTACCTGCTGACCTTTAAAATGAGGACACTTATCCAGGGATCCCTCAATGTCGCCCGCCCCCCCCGCCAAGTCGATTCGGTTCGGGTGCAGGCACCGGCACTGCAACTATGGGAAACCAGTGTTCAGTCAAAACAGCCAACTCGTCAGAAACTCCAACTATGGACCTTCCGGTTTCTTTAAACCATCAGTAATTGGAGATTTTGACACAACAGGCCATTGCGCGATATTATGAGCGGAGATTGTTTTGCACTCCGATACTAACCAACAAAATGGCCGCCTCCGAGGCCAGGACAACTTTGTCCTCGTTAGCCGCTGTGCTGTCAAAACGGCTGAATCTTCCTGTACCGGACTGTATTTGGTTGCGTCCAAACACCAATTTGTCAACATCGCTAATTGCTGATGGTTTAAAGCAGTGGTTCTCAACTCCGGTCCTCGGGACCCACCAACAGGCCAGATTTTCGGTATTACCTTGGGGAGATGCAGACTAGAATACTGCAATCACTGAGCAGCAAATGTTATCACCTGTGATGTATTTCAGTTATCCTGAAAACCTGGCCTGTTAGTGGGTCCCGAGGACCGGAGTTGAGAACCACTGGTTTAAAGAAACTGGAAATGATGTGGTTGGAGTTCCTGATGAGTTGGCTCATTTGACAGAACACCTGCAGTGAAGACTTCGCGGCCGCTTTCCTACTGCGCGTGCACGAGTCGCGCTGCGGTTTCTGAATGGGCCCATCGTCTTCTGGGGCACACACAGATCTCAGAAGGCAGCGGGGGGAGGGGCCGAAATGACGTACCTCGCCGCGGCGAGATAGAACGGAAGTCCAGCTGGAAAGAATAAAAAAAAAAAGGGTACAAAACGTTAAAAAAAAAAAAAGATATCTAAAAATAAAAGAGGGGGATGGGGTGCTCTAATGCTATTTAATTCATTTTTAAGGCCCCTTTTACACTGAGGTGCTTCTAAACTACAAGTAAAAACACAGAGCTTTTGAAGAGCTTTGCAGGCGCTTTTGAAGAGCTTTCCATTCATTTCAATCGAGAGGGGTGTTTTTTTCACCGCCCTGCCCCAGTGTGAAAGCATTCATTGGATTTTAATGAAAATAGGTTTCCGTGAGCTTTTCAGGCGCTTTTATTAGAGTGAAAACGCCTCAGTGTGAAAGGGGTCTTATGTACAAAACAAAATGCCCCCCCCCCCATACATGATTTATTTTGTTGAGAAGTCGGGCCCCTTTCACACTGAGGCGCTTCTAAACTGCCAGTAAAACACTGAGCGCTTTTGAAGAGCTTTTCAGGCGCTTTTGAAGAGCTTTCCATTCATTTCAATGGAGATTTGTGTTTTCTCACCGCCCTGCCATCGCGCACTGCCCCAGTGTGAAAGCATTCATTGATTTTAATGGAGATTGGTGTTCGTGAGCTTTTCAGGAGCTTTTTTTTTTTTTCTGCGTGAAAGCGCCTCGGTGTGAAAGGGGGGGGGGGGGTGTTACTTTGAAAAACAAAAAACCCTCCCTAGCATTTCTGTCAGTGGCCATCTTGAGTGAGGGCGGATGATTCATGTAGCATTTACTTCCTGGAATCCATCTGCCCTTAGCTCAGGAGTGCAGCCAGGAGGGTATGGCTTAGCTGAGAAAACCCCTCCTCCAGATGGAGACTCCTGGGAATGGATGACATCATTGTGGCCTAGGCCAGAAACCAGGAAGCAACTGAAAAAATGTATAAATAACAATTATTTTTATAAATCAGTAAATATTTACTTTCCTATTTATTTACTAATGGATTAAAAATCGTTCATGTGAATTGAGAAAGTTTTGGTTCCGCTTTAAACTCTTCTAATATTTTAAATATTCATTGAAATGAATGATTTCTCTTGTAATTTTTGTCAGATCGGTTACATTTATTGTGATAAAGTATCGATTTCATTCGTCATTTCTAGGAGGGCGTTCTCTGCGATTCAATTCAGGCGATCGATAAGCCGTTTTCTTACATCTCCCAGACTCCTTTCCTCCTGGCAGCAGAGTTTTGGTAGAAAAAAAAAAACGCTTGCAGACGCACGTTGCGGGTTTAGGCGCTCAAGTGCTTGAGGGGGGTTAATTCATTTCATTGGCCGGAATAATTGATTCTGACCATTGAAGTTAATGAAGACTATGCATGCCTAGGGCTTGGGCTCGTTTATACGCGTTTAGATGCGTCACGCGTTTTTTTTTCCGCCAAACCTCTGCTGCTCCTGGACGCACTGGCTCTGCGGGCATTTTTTGCTTCTAAACACTTCTGTGTGAATGGACATAGGAGAACATGCAGGGGCGTTTACAGGTTGGAAAAAAAAAAAAACGCCCCTAAGGTCCAGTGTGCATGAGGCCTTAACCCCTTATAGCCGGTGCACGCCGGCCCCTTAAAGGGTTTAGAATGCCGGGAGGCGTGGCTTATCATGTGACCATTGTGATTGGCTGTCACAGCGGTCGCATGATTGGAAAGATCGCAAGATGTAAAACGGGAGCTTTCACTTAGCCACCGGTAACTGAGCTGGGAGCCGCCCCCCTAATCCATGCGCCCAGCCCCTAATCTACATGCGGGGGCACCGGACGCATGGATTCCAATAGGTTTTTTTTTTTTTTTTTTTGAAGAATGTGATTAGAGCCTGAGGCTCTAATTGGCTTCATAAAAAGGGTGGTCTCGGGGCACAGAGCACTGTGCCCCCCCTGTTGTGTTTTCTTCCTGTTTCTCCTCCTGCCCAATCAGGAAGCAGATCCTGAGACCCCACCCTGTTGTGTTTGCTTCAAAAAAAAAAAAAAAGGATGGGCTCAGGGCACAGTGAGCCCACCCAGTTGTGTTGTGTTCTTGTTTCTCCTCCCGGCCAATCAGGAAGCAGGTCCTGGGACCCCGCCCTGTTGTGTTGGCTTCAAAAAAGGATGGGCTCGGGGCACAGAGCACTGTGCTTTGAGCCCACCCAGTTGTACTGTCTTCTTGTTTCTCCTCCCGGCCAATAAGGAAGCAGGTCCTGAGACCCCACCCTGTTGTGTTGGCTTCAAAAAAGGATGAGCTCGGGGTGCAGAAGCACTGTGCCCTGAGCCCGCCCTGTTGTGTTTTCTTCTTGTTTCTCCTCCCGGCCAATCAGGAAGCAGGTCCTGGGACCCCAACCTGTTATGTTGGCTTCAAGAAAGGATGGGCTCGGGGCACAGAGCACTGTGCCTTGAGCCCACCCTGTTGTGTTGTCTTGTTTCTCCTCTCGGCCAATCAGGAGGCAGGTCCTGAGACCCCGCCCTGTTGTGTTGGCTTAAAAAAAAGGATGGGCTCGCGGCGCAGAGCACTGTGCCCTGAGCCCACCCGGTTGTGTTGTCTTCCTGTTACTCCTCCCAGCCAATCGGGAAGCACCCCCATTGGCCTGGAGTCTGAAGACCCCATTGGCCAAAAGGAGAATCAAAGGCCGGGACACGGAGGACACAGAGTGGGGGAAACCGCCGATGCAGCAATAACCTGCATGGGGTAAGTGAGTGAGCCAGTGACTGGGGTGGGGGCTGTGGGTATGGTGTGCGGTGGTGGGCTGGATCGACGGGGTGGAGGGGTAGTGTGTGGCGGGGTGGCAGGCCACTGGCACAGGGCACTATTGCACGCAAATATGGGGCAGCTGAGAAGCTGCATATTTGCGTACGCTCTGCGCCATGGGGTTGAAGTAATTTGAAAGGACAACGTTAAGTTGAACGTCACATAAAGCGTTCTCCCAGGACTGCAGACAAATCTGTGTTTGAAAAGCGTGAAAAATGATCTCTGTATTTTATATTAAAAAAAGACATGAAAATATTAATAGGCCCTTTCCCCTCCCCCACGTTGTTTTTGCTTTGGAAAGGTTTGCACTTTTAGCCGATCTATAAAACAATTCTGTACAAATGTTGTAAAATTTCACAAAATTCTTCTTTTCTGGCTTAACTGGAATGTACATTTTATTTTTTGTAACTGTAATTATTGCATTAATTTAAAAAAAATTGTAAAAATAATAAAAATCATTTTATAAAATTGTCCCGGCTGTCTTGCTGTGGAATGCGGTTATGCGGGCACTGTGGGGGTGGATTTACTAAAGGCAAATAGATGGTGCACTTTGCAAGGGCAGTTGCTGCAGAGCTTAGTTAACCACTTCAGCCCCGGAAGGATTTACCCCCCCCCCCCTTAGACCAGAGCACTTTTTGTGATTCGGCACTGCGTCCCTTTAACTGACAATTGCGCGGTCGTGCGACGTTGTACCCAAATGAAATTGGCGCCCTTTTTTTCCCCACAAATAGAGCTTTCTTTTGCTGGTATTTGATCACCTCTGCGTTTTTTTTTATTTTTTGCGCTATAAACAAAGAGCGACAATTTAAAAAGAAAAACATTTTATTTTTTTAATTTTTGCTATAATACAAATGCAAACCCCCCCCCCCAAAAAAAAAACAAATTTATTGATCAGTTTAGGCCGATTTTATATTCTTGGTATTTTTGGCAAATAAAATCGCAATAAGCGTTTGATTGCTTTGCGTAAAAGTTCGCGTCTACAAACTATGAAAATTGATTTATGGAGTTTTTATTTAATTTTTAATTTTTTACTGGTAATGGCGGTGATCTGCGATTTTTATCGGGGCTGCGATATTGCGGCGGACAGATCGGACATTTTTAACACACTTTTTGGGACCACTGACATTTATACAGCGATCAGAGCTAAAAATATCCACTGATTACTGTATAAATGTCATTGGCAGGGAAGGGGTTAACCTGCAGGGGGCGCTCTGGGGTTAACTGTGTTCACTAGGCAGTGTTCTAACTGTGAGAGGGCTGGGTTGGCAGGGGCATAACAGATATAACTGATCCCGGAGTTAACCTGCAGGGGGCAACTGTGTTCCCTCGGCGTGTTCTAACTCCATGGCGACTGGGCTGGCAGGGGCACCAGAGATCTAACTGATCCCGGAGTTAACCTGCAGGGGGCGATCTAGGGGTTAACTGTGTTCCCTAGGCGTGTTCTAACTGTGAGGGGGCTGGGTTGGCAGGGGCATGACAGATCTAACTGATCCCAGAGTTAACCTGCAGGGGGCGATCTAGGGGTTAACTGTGTTCCCTAGGCGTGTTCTAACTGTGAGGGGGGCTGGGCTGGCAGGAGCACCAGAGATCTTTGTCATGCCCCCTGACAGGACGGGGAACCACTGTGTTTACATCGGCGGTTCCCCGTTCTGCCCCTGTATTAGGCGATCGCGGGTCGCCGACGAAATTAGAGTCCGCCCAACCCGCGGCCACACTTGGGGAGCGCGTGGCGGGCACAAGAGCACGCCCCCCCGAAACTGCGGCTGCATGAATGGCTGCCAACCTGCCGCCGTATATGTACGTGAGCGGGTCGGGAAGTGGTTAAAAAAGGGGGAAGGGGCAGACAGCACCACTGCTCTGGTGTAGTATGTCAATGTAAGCCTGGAATAAAACAATGTAAAAAGATCCTACTCATAACGGTAGAAGCATCGGAAGCAATTAAGGGCAAAACTGTGCGCTGCGTGCGTGCGTGCGCACCCGGAAACTTAAGCTGCCATTTGCTGCAGCACAAGGTGAACAGTGGGTCCCGACCAATGGCTGGGACCTGCTGATCGGCTGAGCAAATGACAGAAGAGAGCCCTGTGCTGGTAAACAACACAGAGAGCTCTCCATAGACAGCAGCGAAGTGGTTAAACAGGACAAAGAGAGAGGGTGAATTTCCCTAACGGGGGGGGGGGGGGGGCCAGAGAGCAATGAAAACCTTTAAATTGACCACTTGCCGACCGCCCGCCGCTCGTTATCGCGAAACACCGTCGCCTGACGGGGGCCGCGATAACTAGTATTGTAAGCGCTCACTGTGTTCCGGGGGGGCCAGGGAGCGGGTCGATCTCCGCCAGCTACTTGCGACTCCCCCCCCGGAGAGACAGAACGGAGGTCGGTGTAAGTAAACCCTGATCTCCGTTTCTCATAGAGGGGGAAGGGCGATGATCACAGGCTTCCTGTATATGGGAGCCACAATCACTCCCCTCCCCCTGCCAGCCCAGCCCCCATACAGTTTGAAAACACTGAGGGAACACAGTTAACCCCTTAGAGCGCCCCCTGCAGGTTAACCCCTTCACTGCCAATGGCCTTTACACAGTAATCAGTGCATTTTTATAGCACTGATCGCTGTATAAATACCAATGGTCCCAAAAAAGTGTCAAAATGGTCCGACATGTCCGCCGCAATATCGCAGTACCGCTAAAAATCGCAGATCGCCGCCATTACTAGTAAAATAAATAAATAAATAAAAACCCCAGAAATTTCCATGGTTTGTAAACGTGGCAATTTTTGCGCAAACCAATCAATAAACGCCGATTGCAATTTTTTTTTATCACAATTATGAGAAAGAATATAAATCGGCCAAAACCGATGAAAAAAACGTTTTTTTATTTTTATTTTTTTTTTTGTATTTGTATTTTATTTTTGCAAAATTGTCGCATTTTTTGGGTTGTAGCGGCGATCAGAAATGACGCAGAGGGGATCAAATACCACCAAAAGAAAGCTTTATTTGTGGGAAAAAAAAGGAAGCAAATTTCGTTTGGGTACAACGCCGCACGATCGCGCAATTGTCAGTTAAAGCGACGCAGCGCTGAATTGCAAAAAGTGCTCTGCTCCTAAAGGGGGAAATCCTTCCGGGGCTGAAGTGGTTAAAAAAATAACAAAATTTACCAGTTAGGCTCCTTTCACACCGGAGCCGCCTGAGCTCCTTAAATCGGCGCTATGGCGCCACTATTCGGGCAGCAGCGGTGCGCTTTTAACCCCCCCACAATGGGTTAAACAGGGGTTAAAAGTGGCGGTTTGCGGCGCTCCCGAATCGGTGTTCCGGTGCTTCGGGAGCGTTGCCCCATTGTCTTCAATGGGCAGGGGCGGTGAACACACCGCTGTAAAGATGCGGCTTGCAGGACTTTTTTTACCGTCCCGCAAGTGCACCGCCCCAGTGTGAAAACACTCGGGCTTTCACACTGGGGTGAGTTGGGAGGCGTTTTTCAGGGGCTTTTTTTTTTTATCAGGCGCTTTTGCGCAAAAAAACACCTTGGTGTAAAAGGGGTCTTAAAGTACGGCAGTGCTAAAAAAAAACAAAATATGGCCTGGTCGTGGAAGGGGGTAAAATCTCAGTATGTATTAAAAAACGTGCTCAACAAGCTATAACCAAACTGACCACTAGGGGTCAGCATACAATAAAAAACAATAAAAACCACTGTGCAAAATAGAAAAAAGTGCATAAAGTAACGATCTGATAAAATAAATAAAAGTGCCAATAAGTCCAATAGGAAGTGTATCGTTAGTCCATACAATAAAGGGAAAATGCAGATATTCAAGTTATATTTTGTATGATGACAAGTCCATTCAAAGTGCTTATTCAAATGTGGACATAGCCATACGGTGGGGACTAGGTGATCCTCCTCCAGTGCTAAAGCCAAAGGTCCTATTCGCCAGATCCAATTGATCTCCATGACAGAGATAACAAGCGCATGGGATCTAAGGTAATCCAGCCAGTCTCAAGGAGGGTCCGCACCATGTTAGAAAAGGTGAAAGTCCAGCCAATATGTATATAAAAATATCAAGAGGCTCTCATAGTGAAAAAAAGCTTAAAACATTTATTTAAAACTTTGCAAAAACAAGGTGAACACAGGCAAGGAAGCAGGGGAACGCCAACTGCGCTCCTCCTGCATTCCACAGAGCGGAAGTGACGTTTCGTCAGACGCACTGACGTCATCAGGGGTCACCTGTGCAAGCGCGCCTAAATGTGTCTAGCGGTGTGCGGTGAAATCTGAGGAAGCCGTTTCAGTCCAGGACAGGAGCCAGTACAGCCGTGGCAAGAAGGCTGGAGTTCTCCTTTAACTGCCCCTCGCATAATATGAAACAAAGAAAGGGTTGGTATTTGACTTTAACCACTTCCCTATGCGTGCAGTATATTTACTGCGGCAGTGTGGCGCAGTCTCGCGAATCACCCTAAATAGGCGGCGATTCGCGGACGCACAGCTAGGGGGCGAGGTGGTGGCGCGCTCTGGTGCCCGTCGCACTCTGGAGGAGTGTGCCCGTGGCTCGAGCGGACACGATGTCCGCCAGCGAGCCACGATGAGCTGCCAGAGTGAAAGAACGGGAAACTGCCGAAGTAAACACGGCGGTTCCCCACTCTGTCAGGCGGCATGTAAGAGATCTACTGGTCCCTGTCACTGGGATCACTTAGATCTCTGATGCCCCTGGCAGCCCAGCCCCCTCAGTTAGAACACGCCTAGGGAACACAGTTACCCCCCTTCACTGCCCCCTGCAGGTTAACCCCTTCCCTGCCAATGACATTTATACAGTAATCAGTGGACATTTAAATTTCTGATCGCTGTATAAATGTCATTGGTCCCAAAAAAGTGTCAAAAATGTCCGACATGTCCGCTGCAATATCGCAGTCCCAATAAAAATCGCAGATCACCGCCATTACTTAAAAAAAAAAAATGTTAAAAACGCAAGAAATTAATTCTCATGGTTTGTAAATGCGGCAACTTTTGCGCAAACCAATCAATAAACGCCGATTGCGGGTTTTTTTTTTTTTACCAAAATTATGACAAAGAATACAAATCGGCCAAAACCAATGAATGCATTTTTTTTTTTTTTTTTTTTGGATTTGTATTTTAGCAAAAAGAAATAGTTTTTTTTTTTGCAAAATTTTTCGCTCTTCTTTTGTTTATAGCGGCGATCAGAAATGACGCAGATCGGATCAAATACCACCAAAAGAAAGCTCTACTTGTGGGAAAAAAAGGATGCAAATTTCATTGGGGTACAACGTTGCACGACCGCGCAATTGTCAGTTAAAGCGACGCATCGCCGAATCGCAAAAAGTGCTCTGGTCCTAAAGGGGGAAATCCTTCCGGGGCTGAAGGGGTTAAAGGGCTCAGCCACATCGCCTTCTATGGTGTCAGGTCCATCGCTGTTTCCTCCACTTTACAAGGAACAGAAGTGCATGTGGGAATTGGTGGTGTTTAGCGGTTTCCCAGCTGCTCGGTGTAAATCCGTATCCTGTTTTTTCCGCTCGCTCGGAGTCTTTCCTCCATCGGTCACAGCGTGCGATGCTCTGGACAGGCGCCTGAGTTTGATAACCCCCCCTCCCCCGCGTCACGACTGCAAACCTTTTGCACACTTTGCGAAAGTTTCAAATTTTTTTTTCTTGGTTGATAAACATTTTATTTTTGGAAGGGAGACCTTGAGGCCGAGGCACAGCTGTGAGAGTTGCGCAGGAAACGCTGGCCGGCTTCTCCTCCATACAGGTGTGACAGTGTTTGCTGGGGGGAGGTGACACGGGGACAGGAAACCAAGCGCACGCTCCGTGTCACACACAATCGCTCAGCTCAGCCCCGGGGACATTCATCTGCTTCTTAGGTGAGATTCAACTTCTTACATTGCATTGATGATTTATATACATTGAGTTTATCTGCTGCTACACAAGGTGGTCTCATTGTCCATCCCAAAAATTAGAGGAACGCCCCTCATTTCAGGACAGCGGCAGGAGGCGTGCAGATCATTGCTTTATTCCCCATCAGCCAGATCCATAGCAAGAACTAAGGGTGCACGCTGCAAATATCCACTCACCGGACACTTTATTAGGTCCCCCTTGCTAGTCCCTGTATTAGATGCATGTTGCTAGTAATGGGTTGGACCCTCTTTATTGGGTCCCCCGTGCTAGAAGTTGGTTGGACCCCCTTTATTAGATGCACCTTGCTAGTCACGGGTTGGATCCCCTTTATTAGGTGCACATTGCTAGTACCAGGTTGGACTCCCTTTATTATTAGGTGCCCCTTGCTAGTAGTGGGTTGAACTCCCTTTATTGGGTGCCCCTTGCTAGTAGTGGGTTGGACCTCCTTTATTAAGTCCCCTTGCTAGTAGCGGGTTCAACCCCCTTTATTGGATGCACCTTGCTAGTCCTGGGTTGGACCCCCTTTATTAGGTCCTCCTTGCTAGTAGCGGGTTGGACCGCCTTTATTAGGTTCCCCTTGCTAGTAGCGGGTTGGACCCCCTTTATTATTAGGTGCCCCTTGCTAGTAGTGTGTTGGACTCCCTTTATTAGGTGCCCCTTGCTAGTAGTGGGTTGGACCCCCTTTATTAAGTCCCCTTGCTAGTAGCGGGTTGGACCCCCTTTATTGGATGCACCTTGCTAGTCCTGGGTTGGACCCCCTTTATTAGGTCCTCCTTGCTAGTAGCAGGTTGAACCCCCTTTATTAGGGCCCCCTTGCTAGTAGCAGGTTGGACCCTCTTTATAAGGTCTCCCTTGCTGTAATGGGTTGAACCCCCTTTATTAGGGCCCCCTTGCTAGTAGCGGGTTGGACCCTCTTTATAAGGTTTCCCTTGCTAGTCCTGGGTTGGACCCCCTTTATTAGGTGCCCCTTCCGAGTAGTGGGATGGACCCCCTTTATTAGGTCCACTTTGCTAGTAGTGGGTTGGACCCCCTTTATTAGGTCCTCCTTGCTAGTAGCGGGTTGGGCCCCCTTTATTAGGTCCCCCTTGCTAGTAGTGGGTTGGACCCCTTTATTAGGTCCTCCTTGCTAGTAGTGGGTTGGACCCCTTTATTAGGTCCTCCTTGCTAGTAGCGGGTTGTGCCCCCTTGATTAGATGCACCTTGCTAGTCCTGGGTTGGACCCCCTTTATTAGGTCCCCCATGCTAGTAGCGGGTTGGACCCTATTTATTAGGTTCCCCTTGCTAGTAGTGGGTTGCACCCCCTTTATTAAGTCCCCTTGCTAGTAGCGCGTTGGACCCCCTTTATTAGGCCCCCCTTGCTAGTAGTAGCGGGTTTGACCCCCTTTATTAGGCCCCCCTTGCTAGTAGCGGGTTGGACCCCCTTTATTAGGTGCACCTTGCTTGTAGCGGGTTGGAAACCGTTTATTAGGTGCACCTTGCTAGTAGCGGGTTGGACCCCCTTTATTAGGTCCACCTTGCTAGTAGCGAGTTGGACCCCCTTTATTAGGCCCCCCTTGCTAGTAGCATGTTGGACCCCCTTTATTAGATCCCCCTTGCTAGTAGCAGGTTGGACCCCCTTTATTAGGTCCACCTTGCTAGTAGCGAGTTGG
>BLSH010538794.1:456418-468797 GCA_018402905.1 Glandirana rugosa
TGGGGGGGTCGGGGTCATGATACCACAGTGCCCAGGGCAGCTGCCCCTCCTGCCCACCCCTGGGTGTTCTTTATACCATCTGTGTACAAAGCGCCTCCAGGTGGAAATATTGCATTTTACAGAAAAGTGCAGATCTGCAAATTGAAAAGGAAAGGGGATTTGAAATATCATTCGATTACAATGTGACTTGTGTCTCTAGTTTTGTTTTTACTTGCTACATTTTTTTTTCCCACAAAAGAGGAAATTACCCTTTAAGCTGAAAGTCCAGTTGCGCTTTCATGCAGAAGGCACTACAGAGACGTTGTTACTTTATCTTAAGATGAAAATGCTGCGTGCGCCTTTTCTCGGTGCGAATCCCTTGTAGCGTTGCTTTTCTGCTGACCGTTGTAGATGTCTAGGCTGGGTACAAAAACGTGAAACATGGCGAGCCGCCCACATTTCTGGTGATTTGGTAAAGATGCGACCAGCGGTGGGGCTGGGGGGGTGTCTTTATCTACAAGTGTTGTCTCCAAAAGCCGCCATTACCGTCTTGGAAAACGGCAAAATTGGCTACGTAACCTCAGACCGGCCGCTGCGGGGGTTGTAAATGCTCAATGTTTCCGTTAGCTGGTGGGAAATCCAGTTAACTTGGAACTTCGATCATTAATGTTTGATGGGCAGGAATATTGATCCCAGGAAAAGCTTTAAATATTCCATTAGAAGTGGTAACTTTTATCTCCGCATGAGCTGCTGCGGAATGTTAACCCCTCCGCGGGGATAGCAGGAGCAGGTGCCTCGGGGACTCGCCAGGACCCGGGTACGAATGGGTTAAGCTTAGGCGATATAATATGGAAGTGTGAGAGATTTTTGTTTTACTCCCTCCCTCGGCTTCCCAGCCCGGCGCAGCTTGAGATTGTCCCCGGACTGACAATCCCCTCTATTAGGGCTGTGAAAAGTCCTTTATGAAGAGTGGAGCAGGAGACAAACCGCTCATTATTTCCACTGGTAGTGAGTCAGCCAGGGGCCCAGATGTGCCAACGTCTCTTGTTCTGCTTCTTCGTGTTCGGCTTTTATTGTGGATGGGAGCTGTGTGCTGGGATCCCGAAGACCCAGGTAAGTCATTCATATTAACCTGATCTCAAAGACCCAGGTAGGTCATGCATATTAACCTGATCTCAAAGACCCAGGTAGGTCATGCATATTAACCTGATCTCAAAGACCCAGGTAGGTCATGCATATTAGCATGACCCCGAAGACCCAGATAGGTCATGCATGTTAACCTTACCCTAAAGTCCCAGATAGGTCATGCATGTTAACCTTACCCTAAAGTCCCAGATAGGTCATGCATGTTAACCTTACCCTAAAGTCCTATATATATTATGCATGTAAAAGTGATCCTGAAGACCCAGATAGGTCATGCATGTTAACCTGATCCCAGAGACCCAGGTAGGTCATGCATGTTCCTCTTATCCTTAAGACCCAGGCAGGTCATGCATGTTAACCTCATTCTGAAGACCCAGGTAGGACATGCATGTTAACATGACCCCAAAGACCCAGCTAGGTCATGCATGTTCCTCTTATCCTGAAGACTCAGGTAGGTCATGCATGTTAACTTCATCCTGAAGACCCAGGTAGGTCTTGCATGTTAACCTGATCCCTAAGCCATCTAGGTCATGTATGTTCCTCTTGTCCTGAAGACCCATGTAGGTCATGCATGTTAACCTTATCTTGAAGACCCAGCTAGGTAACATGCATGTCAACCTGATCCCAAAGACCCAGGTGGGTCATGCATGTTCAAGAAAGGAAGGGTGACCCCTAAAAGTCGCACATCCATGGCGTCCTACTGCAATGAATGGAGTGGCAACCTCATCCTGGACTCCAAGCAGGCCACGCCCCCAATGCATTTCACTCCACCCTCGGAGCTTAGTCATGGGAATGGCAGGGCATGTATGTTAACCTCATTCTGAAAACCAAGGTAGGACATGCATGTCAACCTGATTCCAAAGACCCAGATGGGTCATACATGTCAACCTGATCCAGAAGACCCAGCTAGGTAACATGCATGTTCACCTGATCCCAAAGACCCAGGGAGGTCATGCATGTGAACCTGACCCCAAAGACCCAGGTAGGTCATGCATGTTCATCTCATCTTAAAGACCCAGCTACGTCATGCATGTGAACCTGAACCCAAAGACCCAGCTACGTCATGCATGTCAACCTGAACCCAAAGACCCAGCTACGTCATGCATGTTTACCTGACCCCAAAGACCCAGCGAGGTCATGCATGTTTACCTGACCCCAAAGACCCAGCTAGGTCATGCATGTTTACCTGACCCCAAAGACCCAGCTAGGTCATGCATGTTCACCTGACCCCAAAGACCCAGCTAGGTCATGCATGTTTACCTGACCCCAAAGACCCAGCTAGGTCATGCATGTTAACCTGACCCCAAAGACCCAGCTAGGTCATGCATGTTCACCTGACCCCAAAGACCCAGCTAGGTCATGCATTTTCACCTGACCCCAAAGACCCAGCTAGGTCATGCATGTTCACCTGACCCCAAAGACCCAGCTAGGTCATGCATGTTTACCTGACCCCAAAGACCCAGCTAGGTCATGCATGTTTACCTGACCCCAAAGACCCAGCTAGGTCATGCATGTTAAACTGTGCTCCAGCAGATACTGAGGAACCACAAGTCCAAGAATGCATACTGACACAGTTTGCTCTTCAGCTTATGTAGATCTATCATGAGATATATTTTTTCATGTTAGGTGCATGCATGCTAAGTAAAATGTCAGTGTAACACTTCCAGGTATTACCAATAAGTTTGATCGGTGATAGAGTAGAAAGAATCAGCTTGATATGCATATAAACCTGACAACAGCACCATACATTGACTCTCGATGAGTCCAGTGAGGAGGGAGAGGGCTCAGGTAAGTATCAGGGCCCAGTCACACTAGGAACTGCAGGTGAATCGCACAGGAATGCTGCATTCTAGTGGGAATTGGCCCTTGGGGGGGGGGGGGGGCTGCATCTAAGAGGTTTTTTATCGTAAGGCAGAGAATGAATCCAGGTAAAAGAACCTTCTGCCTTTACAGCCGCTCTAACTACTGAGAAAGCTGTTCTGCCCCCAGCAGTCAGACTCTTTCTAATTAACTAATCACATTGAACAAATCAAACCAAATCTTCGTTCATGTCCTCATCTAATCGAATAACACGTGCGAGAACATGTTACCCTCTTCATTACTGGCGAGGCAAGAAAGGGATTTAAAGAGGAACTCTCGTGTTATTCTATTTGGATCTAAACTGGCTACACAATCCAAATTCCTGAGTAACCACAAAGGAGATGAATCTACTTTGTGAGCACCAAATGTCCTTACAAACCCAGATGCTACCTTGTAAAGGTAGAAGTGATGTTATCATTGGACTGCACATGGTCTGTGCAGAGAGCAGAGCAGTGGGAGGAGTAAAATAAATAAGAAAGAAAAAAAGCGCCCCTTCCTCCCGTGCTTGCGCGCAATAAGTCGCACAGGCATATGTAAACGGTGTTCAAACCACACACCGCGATTGTTAGAGCGAGAGCGATAATTCTAGCACTAGACCTCCTCTGTAACTCTAAACTGGTAACCTGTAAAAAAAATTTTTAAAGCGGCGGATATTTTTAAGTAATGGAGTAAGTCGCCATTCCGTGCGCAATTTGAAAGCGTCTTTTGTATTATACAAAAAAATTGGGCTAACTATTCAGTTTTTTTTTTAATTCATTAAAGTGTATTCTTTCCCAAAAAAAAATTGCGTTTGAAAGGCCGATGCGCAAACACCGCGTGACATAAAATATTGCAATAATCGCCATTTTATTCTCCAGGGTCTCTGCTAAAAAAACAAAAACAAACACAACGTTTGGTGGTTCTAAGTAATTTTCTAGCAAAAAATACTGGTTTAAACCTGTAAACAAAAAGTCCTAGAAAAGGGTCAGCAAGTGGTTAACAAGGGCGTCACATTGGCCAATGAATAAAGAGCAAACCCCACTTTTTCAGGGTCGAAATGTTGCCTGCGAATGTGCGGGCGGAGCCAGCGATCTATAAAAAGGCGCACGTTCTTGCACTCCCCCATGTTTATACACGCCCCCTATTGATTTCCTCTCCCCCCCTATTGATTTCCTCCCCACCCCTCCCATCCCCCCCCCCCCCCAGTGTTGCAGGTGTTTTAACTTTTTTCGGAGTGAGTTATTTTCAGCCCGTGGCGGTTGAGCTACGTGTCGCTTGTGACAAACCTATGACTGCTCTGAATAGATCAGTAATTGTTCAGACGCTTTCATTTCTCCGCTGATAACCGAAGCCAACCCACCACAGATTTGAGGCTTTCTCTTCGGCCCCCGAGCGACGGTCACACGCACAACATTTCAGCAGCTTTTGCAAAATTTTTCTTTTCTTTTTTCAGCGGCTATTTTTAAATCGCACCTCCAGAAAATCCTGGTCATCTTTTCGGTAACCGGGAAGGTTGTTGGGTGCCCATGGGATAAGAGAAAGTTAAGGAACAATAGACAAAGAGTTTGGCCTTGCTTGTCTATAAAAAGTTCCAGGATACTTGAGGTCGGGTTCACGGGGGACGAGGGGTGGGAAAGGATGGGCTGTGGGTCCACAGGAAGCTCTGCAGCATTCAAAGACCAGCCGTGCGAAACGCGTTACTTCCAACTAAATGGTTTAATGATTAATGTACCCAGACACCTGCTGGAGGAACCTCTAAGCTTCTAATAGGGCAAGAAGTATTACAACTTCCTCTATATTTTTTGTAATCAAAGTATAAATCAGTATTAAACCCAAAGACAAACCTTTATTATATTTTGCAGCTTACCAATTCTTAGATGTGGTGGCTGCATTAGTTTCCTTTTTGTAGACTTCTTTCAGTGGCAGCTGGTGGTATAATTTGTGGGGGTCAGGTCACCCGCATCTCAGACCAGCCCCCATCCCCCCGTCGGGCGGGTGGCAGCCTCCCCTGCGTCTCCTCCTCCCATGCATCACCTGTGTTTCCTCCCTCCTCTCGCCCATGCGTCTCCTCCCTCCTCCTCCTAGGCGGCCAATCAGATCGCCTCTCCGTCCGGCCAATCGGGTGACCCGCTTCCTCATTGGCCCGGAGGAAAATCAGTGTGACAATAGCGAATGTTCATTCGCTATTGTCACATAAGTTGGTGTGCTCTATGCCCCGAGCCCATCCTTTTTTGAAGCCTAATAAAGTCTCAGGCTCCAATCACGTGCTTAAAAAAAAAACCCATTGGAATCCATGCTTCTGGCGCCCCGCATGTAGATTAGGGGGCCGGACGCATGAATGGATGGGCCGCCACTGCTTTCTTTCTTCTATTTTCACCTGGCGATCCGGTCAGTAAGGTTCCATTCACAACTCCAAAGTTGCACCGACTGTGTGGCCGTGCACTGTGCTGGTCCAACAGGTCTCTACCTGGTCCATCACCCCCTCACAATCACATGACCACAGCCCAAAGCCCCAATTGGCCAATTTTATGTTGTTCTTGGGGCACAGAGCACTGTGCCCTCCCACCCTGCAATACCAGCGAATCGGCATTGGACTCCGGCCCCGACCAATCAACACAGGAAGCCAAAGACCACCAGGGGAGCCGTGACTGCTGGAGGGTTCCACCCGTAGGGTGAGTGCGGAGTCCAGGTGATCCGGTTCTACCCCAGCCTGCTGCCTGCCGACACTCTCTCCATCGATGGAGCGATTTGTGGCCAGAAACAGGACCTGCTCCCAGTCTCTCGCCCACTGGTTGCAGGACTATGTCACAGCCAATGAGAAATCCAAGATGGCTTCTCGGGTCCCCCACCGGCACTCTGGGCCCCTCCCACTTGCCCCTAATGCAAGCTGCTTGCCATGGGGGGTACTCGTACGTGCTTGCTCCCAAGTTGGCTCTCAGGAAAGTCACCTGACTGATCATATCGTCCACAGCTGGCTCTAGTTCTATGCATGCCCATCCTCAGAGTCATTCCTGGTCTCTCTCTCTCTAGTGCATGCCCATTATTGCTGGTCTGTCTCTCTCTCTCTAGCGCATGCCCATTATTCCTAGTCTCTCTCTCTAGTGCATGCATGCCCATTATTCCTTGTCTCTCTCTCTAGTGCATGCCCATTATTTATGGTCTCTCTCTCTAGTGTATGCCCATTATTCCTGGTCTCTCTCGCACTAGTGCATGCCCATTATTCCTGGTCTCTCTCTCTAGTGCATGCATGCCCATTATTCCTGGCCTCTCTCTCTAGTGTATGCCCATTATTCCTGGTCTCTCTTGCACTAGTGCATGCCCATTATTCCTGGTCTCTCTTGCACTAGTGCATGCCCATTATTCCTGGTCTCTCTTGCACTAGTGCGTGCCCATTATTGCTGGTCTCTCTCTCTCTCTAGTGCATGCCCAATATTGTTGGTCTCTCTCTCTCTAGTGCATGCCCATTATTGCTGGTCTCTCGCACTAGTGCATACCCATTATTGCTGGTCTCTCTCTCTAGTACATGCCAATTATTGTTGGTCTCTCTCTCTCTCTAGTGCATGCCCATTATTCCTGGTCTCTCTCGCACTAGTTCATGCCCATTATTCCTGGTCTCTCTCGCACTAGTGCATGCCCATTATTCCTGGTCTCTCTCTCAAGTGCATGCATGCCCATTATTCCTGGCCTCTCTCTCTAGTGTATGCCCATTATTCCTGGTCTCTCCCTCTCTCTCTCTAGTGCATGCCCATTATTCCTGGTCTCTCTCTCTAGTGTATGCCCATTATTCCTGGTCTCTCTCGCACTAGTGCATGCCCATTATTGCTGGTCTCTCTCTCTAGTGCATGCCCAATATTGCTGGTCTCTCTCTCTCTAGTGCATGCCCATTATTGCTGGTCTCTCTCTCTAGTGCATGCCCATTATTACTGGTCTCTCTCTCTCTAGTGCATGCCCATTATTCCTGGTCTCTCTCTCTAGTGCATGCCCATTATTCTTGGTCTCTCTCTCTAGTGCATGCCCATTATTACTGGTCTCTCTCTCTAGTGCATGCATGCCCGTTATTGCTGGTCTCTCTCTCTCTAGTGCATCCCCACTATTACTGGTCTCTCTCTCTCTAGTGCATGCATGCCCGTTATTGCTGGTCTCTCTCTCTAGTACAAAGCCCATGCCCATTATTGCTGATTTCAAATGTTAAAAGCAAACATTTTGAAGTACTTTCGAGCGACATTCAAGTCATCAGATGTGGTGAGATTTTTTGTACAAACGTTAATTTCCGAAATCTACTTGCACTTGGCCAGCTGAAGATCAGTCAAGCTGATAAGGTGTTCCAAGATAGCAGAAATTAATGTCTCTTGTAATTATGAATGTGCTACTTGTGCAAATTCTTAAGTGTACGACTTAATATGGAAAATGTTTTTGTAGAGGAGCATTCCTACATGGCAATTGTCCAAAGCTGGAACTTAAAGTGGTTGTAAACCTCAGACATGAAATATGAACAAAGCATATCCCTCTATAGTGTGTACTTGTCTCACTCTAGGGCACTAAGGGGTTGATTTACTAAAGGCAAATAGAGTTGCTCCAGAGCTTAGTAAATGAGCAGAAGTTCTTCCATTATCCAATCCTATGCAAGCAAAAAAAGCTGGGTTTTTTCCTTACATGTGATTGGGTATTCTTTGCAAAGTGAAGCTTTACCTCATTTACTAAGCTCTGGCGCAACTGCACTTTGCAAAGTTCACAGTCTATTCTCTTTTAGTAAATTAACCCCTAAGTGTCATTTCTGCCTGCTGCCTCCTTCCTCTGCTATCAGCATGAATCACTTCTGACAAGTTTTCTTGATACCAGAAGAACAAAGGTGACAGGAGCTCCAGCACACAGCCTGCAATTGACAGCCTCAGCCCTGTTCCTGTGTGCTGTGTGGAGGGGGGTGTCCCTTCCATCCAATCAGCTGTCAGAGCTCTCCTTACTGAGCTCTGCAGGAGTGTAATTTCAGCTCTCAGCCTCCTTTTTTTTCTGAAAGCTCAGACAAGCTGCATGCATTGTGCACTTTGAACGGCTGTAGAAAAGAGAAGACTGCAGATAAACAGGTACAACGTATGTAGGAGGATTTGTTTAACCTCTGTGTATCACTTGAGGCCAGTCACTTCACTGGGCATATGTGAGGGTTCACAACCACTTTAAAGCGATGTTCCACCCTATTTAAAGTCAGCAGTTACAAAAAGTGCAGCTGCTGAATTTTAATAATCGGACACTCACCTGTTCCAGGCTCCAGCGATGCAGCCACCCGCAGCATTGCTCTTCTCCCCCTCCCTTCAGCGGTGCCGGCATCACAAGTATGGGCACCCAGCTTTGGCTTCAAAGCCGGGCGCACACTGCGCATGTGCGAGTGATGCTGCACGCTGTGATTGGCTGGCGCATCTTCTGGGATCTGTGACATGTCTTGAAGATCGCCGAGGGAGGGGGTAAGGTGAACTTTCTTCCGGTTCCCCGGCACCAGGAGAGGAAGTAGACCTGGGACCCTGCCCCCCCCCCCCAAAAAAAAATGACATGCCAATTGTGGAATGTTGGGGGGGGGGTTACTTTCCCTTAAAGCGGAAGTTCCAGTTTTGGGTGGAACTCCGCTTTATGATCAGTAAAGCTGATAAGGTGTTCCAAGATAGCAGGAATTAATGTCTCTTGTAGTTAATGATGTGCTGCTTGTGCAAATTCAAGGGCATGACTTAATATGGAAAATGTTTATGTAGAGGAGCGTCCTACATGGCAACTGTCCAAAGCTGGAACTTAGTTTCCAGGTTGACTTGGTGGTCTAATCTTTGGAAATTGCTGCATTTTTTAGGGGTCTGTAAGCATGTTGAGCTCTAATCTTTAGGTCTCCCACACACGGGTGTATCTAAGCATACACTATATTGCCAAAAGTATTGGGACGCCTGCCTTAACGCGCACATAAACTTTAATGGCATCTCTGTCTTAGTCCATGGGGTTCAATATTGAGTTGGCCAACCCTTTGCAGCTATAACAGCTTCACCTCTTCTGGGAAGGCTGTCCACAAGGTTTAGGAGTGTCTATGGGAATGTTTGACCATTCTTACAGAAGCGCATTTGTGAGGTCAGGCACTGATGTTGGATGAGAAGGCCTGGCTCTCAGTCTCCACTCTAATTCATCCCAAAGGTGTTCTATTGGGTTGAGGCCAGGACTCTGTGCAGGCCAGTCAAGTTCCTCCACCCCAAACTCGCTCATCCATGTCTTTATGGACCTTGCTTTGTGCACTGGTGCACAGTCATATTGGAACATGAAGGGGTCGCCATCCCCAAACTGTTCCCACAAAAACATGAAATTGTCCAAAAATTGGGAGCATGACACTGTCCAAAATGTCTCGGTATGCTGACATCTTAAGAGTTCCCTTCACTGGAACTAAGGGGCCAAGCCCAACCATTGAAAAACAACCCCACACCATAATCCCCCCTCCCCCAAATGATTTGGACCACTGCACAAAGCTCCATCTCAATAGACATGAATGGGACTGCCTACATGGGGATGTGCGGAACACCTGCGCCTCCCACGTGGGCAAACACATCCCTTTGTAATATAGAACGCTTATATATACCTGTGTGGACAAGGCCTTAATTTTACTTTGAAACTCTTCGAAACCTTCACAGGGAGCAAGGGTTGTTGATTTCCTTATCACTGTATTAGTTTGCGATTTTTACCTGGTGATCCTGCCAAGAACACACTTCCTGTTCTAGGGTGACAACATTCTTCATAGTGGAGGAGCAGCGTAATCATTCTAGGACAGGAATTTATCAGCTTGTAAGCAGGTGGGTCAGAGTATGTCCCCTTTAATGGTGCCTTCACCCTCTGGGAGAGGGCTGGGCGCTCCTATAAAGGCCAGTGAGGATCTGGGTTCCCCAGGGAAGAAGAGAGCAGGAAGGAATATCAGGTTGCTGTGCTCCTGTTATTCTACTGAAGGACAGAGGTGAGACTATTGGGACTTGGTTTTCCCCTTGGTCCCCACCCCCTCCCTTTCCCGCAAGGCGGGAAGGAAGCTATGGCAGCAATAGCTAAAGAGAGTTTAGGCCAATCACGCTAACGGAACAGGGAAGCGAGCATCTTCCGAACAGGCTGGGATCAACTACCTCCCATATATTCCATGTGCTGTCTTGGGGTTGCGGACCTGACTCTGTTATGTTGCCACCTGGGTTGAAGCAGAAAAGTTAACCTGCAACTTTGCTCTCAGTGTGAATGTGTCTGCAACCACAGTCTACCCGGTGAGTATACTAGAGCAGACATTCTCAACAAGAGTTCAGAAAAACCAGCGGCGGGACAAGGGGTGGGCGACAGGGGTGGCTGCCCTGGGTGCAATGGTTTACTGAAGGCGCCTTTCTTCTGTAACAAGGCTGACAAGAGTAGTGACAGCAGCAATGATTTTGACAAGGGAGTGACTGCTGAGTGAAGGATCTCCTAAGCTTGCACATCATGAACAGGGAAGGGAGCACGGTTTAGCATCTGGATGACCTCGTTCTGGCACTGTGAAAAACCCTAGGGTTCCTCCAGAGGTTGCTAGGGGTTCCTGCAGCTGTAGCCATCCACCGTAAGGATGACATCCTTCCCATTGACCACCACCGTAAGGAAGACATTCCCCCCACTGACCACCACTGTAAGGAAGACATTCCTCTCACTGACCACCACCGTAAGGAAGACATTCCTCCCACTGACCACCACCGTAAGGATGACATTCCTCCCACTGACCACCACTGTAAGAAAGACATTCCTCCCACTGACCACCACCGTAAGGAAGATATTCCTCACACGGACCACCACCATAAGGACGACAATCCTCCCACTTACCATCACTGTAAGGAAGACATTCCCCCCACTGACCAACACCATAAGGAAGACATTCCCCCCACTGCCTACTGATCTAAGGATGACATTCCTCCCATTGACCACCACCGTAAGGAAGACATTCCTCACACTGACAACCACCATAAGGACGACATTCCTCCCACTTACCTTTACTGTAAGGAAGACATTCTCCCCATTGACCACCACCGTAAGGAAGACATTCCTCCCACTGACCATCACTGTAAGGAAGACATTCTCCCCACTGACCATCACTGTAAGGAAGATATTCCTCCCACTGACCACCACCGTAAGGAAGACATTCCTCCCACTGACCACCACCATAAGGAAGACATTCCTCCCACTGACCACCACCATAAGGATGACATTCCTCCCACTGACCACCACCATAAGGAAGACATTCCTCCCACTGACCCCCACCGTAAGGATGACATTCCTCCCACTGACCACCACCATAAGGAAGACATTCCTCCCACTGACCATCACTGTAAGGAAGACATTCTCCCCACTTACCACAACCGTAAGGAAGACATTCCTCCCACTGACCACCACCGTAAGGATGACATTCCTCCCACTGACCACCACCATAAGGAAGACATTCCTCCCACTGACCACCACCGTAAGGATGACATTCCTCCCACTGACCACAACCACCGTAAGGAAGACATTCCCCCCACTGACCACCACCGTAAGGAAGACATTCTTTCCACTGACCACCACCGTAAGGATGACATTCCTCCCACTGACCACCACCGTAAGGAAGACATTCCCCCCACTGACCACCACCGTAAGGATGACATTCTTTCCACTGACCACTACCATAAGGAAGACATTCTTCCCACTGCCTACCGATCTAAGGACGACATTCCTCCCATTGACCATCACTGTAAGAAAGACATTCCTCCCACTGACCACCACCGTAAGGAAGACATTCCTCCCACTGACCACCACCGTAAGGAAGACATTCCTCCCACTGACCACCACCGTAAGGATGACATTCCTCCCACTGACCACCACCGTAAGGAAGACATTCCTCCCACTGACCACCACCGTAAGGAAGACATTATTTCCACTGACCACCACCGTAAGGAAGACATTCCTCACACTGACCACCACCGTAAGGAAGATATTCCTCACACTGACCACCACCATAAGGACGACATTCCTCCCACTTACCATCACTGTAAGGAAGACATTCTCCCCACTGACCATCACTGTAAGGAAGACATTCCCCCCACTGACCACCACCATAAGGAAGACATTCCCCCCACTGCCTACTGAACTAAGGATGACATTCCTCCCACTGACCACCACCGTAAGGAAGATATTCCTCACACTGACCACCACCATAAGGACGACGTTCCTCCCACTTACCATCACTGTAAGGAAGACATTCTCCCCATTGACCACCACCGTAAGAAAGACATTCCTCCCACTGACCACCACCGTAAGGATGACATTCCTCCCACTGACCACAACCACCGTAAGGAAGACATTCCCCCCACTGACCACCACCGTAAGGAAGACATTCTTTCCACTGACCACCACCGTAAGGATGACATTC
>BLSH010538794.1:509978-522118 GCA_018402905.1 Glandirana rugosa
TGTTCGTGACTTGAATAACAGAGACCTCTTCTCTGCGAACTATCCCCCATACTAAAGTTACATGTTTAGGACATGACCCCTGGGGTGATATCCCTTTTTTTGCTAAGACGCGTTCCCTCGTGTGTTTCTGTGCGCCGGTAAGTGATTTTTATATTCTTTCCGCCAAATTGTTGAACTTCCCTCCAGTTAGTTTGAGGTCCCCGTGTTCTTGATTTTGGTTTCATATTGAAAAGACCGCCCTCCTGAACCTTATTCACCCCCTTGATGTATTTAAAGGTTTCGATCTTCCCAGCTGAAACCACTGCTTGTGGAAGAGAATTTCACATCCTCACTGCTCTTACTGTAAAGAACCCTCTACGCATTTTGAGGTTAAACCGCCTTTCTTATATTTTTAGTGAATGGCCGCGTGTCTTTGTGTGCTCCCTTGCGCAGAATCGTTTTTTTCCCTATAGTGGGGTCCCCAGTACAGGATTTGTACATTGAAATCATACCCCCTATCAAGCGTCTCTTCTCCAGAGACAATAAGTTCAGTGCTTGTAATCTTTCCTCATAACTGAGGTCCTCCAATCCCTTAATTAGCTTTGTGGCCCTTCTCTGAACCCTTTCCAATACCAGGACATCCTTCCTGAGGACCGGTGCCCAGAACTGGACGCCATACCCCATACAGTTACAGTTTAGTTCCGCTTCCTATCTCCATGCTTGGTGTGGATCAGCGTTCAATAAAATGCTGCATTAAACGCACTGGTATGACAGTAGAGCTGCACTATAAGGCCTCATACACACGGACGTTTTTTGACGCCGGCGTATTCTGGCGTTTTCTGCAGCTCTCCATGTTAGTCAATGGCCCCATAAAAACGTCGGCGTTTTTGAGCTGTAGATGACGTCGGCGTTAGTGAGCTGAAAGTAGAACCCACAGCCATCGCGTTCTGAGGCTGCAACGTTTTGGCATTTTTTGACGCCGACGCCACAATATGCCAACAAACGCCAACATATGCCACCATATGCCACCTATTATTATACCGGCGTTTTCCGGCGTTTTTTGACGCCGACGTTTTTAGGTTGAAAAATAGCAGAGGGATGATTTTTTTAAAAAAACGCCTATTGACGCCGACGCTCACTAACGCTCAAAAACGCCAATGCATAACGCCGAAAGACGACGACTTTTTTTCCTTGACGTCGGGCCGGACGTTTTGTTTATTTTTTTAGAAACGTCCGTGTGTATGAGGCCTTAATCGTAATAAAATCGCAATCTCGATTTACCACCCCCCCTACCTCCCCCGCAATCTCCATCACGCATTACTGCGATTTTCAGTGCAGTTAATGGAGTCCAACTCAGCGCGACTTGACTGTAAGGCCTCTTTCACACTGGGGCGCTTTACAATCGCTATTTAGCTAAAAATAGCACCTGCAAAGCGTCTCCCCATTAAACCCAGTGTGTCCTTTCACACTGGGGCGACTCGGGGCGGTGCACTTGCAGGAAGAAAATTAAACTTCTGCATGCATGATTTTTGTGGAATGTGGGGAGCGGTGCGCTCCTCCACCGCCCCTGCCCATTGGAATGAATGGGCAGAGATCCCGAAGCGGCTGTACACCACTCTGGGAGCAGCGAGCGCCGGCACCCTCGTGGGGGGTTAAAAGTGCCGTGCTGCCGCCATAGCGCCGCTATTACAGTGGTAGATTGCCGCTAAAATAGCAGCGGTTTACCGCTGATGCTCGGGCGTTCCCAGTGTGCAAGGGGCCTAATAGAAGTCAATGCAAGTCGCCTGAAGTCTCCCCAGGAATCTTTTTCTAAGGCTTGGTTCACACCTAGGCGATCCGACTTCAGGGGCGACTTTGCTAGGCGATTTGAAACTAATTCAAAAGCGATTTGAATGAGGCTTCAGAGCTACTTTGGGCATTACAACGCGACTCGAAGCGACCTTCATGCCAGGCGACTTTGCCTGTGGCCAATCAGAGAAGAGAGGGAGGGATAGTTTCCTTCAAAAATTATTTTCTTTTTCCTGTAAAGTCGCTTCAAAGATGCTTCTTCATAGACGGTGATCCGATTTGGAAGCGACTTCCATTGACTTCTATGGGCTCCAATCGCCTAGAAGTCGCCTTGAAATAGTACAGGAACCTTTTATGAAGTCGGAGCGACTTGAGTAGCGCATATTAAGACGGCTCCCATTCAGTTCAATGGGATTTCTGATGTCAGGCGATTTGAGGCAACTTGGGGTGACACAAGTCGGATCGCAAATCGCCTAGGTGTGAACCGACCCTTAGTCTGAACAACTTGAGTCTCTCCTATCTGGGCAGAGAGCCAAGTCTGAGATCATTGCTGATAAAAGAAGCTACAAGAGAAACAATGTAATTACTTCAAAGGGTTGAACTCAGTTTGGTTTAACCATTTAAAGACTAAATCTTTTCTGACATTTGTTGCTTACAAGTAAAAATCCAGTATTTTCTGCTAGAAAATTACTTACAACCCTCAAATATATATATTTTTTTTAGCAGAGACCCTAGAGAATAAAATGGCTGTTGTTTCAATATTTTATGTCACACGGTGTTTGCGCAGCGGTCTTTCAAATGCAATTTTTTTGGAAAAATTACACTTTCGCCAAAAAAAAAAAAACTAAACACTGCTGTTAGCCCAATTTTTTGTATAATCTGTGAGATGTTACACCGCGAGAATCGTGATCTTTATTCTAAGCAAAAAAAATTGTGATTCTCATTTTGGCCAGAATCGTGCAGCTCTATATGACAGCCAGGAAATGTCCATTTTTCGGAAGGCAGGGTCACATAATTCTCTCATGATGCTTTAGGGTTCTATTCTAAAGGCAGTAAGAAAGAATGGCGTTCTTCCGCAGGGTGCTGCTGTTTCTGGACCCCAGCCTGGTCTCGGAGGCCGTATGTAACACTCTTCTGCGGGACACTCAGGCGGGTCAGATGTCCCACACCTCCGTATCGTGCATGCGTTATGTCATCGCCAACAGCATCCAGGCCGCGCTGGGAAGGGACTGCGACAATGCTCTGCTGCAGAGGGTGCTGGAGGTAAGTGAAGATGATGCGTTTAAAGCGGAGTTCCACCCATTTAAAAGTGTAGCTGCTGACTTATAACAGTCATACGATCAGCTGTCCCAGGCTCCAGCGATGAGGTCGATGAGGGCTCGTTGTTCTCCCCATCCCCTCGGCAGCGCCAGCATCAGAAGTGTGGGCGCCCGGCTTTGAAGCCAAATGTGTGAGTCGCGCTGCGCCTCGTGAATGGCCGGCGTATCTTCTGGGACCTGTGACGTGTCCCAGAAGATCGCCGAAAGGGGGTGAACTTTCTTCCGGCTGTCACGTACCTGGTGGAAGAGTCTGACTTATGCAGCGGGCAACCTCCCTTACTATCCTGACTCGGGAACCCCTGGTAGAGCAGGCAGGTGGCTCGGGAGTGCAGGATGGCAGAACGAGGGTCGGGCTGGGTCACTGGTGTTAGTAAGAAGTCCACTCGTGCACTTGAAGCGTGGTCGTACAGGCCGGGTCGTGAAACAGGCTGGCGGTGCAGTACAAGAGGAGCAGGCAGATGGGTGGTCGGGTCCAGGCAGGGTCGTCAACAGGCAGGCAGCAAAAGTACAGAAGGGTCAGGCAAGAGAGTGGTCGTAGGCAGTCCAGGGGTCGGTGCAGGCAGAAATCAGCAGAGTCAGGCAAGCCAGGTCACAGGAACAGGGAATCAGAGTACAGGTTAAATAGGAACACACACTACACGCTGTAGATCAGACAGCACTTGCTGAACTGATATAGAGCCGCTTGACGCCGTTTCCGGCGCGCGAACAGCGCTAAAAATTCCTTTTTTTGCAGGATTTCCTCTGCGGCGCCAGGAGAGGAAGTGGGACCTGGGACCCTGTGAGGTCCCTGCCCCCCCCCCCCCCAAAAAAAAAGGACGTGCCAATTGTGGCATGTCGGGGGGTCACCTTCCTTTAAAGCGGAAGTTCCACTTTTGGGTGGAACTCCGCTGTAAGTTGTCTTTCAAGAGAATATAAACTCCACTTTTTTGCTCCCTTTTGGTCTGTTAAATATACCAACCAAAAAACCTGCCAGAAATCTTGTGAGCTGACAACTTCCTGTGCTCTCTGACTCTCTGAATGGGACTCCCTCCCTGACTGTTATCAGTTACATCGTTTACAGCCATCACTGTGGACTACAGAAAACCTCCCCCATCTGTTATAGAAAACAGGAGGGGAAGGTGTTCTGTAGCCCCTTCCCTACAGCGATAATGCTGCTCCTCCATAGATATTGATCACTGAGGCTCCATTCACACTTTGTGCACCGGGAACTTCCCACTCATGATTTTGTGTGGGCGATTTTCCACGCATCGCGCATAGGGCAGACCATTCACTTCAGTGGGCCGCCCTATGCGCATTTGTCTCCTTTTCCTTTTTGGGTGAGAAGCTTCATGCGATTTTTAAGGCTCCACTCACACTTGTGTGACTTAAAAATCGTGTGATTCCCATTGCGACTTTACCGTGCGACTTTGGGTGAGTACGACTTTGGCTTTGACCAATGCGATCGTCTTGTTTGTGCTCTACAAAGTCGCAAGACGTGCAGAACGGAAATATTTGTTTAGGTTTGTTTGGTTTCTTCATTTCCTAACGAATTCCAAATCTTCAGAAAGATTCGAATCGGTCGAAAATTGATCGACCGATCCGAATTCTCTGGGAAGAATAGCTGGTTGTTAAGGAGGGGGCCCGGGAAGCCGGCCGCCACGTCCTTAACAACCGATGACTCATCAGCTGTCAGCGGTTTTCCACACTGACAGCTGAATGTAAACAAAAGAATAACCAGCAGTGAAAAAATAGTGCAAAACCCCCCTCCCCCCCCCCAAATCCATACCTGGTATGGATTTTAAGGGGATCCCCACTATGTTTTTTTAAACGGCATGGGGTCCCCCCAAGATCCATACCTGATCCTTATTTCAGCATTCAGCCCAGCAGGTCAGGAAAGGTGGGGGATAAGCAATTCCACCCCCCCACTTGAACCATACCAGGCCACATGCCCTCAACTTGGGGGGGGGCTGTGCCCTCCCCCAAAGCACCTTGTCCCCATGTTGATGAGACAAGGGCCTCTTCCCCATAACCCTGGCCTGGGGTTGTGGGGGTCTGCAGGCGGGGGGGGGGGGGTTACTGGAATCTGAAAGCCCCATTTAACAAGGGGGCCCCCAGATCCCGAACCGCCCACCCCCCCCCCTACTCATTCACCAAAAAAGTGTAGAAGTAAATAAAAACACAATACACATTTTTGACAAGTCCTTTATTAAAAAATAAAAATTCAAAACAAATGTCCCCCCCGGTGCAGATCCATCGTCAATCACAACTGCCAGCCGCACCGCCAACGCGAAAAAAGAAAAAAAAACCTCTGGACCTGACGGAGGCTCCCCCCTGCCTGACAGCTCTGAGATAACTTCTGGGGTCCAAAGTCACTTGACAGATCGCACAAGTGTGAACGGCGCCTAAAGGAGCGTTATGCCACGATTGCGACCGTGGCAAAAATCAAATCACGTTTAGGGTGCCATATAGAATAAATGCCACCCAATCTTACGTCACGCATTTTGTGGCGATTGCCATACGATTTGGAATCGGGGGGTGAAATTGTGGCAATTCCACCCCCCCCCCCCCACGATTCCAAATCACAAAGTGTGAATGGGACCTCAGTGTCGTCACCCTGGACAGGAAGTGTTACTGGTAGGATCATTAGACAAAAATGAAAAAAAAAAAACCTGAAAAAAGAAAACGAATGCAGACACCACGTCGAAGGACTGTTAAGTTTTCGGGGTGTAGATATGCTTTAGCCAACAAAAGATGCATTGGGAATGATGTTTGGGGGGGGGCGGTTGGGAGTGCAGCACAGCAAGAACACCTCCTACCCATCAGCTATACTAAGCAGAGAGTTAGGCGCCCCACCATCTGGTCACATGACCCGAAACCACCATCATGGTCATGTGACCCACAGCAGCTCTGCGCTTTCTATTTGTTCTTTTCTCATTTTTATATTTTCTTTCGTTTCTTTCTTCTTTTTTAACCTGGAAAGACGCAAACCACAGAGGAAGTGGAACTTTGGTTCCAGGAAATTCTGTCTGCGGTGGAGCGAAGCGAGCAAGAAGGCGGAGGCACCAGGAGGAGGCACAGCGAGCGGCTCAGGGAGATCTACGACAAGATTGTCGCCTCGCCGCAGGAAGGTAAATGCTGGAATTAAACGGCTTACAGGATGTCAATGCAGATTTCAGAAACGCAATAGTGAGCCGGCTCTGAAAATATCACAAAAACCAACTGCCACTACCATGGTGACCGGGGAGCAGCCATAGGTGGAAGGAAAGAAAATGCAATCAGTGTAGATGGGGGAATCCCTCCCGCAGAGCTATTGTGTTCTCCCGGCGGGGGGCCTTCCAGGCCAGCAGAACACGATTACTACTATCGGCTATAGCCCCCGGCAGTAATCGTATGTAGAAACCCAACAGGCTGGCTGTACTGAAGTCGATCAGTGGATCAACTTGGGTACAACCAGCCTGGACATAGATGGATCGAATCTTGGCCGGTCCCTGCTGAATCAGCCGAGATTCGATCCATCTATGGTTGGCTTTATTCTTGGTGAGCAGTGATCTAACTTGCTGCTCCTTCTCTTGCCTCGGCCTGCCGGTTGCTGGGTCTCCGGATCCTAAATTAAATTTATGTCCCCCTTTACATCACAGCCCCCCTTTAAAGCAGCCCCACAGTGTCCTCAGTTCCCCTTCACATCAAATCACCCCTTTACTTTGGAGCGCCCCTTTACTTCACAGCTCCCCTTTATAACACAGTGCCTCTTTAGATCACAGTGCCCCTTACATCACAGTGGCACCCCTTACATTATAGCGCCCCTTTATGTCACTGTGCCCCTTACATTATAGTGCCCCTTTATGTCACTGTGCCCCTTACATTATAGTGCCCATTTATGTCACTGCGCCCCTTACATTATAGTGCCCCTTTATGTCACTGTGCCTCTTACGTCACAGTGCCCCTTACGTGACAGTGTCCCTTACATTACGGTGCCCCTTACATTACAGTGTCCCTTACATTACAGTGGCCCTTACATTACAGTGTCCCTTACATCATGGTGCCCCTTACATTACAGTGTCCCTTACGTCACGGTGCCCCTTACATTACAGTGTCCCTTACGTCACGGTGCCCCTTACATTACAGTGTCCCTTACGTCACGGTGCCCCTTACATTACAGTGTCCCTTACGTCACGGTGCCCCTTACGTCACAGTGCCCCTTACGTCATGGTGCCCCTTACATTACGGTGCCCCTTACATTACGGTGCCCCTTACATTACAGTGCCCCTTACATTAGTACCCCTTACATTAGTGCCCCTTACATTACAGTGTCCCTTACATTAGTGCCCCTTACATTAGTGCTCCTTACGTCACGGCTTCTCTTACATTACAATTGCTTCACGCAATCAGATAGCAAATAATTCCTGCACTTAAAGAGAGGGGGGGCTTCACCAAAAACAATAAACCAAGGTGTGTGCTCTTGGGGCCTTTAGATAATGTGCCACCTTGCTGCCCTTTGTTAGACTGGGGAAGTCCAGACACGCTAGAAAAAGACAGAGAACGCACAAGGGCGCACTGGCCTAGCGCATTATCCTCAAACGCAAATTTTTAATAAAAAAAATAAAAACATACAAACAAGTTCAGATTTAAAAGCATTTGAGCACCGGCCCGTCTGACACCAACAATCCCAGAAATACTCAGACCGGCCCGTCTGCCACCAACAATCCCAGAAATACTCAGACCGGCCCGTCTGCCACCAACAACCCCAGAAATACTCAGACCGGCCCGTCTGCCACCAACAACCCCAGAAATACTCAGACCGGCCCGTCTGACACCAACAATCCCAGAACTACTCAGACCGACCCGTCTGACACCAAAAATCCCAGAACTACTCAGACCGGCCCGTCTGCCACCAACCACCAACAACCATGCCACCTTCAAAGTCACTTCAATCTCCTTCCTTCCCCATTCTGATGCTCAGTTTGAACTTCAACAAGTCGTCTTCACCACATCTAGGTGCCTAAATGCATCGAGTTGCTGCCATGTGATTGGCTTATTAGCAATTTGTGTTACCGAGCAATTGGGCAGGTGTACCTAATAAAGTGTCCGGTAAGTGTGGAACGGAATAATTTCTAGAGGTGAACGGGGAAGTCGCTCAGATAGGGATGAAGTAATTGCAGATCGTTTTGAAACATCGAGGAAATTGTTCTGCAACACTGAAGCAGAGCGCGCGTGGCGCTGATAGAAGGAAGGAGACGCTGGCAGTTCTCAGGAAGTGGTCAATGTGTGGAAATGGTAATAACTGCACACTGCTGATGGCAATGCAGCCTTACCTGTAGTAGGGGTCCAAAGGGGCACTGACTGCACAGCATCGCTGATCTCTCAGTGCCTGACACGTCCAACTATACAAGGAAAACCTCCACCTTTTACCATTAACCCCTTCAGCCCCGGAAGGATTTCCCCCTTTAGGACCAGAGCACTTTTTGCGATTCGGCGCTGCGTCGCTTTAACTGACAATTGCGCGGTCGTGCAGTCGTTGTACCCAAACAAAATTTGCGTCCTTTTTTCCCCACAAATAGAGCTTTCTTTTGGTGGTATTTGATCATCGCTGCATCATTTCTGATCACCGCTATAAACAAAAAAAAAGAGCGACAATTTTGCAAAAACAAACAATATTTCTTACTTTTTGCTAAAATACAAATCCAAAAAAAAACATTTTTTTTCATTGGTTTTGGCCGATTTTATATTCTTCCTCATATTTTTGGTAAAAAAAAAAAAATCGCAATCCGCGTTTGATTGGTTTGGGCAAAAGTTGCCGTGTTTACGAATGATGAGAATTCATTCATGGGGTTTTTATTTTTTACTAGTAATGGCGGCGATCTGCAGTTTTTAGCAGTACTGCGACATTGCGGCGGACATGTCGGACCATTTTGACACTTTTTTGGGACCATTGGCATTTATAATGCGATCAGTGCTATGAAAATGCCCTGATTATTGTATAAATGTCACTGGCAGTGAAGGGGTTAACCTGGAGGGGGCGCTCTAAGGGTTAACTGTGTTCCCTCAGTGTGTTCTAACTGTATGGGGGCTGGCAGGGGGAGGGGAGTGATCGCGGCTTCCATATACAGGAAGCCTGTGATCACCGCCCTTCCCCCTCTGTCAGAACAGAGATCCGTGTTTACCTCTGCTCTGTGGCTCTGGGGGGGGAGGGATCGCGGGTAGCCGGCGGAGATCGAGCCCGCCGTACCAGCTCCCAGGCCCCCTGGAAGACAGTGAGCGCCTCTGGCAGTGCGCCCGCTCGCAATACTCGCTCTCGTGGCCGCCATCAGGTGACGCCGTCAAGCCACGGCGGGCGGTTGGCAACTGGTTAGAAAAAAAGATCCCGATCCCTAGATTAGTGTCTTTGCCTAGGCTGAGATTACCGTATGTCATCAGTCTGCTGCAGGCATTAGGAAGCATTTCCTCAGTCTCCTGTCCCCCAAAGAGCAACATTGGAACAAGACGTGTATAGTCATGTGCCTCCTTGGGGGTGGCTGATAGTTGTGGTTCATCTGTCTCTCTGCCGTCAATCACTCATTTGTCCTTTCATCCGGAGTCACAGAACAGGCCGGTACTTTGGGGTTTTTTTGTTTTTATTGGGGGAATAAACTTGGATAGGAAAGGGATGACTGTGGGATGCCCAGTAGATCAAAAAGGGACCATCTATAGTATATTATTATTATTATTATTATTTATTATTAATAAATAATAATAGGAATAATGAAAAAAAAACTATAATAATGGTTAATAAATTATAATAGAAAATACGAAAAACTAAATTATCCGAATGTTTTTCTTTCTTTTTAATTTTCGTTCCTTTAGAAAATTTGCTTTTGAACAAAAATTTGTCAGTCATTCGGATGCTTCTGAATTAAGGAATATGCCGAAATTTGAGGAAAAACTAATTTGTAACGAAACAAATTGCACGTGTCTAAAACTTTGTAGCAAGTCACAATATTTAGTCCAGATATTTATGAATACAGCCAAGAACTGCACAGGCGCTACGATTAGCACGACTGTGTCATTTCTGAGCCGGGAAGTAGATGGAGACCCTGGATGATACCGGAACAAAGATGGTGCCTTTCTTCTGGAGCGAAAAGCAGCTGTAGCATTGTCGTCAGGGGTAGTACTGTACTGTGATCTCTGTGAGTGGTACCAGGCCACGCCCTGAATGCTTTTCACTTCGCCCACAGACCTTAGTCATGGGGATCAGACTAGGGCCAGAAAGAGCTCTGTCCTCAGGGCCACTGATAGGGGGGGGGGGGGGGACCACCGGTCCTCTTGTAGGGGGCCCGAGCACACAGGGGGCCTACACAGGGATTAGTGACGGACAACAATTACAGAACTCTTCCTCCAGCAGCTGAAAGCTGGTCTCTCCCCTTCTCCCTGCTGCCAGCTTTTATCTGCTGAGAAAGAGACAGCCATCCCTCCCTGTGTGGGCCCTGGGCCCCCCCCAGCCCCCCCCCCCGCCAGCGCTGGCTCCAATGTTAGCTGTGCTCCTGAGTTTGTGATCTCTGTAACTTTGTTTCTCTCCCTCTGTCTCTGATACTGGAGCTTTCAACTGCCCTGTATGTGTGTCTGCTAATGATGATTGCATTGTATTTTTAGTATAGCTTTATTTTCTTGGGGGGGGGGGGGGCTGTCAGGTTGTCTGTACCGGGCCCCCATGATTTCTATCAGCAGCTCTCTCTGTCCTTGTCTGCTACATAGGAGGACCTGGTGGAGCCTTGAGCGGCACCTGTCATTTTAGTTTGGGTCACTTTATTGCTAGCTCACCCCAGCTTTAGTCTGATGCCCATGACTAAGCTCAGTGGGCGGAGCGAAACGCGTTGGGGGGTGTCCTGGTTGGAGCCCGGGCTGAGTCCATCACACATCTTCTTACAGGGTTTTGCAGACATGTGCGACTTCTGGGATTTTTAACCACTTAACGATTGCCCTATAGCAGATTTACTGCTACAGGGTGGCAGTTCTGTGCAGAATCATGTATATATATATGTATGTGTGAATCTGCACTTCCACCTAGGGGGGCGCGTGCGCGCGCTGCCGGAGTGCCGCCTCTGCTGTGCTATCAGATGCCGATAAATACCAGACAGGGTAATGATGACACATTACTGAGCATGCTGCACCTAAATTGGATGAGATATCCCTGGCTCTGGGTCCACATTAAATAAGGTTCATTGTTCTCCGCTCACTGATTGGTCAGCACTGATGTTCCTTCTCTTTTCTTTTCCAGAAGCTACGGAATCCAAGCTTCAAAGAATCCCCCTCCCCAGCCCGAATATCAGTGTCCACCTGTGGACCGAGGACGATCAGCTATGTAATTGTTATTTTCTACACTGCTTTCTGAACCACATTCATCCCTAAATGTTCTGCATATGGCTGAGGACGCTCCCACAGCTTTCACTGCAAACTTCACAGACTGAGCTGTTCCTATACAGGGCAAAGACTTAATGATTATTAACAATAATGTTTATAGTTTGGACTCACACAGAACACACACTTCATTCACATGGGCCTCTGAGTTCCCAGGTCTGTACACCCGCTGTGCCCATTATGAGGGGTTCCCACCATCCCTGTGCTGAGTTCCCAGGTCTGTACACCCGCTGTGCCCATTATGAGGGGTTCCCACCATCCCTGTGCTGTGTTCCCGGGTCTGTACACCCGCTGTGCCCATTATGAGGGGTTCCCACCATCCCTATGCTGTGTTCCCGGGTCTGTACACCTGCTGTGCCCATTATGAGGGGTTCCCACCATCCCTGTGCTGAGTTCCTGGGTCTGTACACCTGCTGTGCCCATTATGAGGGGTTCCCACCATCCCTATGCTGTGTTCCCGGGTCTGTACGCCTGCTGTGCCCATTATGAGGGGTTCCCACCATCCCTGTGCTGAGTTCCCGGGTCTGTACACCTGCTGTGCCCATTATGAGGGGTTCCCACCATACCTGTGCTGAGTTCCAGGTCTGTACACCTGCTGTGCCCATTATGAGGGGTTCCCACCTTCCTTGTGCTGAGTTTCCGGGTCTGTACCCCTGCTGTACCCATTATGAGGGATTCCCACCA
>BLSH010538794.1:535998-549891 GCA_018402905.1 Glandirana rugosa
GGCCCCCCCCCCCCCCCCCGGACACAGTGAGCGCGCGGGCGCGCCTCCGGCGGCGCGCGCTCACTGTGCGCGATCAGGCGGCCGCCGTCAGATGACGGCGATTCGCCTTACACAGAGCCACTTTGCCGCCGTCAAATGCCGATCGGCGGTCGGCAAGTGGTTAAAAAAGGCCTGGATTCTTTCCGTAATGTAAATAATATAACTGGCTACTAACATTTTTAGGTAAAGTTGATCCAGGGTGAATCCGATTGCCTCTCGGGGGATCAGGAAGGAATTTTTTCCCCCCGCTATAGCAAATAGGATCATTGGCTTTGCTGGGGTTTTCTGCCTTCCTCTGGATCAACTGTGGGTGAAGGATTGTATGGTTATATATATATATTTTTATTGCTTGAACCAGATGGACTTTTGTCTTTCAACCTGACTATGTAACTATGTCACATGGGTACAGTGTCGCATGGCCGCGCAATTGTCACTCAAAGTGTGACAGCGCTGAAAGCTGAAAATCGGCCTGGGCAGGAAGGGGGGGTACAAGTGGCTGGTAAGCAAATGGTTAAGATCCGATGTTCTTTCAGATCCACTTCAGAGACCTGACGCTGGAGCCGGTGGAGGACGTCTTCCTGACTGAGCTGAAGGTGGAAATCCAGGACTGCGCCTTTACTAAATGTAAGTGGCCCCACACTGTGACACAACTGATGAGGTCACTGCTACTTTTACAACGTAGTCTCTGGGTTTGCCCACTACTTGGGGCACACATTATAGATTTATATCCCTTGTAGATATAAGAATTCAGCTGTGGGATCCCTCATATTCATTTATCATTTATTAAGATGATGCACTCTGGTGCAACTGTGCATGGCAGCCAATCAGCTTCTAACTTCAGCTTCTTCAATTCAGCTTGACAATAACACCCAGGGTGGATTTGATTTCAATCACTAATAAAAAGTTGTGATTTAAATCATAATTTTTTTAAAGAGCAACTGTCATCTCTGTCCCGCTGCAGCTCCTCCTCTGTCCCTCCTCTGTCCCGTGGCGGCTCCTCCTCTGTCCCATGGCGGCTCCTCCTCTGTCCCTCCTCTGTCCCTCGGCGGCTCCTCCTCTGTCCCTCGGCGGCTCCTCCTCTGTCCCTCGGCGGCTCCTCCTCTGTCCCTCGGCGGCTCCTCCTCTGCCCCACGGCAGCTCCTCCTCTGTCCCACGGCAGCTCCTCCTCTGTCCCACGGCGGCTCCTCCTCTGCCCCTCCTCTGTCCCGTGGCGGCTCCTCCTCTGTCCCTCGGCGGCTCCTCCTCTGTCTCTCGGGGGCTCCTCCTCTGCCCCACGGCGGCTCCTCCTGTCTCTCGGCGGCTCCTCCTCTGCCCACGGCGGCTCCTCCTCTGTCCCGTGGCGGCTCCTCCTCTGTCCCATGGCGGCTCCTCCTCTGTCCCTCCTCTGTCCCGTGGCGGCTCCTCCTCTGTCCCTTGGCGGCTCCTCCTCTGTCCCTCGGCGGCTCCTCCTCTGTCCCTCGGCGGCTCCTCCTCTGTCCCTCGGCGGCTCCTCCTCTGTCTCTCGGCGGCTCCTCCTCTGCCCCATGGCGGCTCCTCCTCTGCCCCATGGCGGCTCCTCAACTGTCCCACAGTAGCCCCTCCTCTGTCCCGCAGAGGCTCCTCCTCTGTCCCGCAGAGGCCCCTCCTCTGTACCGCAGCGGCTCCTCCTCTGTCCCGCCGTTGGCTCACCTACAGTTCCATTCATTTTAATGGGATGGCTGGTGATGCAGCAGTGACACAACAAGGAGAGGGAGGTGGCGGAAGCGGTTGAGTGGATGCCCGCTAACAGGCACTGCCATGATGAATCTGAAATGTGAGGACTTATTCTTGCTGGTAGTTAGAATCTTTAATATTTGCAACCAAAATGAAGGTTTCCCCATTTAGAATAATAAGCTGTCAGGTTAGTAATACAGCGATATCAGAACCGGTTTAATCATACAGTTTGTAGTGTACATAGAGGAATATTCCTGAACTTTGTTTTATCTCATGGTTACTGTGACATTGTGAGAATGCATCAATGCAGTGCATGTTATCTCAGCTTGGATTCATTGAATGAGTTTACCAAAAAATCTAAATATTGCAGAATATACAACCTTATGCTACATAACTAAGCTCCATTTCATGCTGAATAAATTAAATTATTAATGCATCTTAAATAGAAAACCATCTTTCGGTAGATTTGTACTCCAAAAGCATTTTATTAAGATAAATTTGAATAAAATCTGATTTAAATTTTAAAAAAAATCAGAATTTTACATTTTTTTTTTAAATCATCGATGTTTATCCACCCTGATCACACTTTTGCGACTCTTCGTGCAACTTTGGACATCAAAGCCGCATGACAAATCATTCTCCATGTTTTCCAATGATAACCGTTCATATATGTGCAACTAAAATTTGCAGCGACTTCAAAAGTAATTCATGCGCTACTTTGGTCCGACTCTCATGCAACTTGAGGGCCATAGACTTCAATGTTAACCCTCAACAGTTGCATGAAATTTTGCATTACCTGAATGTTTTACAATGCAACAGTTGTCCATTATCACTGTTTAAAGCCAAGGTCGCATCCAAGCTGCACCCATCCAAAGTTGCGTCAAAGTCGGCGCAAAAGTGTGAATGCTGCCTTAGATTTCTTTGTTAACCCTCAAAAGTAGCACGAAAGTTGGACCTGAATGTTTAACACGCAACAGTGGTGCAACGGTGGGTCTGACTTTGTAGAGGGACAACAAGTCACATCCAAGTCGCACCCATCCAAAGCTGCATCAAAGTTACGCCAAAGTTGCACTCCAGAGTCATAGTCCTACAAATGTGAATGGAGCCTAAAAACCTGGAAGCTGATTGGTTAGTATGCAGAGCTGCACCAGATTCTATGGGGGTTGATTTACTAAAGCTTAACAGTGCAAAATTTGGTGCAGCTCCACACAGAAACCAATCAGCTTCCAGGTTTTATTGTCAGAGCTTTGATTGAACAAGCTGAGGTTAGAAGCTGATTGGCTAGCATGCACAGCAGCACCGGTTTTTGCACTCTCCAGCTTTAGTAAATCAACCCCTACGTGTTCCGGTTTTTAATAAATCCCCCCCCCCCCCCCCCAAGGGTCCAAGTTGTCATTCTAATAAAAATGTTCTTTATTTAGTGAACACGATAACCAGAAAGAAGACGTTGGTGGATTTGCGCGGCGCCGGGATCCAGGTTCACTATAAAAAGGTACATTATTAGCGATAGTCTCACAGTACAGCCCATTGAAAGGAAATGATAAAGTGTTGGTCAAGTTTGGTTATTTTTTGTAAATAAAAGAAGGATTTACCCCCCTTCCTGGCCAGAGTACTTTTTGCGATTCGGCGCTGCGTCGCTTTAACTGACAATTGCGCAACGCTGTAACCAAACGACATTGACATCCTTTTTTTCCCACAAATAGAGCTTTCTTTTGCTGGTATTTGATCCCCTCTGTGTTTTTTTTTATTTTGCGATATAAACAAACAAAGAGCGACAATTTTGAAAAAAAAAAAAACAAAACACTTTTTTTGTTACTTTTTGCTATAATACACACACAAAAAATATATATATAAAAACTAATTTATTCATCGGTTTAGGCTAATATATATTCTTCTACATATTTTTGATAAAAAAAAAAAAAAAAAAAAATCGCAATAGGCGTATATTAATTGGGTTGCGCAAAAGTTATCGCTTCTACAAACTACGGGTATAGATTTATGGCATTTATAATTATTATTTTTTTTTTTTTACTAGTAATGGCGGTGATAAGCTGTGATTTTTAGCGGGACTACGATATTGCGGCGGACATTCGATTTTGCCCCCCCATTTGCACAGGATGAAAAGGTCTGCGTTTTTTTTTAATACACCCCTTAACCCCTTGCTTACTGGGCACTTAAACCCCCCTCCTGCCCAAACCAATTTTCGGCTTTCAGCGCTGTCGCATTTTAAATGACAATTGCGCGGTCGTGCGACGTTGTACCCAAACATAATTTTTATCATTTTTTTCCCACAAGTAGAGCTTTCTTTTGGGGGTATTTGATCGCCTCTGCAGTTTTTATTGTTTGCGCTACAAACAAAGAGCGATGATTTTGAAAAATGAACAATATTCTTTACTTTTTGCTAAAATACAAAAATATATATATATATATATAAAAAAAAATTATTCATCGGATTTGGCCGATTTACATTCTTCTACATATTTTTGGTAAAAAAAAAAAAAAAAAAAATCGGTCTATATTGATTGGGTTGCGCAAAAGTTATCGCGTCTACAAACTATGGGAATTGATTTATGGCGCTTTTATTATTTTTTTTTTACTAGTAATGGCGGCGATCTGCGATTTTTATCGGGACTGCAATATTGCAGCGCACATGTCAGACATTTTTGACACTTTTTTGGGACCAATGACATTTATACAGCGATCAGAGCTAAAAATAGCCACTGATTACCGTATAAATGTCACTGGCAGGGATGGGGGTAACACTAGGGGGCGATCAAAGGGGTTAACTGTGTTCCTTAGGGAGGTGTTTCTAACTGTGTGTGGGGGGGAGGGGGGAGTGTAGTGACTGGGGGTGGAGAGAGATCGCTGGTACCGATCACTGGGAGCAGCAGATCTCTCTCCACTTCCCTGTCAGAACGCAGATCTGTTTGTTTACACGAACGGATCCCCGTTCTGGCTCTGTGAGAAGCGGGTAGCTGGTGGACATCGCGCCTGCCGGCCACGCACATCGGCTCCAGAGACATGCACGCTCCCCCTGCAGTCTCTTAAAGCGTCGCCAAACATCTACGCCGTTTCGCACAGATGGCGATTCGCACAACGACGGCGGCTGGTCGGAAAGTGGTTAATGATTTATACCCAATTATAAGATGTATTTCTGGCCAGTTTTGAAAAAAAAAACTATATTTTTTTACTTTCTGTTATAAAACATCCAATAAAAAAATGAAAAGAAATCTAATTTCTTCATCGATTTAGGACAACATGTGTTCTGCTACATATTGTTGCTAAAAAAAAAATCCCAATAAGCGTTTATTGATTGGTTTGCACAAAAGTTATCGCGCCTACAAACTACGGGATATATACTTGAATTTTTCGTTATTTATTTTTTTTTACTAGTTATGGTGGCGATCAGCAACTTATAGCGGGACTGCGACATTGCGGCGGACAAATCGGACACATAAAACCCCGTACACACGATCCGAAAATCGAACAAAGCGATTGTACGAAAAACGGATCGTTAGTACAGAGCCGATCATGAGAGTTCATCCGATATTATCCAATCGGACAAGCACCAAAAATGTTCTCATACGATACCAGATCGTACAATTTTTGTTTAATCGGTATCGTTGTCACTCGAAAATACAACAAATACACTACAACACGTGACATCACTTCCAATTTTTTATTCTGTCGGATGAGAATTTTGCTAACTTTAATAAACTGTTCATGATCGATATGCGACTAGCATGCAAAAAGAAAAACGGACAATCTGTTGTTTAATTTTTGTATTGTGTGTAGGAGGCTTAACTGACACTTTTTTGGGACCAGTGACACTAATACAGTAATCTGTGCTAAAAATATGCACTATCACTGTACTAATGACACTGGCTGGGAAGGGGCTAATGTGATAGACTTACTGGGGGCAGAGGCTTTTGGAGGGGATTGAATGCTAGACTCTTGCCTGCTGATTATGGGCCTTGGTTTGTTAAGGGAAACTTTTGTTTCAGCTCCCCATGCTCTCTTATGTCTAAGTCACTCTGTGTCTATTAGGGGCACAGGGTGACCCAGCAAATAATGGGCAGCTACTATTACTTAAATGGGACAGTACCTGGGGCGGAGGCTTTTGGAGGGGATTGAATGCTAGCCTCTTGCCTGCTGATTATGGGCCCTGGTTTGTTAAGGGAAACTTTTGTTTCAGCTCCCCATGCTCTTTTATGTCTAAGTGACCATGTGTCTATTAGGGGCACAGGGTGACCCAGCAAATAATGGACAGCTACTATTACTTAAATGGGACAGTACCCGAGGCGGAGGCTTTTGGAGGGGACTGAATGCTAGCCTCTTGCCTGCTGATTATGGGCCCTGGTTTGTTAAGGGAAACTTTTGTTTCAGCTCCCCATGCCCTCTTATGTCTAAGTCACCCTGTGTCTATTAGGGACACAGGGTGACCCAGCAAATACTGGACAGCTACTATTGCTTAAATGGGACAGTAATATTTATCCACAATATCTCCCAGGAAATATATATAGACTACTCCTGGTTTGTTTGATTCAGAACTATACAGGTCTCCCCGAGACACACTGGGACTCATAGCAGATGCTGAGGTCATCAGCAAGCCACCTGTCTGAGGTTGTCTGTGTTTATTGTGCTAATGAACTCAGCTATGGTCTGTCTGCTAGCAAGCCTTGTGAGTTGTGTTTATACTTGAAATGCTGTGTCCTTTGTATTCATTCTTGTAGGGGCTAGTCTAGGCTCCTAGGCTGATTAAATGATTAGATAATTAGCTCATGTTAATTTATGTTTCTAGTAACAGTTGAATTGTTAAATTAATCTGATCAGGAGGGGAGGGGGGGTCCTCCCATGGTGTATACATCTCTGTGCCTTGGTTGAAATAAACAGTCTTATTCCATGTTCAAGCTGTGTAACTGAGCTGGTTTCGCCTGGTTATTAGTTACAATCATGGGCGTCCGCAGGTAGGGGCAAGGGGGGGGCAAGTGCCCCCCCCCTGGAATCAGGGATCGGATCGGGGGTTCCTCACTAGGTCCTTATCCTCTTGAGCCATGTATGCAGTTTCTGATCGTCTCTTGTGCCATGTCCACAGTCTCTGACCATCTCCTGTACAATGTCGACAGTCTCTGACCATCTTCTGTATTATGTCCGCAGTCTCTGACCATCTCCTGTACAATGTCCACAGTCTCTGACCATCTTCTGTACTATGTCCGCAGTCTCTGAAAATCTCCTGTATTATGTCCGCAGTCTCTGACCGTCTCCTGTACTATGTCCGCAATCTCTGACCTTCTCCTGTACCATGCCTGCAGTCTCTGACCATCTCCTGGATCATGTCTGCAGTCTCTGACCATCTCCTGTACTATGTCTGCAGTCTCTGACCATCTCCTGTACTATGTCTGCAGTCTCTGACCATCTCCTGTACTAGGTCTGCAGTCTCTGACCGTGATAATGATATTGTTATAAAAGGGCAGAGCTTTGGGGACCTTAAAATGATGCCCCCCCCCCCAAAAAAAAGTTCTGCGGACGCCCATGATCAGTGTGTTTTCTCAAGGAAGTGGGCCCCTAGAGTGCTGCTAGGGCCCCTTAGCTGGGAGATGGTTTACCATGACCATCGCATAGAACCTGATGGCAGATCTGTGTATTTGTTGCTTTTATTGGAGTCTATAAAACGTAACGCTTTTGTTGCAGGCTTTGGCCAGTAACCGGGGGAAAGACGCCTCCTTGGTGCTCAGAAGTGCTGGAGCCATTATCAAAGCCATACCCAATAAAGACACTGAAGGTGAGATTACTTGCACACACCCGGACCTGGACCATATAGACCACGGGTGCGCAACCTCTGGCCCTCCAGCTGTTGCAGAACTACAAGTCCCATCATGCCTCTACCTTTGAGAATCATGCCTGTAACGGTCAGCCTTGCAATGCCTCATGGGACTTGTAGTTTCACAACAGCTGTAGAGCCACAGGTTGAGCACCCATGATATAGACCCACCCTTTAGGGCCTTATCACCCTGGCCCTCATTGTAAACTGTAGGGTTTTACCCCCCCCATCACACTGCAGTCCTTCCTTCATATTGCAGACTCCTGTCCCTTTAGTACTCCCTTCACATCACATCAACCACCCGGCTACCTTTACTGTCCGGCATTACACACAGGGTTGGAGGCGTGGCAGGTCTGACTAGTATGCGGGATGCCTAAGTGTCCTCTTTATTCAGACCTGTTGCGCCTACAATCTTTTGCCCTTCCTCGAGGATGACAGTGATAGGGATGAGCCGCCAGGGGGGCGGGCAGGCCTAAAGGACGCTCAGGCATGTATTTGGCGAGGCCGCGGTCCAGATAGGACTGTTGCTCGGTCCTCATCCAGACCGCGGTCTGCCATTTGGTGATGCCTGATATAGACCATGTGCATCAGTCCCTGTAGGAGCTTACACTCCAATTCCCAACCGCAGTCCTCATTGGAGGACATTTAGGCCTCATACACAATGGGTGTGCAGCCCCGGGACACCTTTGCAGGCGGGAGGAACCCCCCCAACCCCACTGCCTGCAAAACTCTATGAGAGGCATCATATCCCTGGCTGCACATCATTGGGCTTTATAGAGACAGAATATAACTGCTGAAATTACATTAACTTGTTAAAGCTTAGGATAGGTGATTGTAGTGTCATACATACTCCATGTGGGGGGGTCCCAAAATAGCAAAACAAGCTGATAATTCTTCTTTCTTGCAGACTTGGTTTGTCTGAACATCTGCACTGACGAGCCAACAAAATCCTCCTCTGGACGTTCAAGTTTGGTAAGTGCGCCTCCAAGATGGCGTTGTATCCTTCTCTTTATCATGATACAATAAGTAAGATTTAAAGCTGAAGATATCACAATGTAAAAGCAGCAGTGACATCATCACTGTGCTGTATATAGTCTGTGCAGACAGCAGAGCTGTGGGAGGGGCCCAGCAGGCTCCACCCACTACAGAAAACTACAGGAGGGGGCAGAGACAAGACCAGTCCCCCTGCACAAGGAGAGAGAGCAGAGCTGTGGGAGGGACCCAGCAGGCTCCACCCATTATAGGCTGCCTGCAGAAAACTACAGGAGGGGGCGGAGACGACACGTCACCCTGCACAAGGAGAGAGCAGAGCTGTGGGAGGGGCATAACAGGCTCCGCCCACTACATTCTGCCTGCAGGAAACTGCAGGAGGGGTGGAGACAAGATTAATCACCCTGCACAAGGAGAGAAAGCAGAGGTGTGGGAAGGGCATAGCAGGCTCCACCCACTATAGGCTGCATGCAGAAAACCACAGGAGCGGGAAGAGACCAGATCAGTCATCCTGCACAAGGAGAGAGAGCAGAGCTATGGGAGGGGCCCAGAGGGCTCCACCCACTATAGGCTGCCTGCATAAAACTACAGGAGGGGGTGGAGACAAGACCAGACACCCTACACAAGGAGAGAGAGCAGAGCTATGGGAGGGGCCCAGCAGGCTCCACTCACTATAGGCTGCCTGCATAAAACTACAGGAGGGGGCGGAGACAAGACCAGTCACTCTGCACAAGGAGAGAGAGCAGAGTTGTGGGAGGGGCATAACAGGCTTCACCCACTATAAGCTGCCTGCAGAAAACTACAGAAGGGGGTGGAGACAAAACCAGTCACCCTGCACAAGGAGAGAGAGCTGTGGGGGGAGCTTAGGCTGCACACAAAGTACAGCAAACATGAATAAGTGCAATAGAAATCTTACAGAATAAAACAGCAAGGCAAGGAAGTGAGATCAGATCCTTCAAGATAAACCTTTACAAGTGTAGTACCCCCTGACACCCTAAAGGCAGCATAGCACCTCCAAAAGGCCAGGGGCGGGCTAGCATTTCACCCCAGGGCTGAGTCTATGGGGGGGACGAGAAAAGATATTGGGCGCCAGTCACCTGTCATTTTAAAATTTTATTGCAGAACGGTTAAGGAGGTGATGGGTTGGAGGTCCCAGATACCATAACAGATCACTTACAGACCCCAGATCCAGATCAGTCTCCAGCTTCACAGTGTCAGAACCTTTATGCCTATCTGCCAACACAGTGAGCGGGTTCCCAAATTTCAGTGCGTCCTCCAAGTGAGTCACCAGACCCTTCTGAGAGGCCAGCCTTCTTCCTGGCTCTCTCCAGCAAGGGGCCTCCTCCTTGGCACAGCTTCCTCCAGACTGGGCAGGACAGCTTCAGGACCCCTTCAGCACACGCTAGGCCCCAAAACAGGCTATTGGGCCTAACAGCAGAGCTCCATCTAGCAGCACCTCCCTAGGCCTCAGCCCAGGGCAAGAGAAAAGGCACATTAACCTGTCGCAAATATTTATATTCTCCCCCCAGCGTGCACCAGTGGCATAAACCTCCTACTGGATTGGCTAAAGGAAATATAAATATTCATAACTTAGTTTTGTATGTGAAATTTCATATTATGACCAGAGATACCAGTGACATCTACTGGCAACAGTGAGCAATCACAAGCCAATTTAAGCTTAGGGAAAAACCAGGAGAAAAAAACTATACAATCATTCTGAGCCCAGTCAAAAATTGGCATAGTAGCCAATGTTTAGGATGAGGGGGGGTACACTGGACTGAGGATTCTGCGGGTCATTTATGAAACCACAAATAACCAAATCAGTCATGCTGGTGGTGTCATCTACCAATCCTAGAATTTTGGTTGTCAGAAGAACTCATTTTCAGGTTTGGGCAGCTTGAGGCCAATTCTTCCTAATGTGATGGTTGGTGATGTCATCCAGCTGGAGCCACAATGTCACGGTTCTCTCTTGCAGGGTAACAGCGAGGGGCTGAAGGTGTCCAGCGTACAGATGAGGAGCCTGGAGCTGAGGACTCTGAGCCTTCAGATGGACAAGGACAGCCGAAGGACCTACACCAATGTCTCCAGGTGAGAAGACCTTGTTACATAGTTAGTCAGGTTGAAAAAAAAGACACAAAGTCCATCAAGTTCAACCAATAAAAAGGGAAAAAATAAATAAAATTCTTTAAAAAATATCAAAAAATAATTTAAAATATTGTGAGAATGAGAACTTGCTGCCTCATATCTGCCACGTGTGATCTACACACCGGCTAAATTTGCTGTGTATGACCCTGCTGGCTGCCTTGTTAGGCTTTCAGTGATAGGTCGGTGGGCAGTAAAAATGCCACATTTTTTTGTCGGGGGGGGGGGGGGTGAGACCTTTGTCAGCAAGAACACTATAATGAGCATAGAGGGACAGGCTGGTGAGGTTTAAATAAGGTGCCTACTGTGCAGGGGCCAATCCCAGGGTTCCCAGGCTCTGGTGCCAAAACTGGTAACCCAATAACTGTCTACGCAGCCAGGGAAAGTAGAGGGAAGCAAGGAGCAAATGCTGGGAGATGCCAGACTAGCAACCCTATTGCCCAGTAAGCAGGGCACAAGCTGGCAAGAGAAGGAGCGGTGCTGTGTCCCTTTGCCTGGCAAATGGGATGCAAGCTGGCGTGGGGAGAAGAAACACTGCGCCCCATTGTCTACCGTCCAGAATACAATGGAAGTAGACAGCTGTTATGATTTGGAGTCAGGCTTGGAGACCAGTAGCTATAGCAGTAGAGAAGCTCCTAACAATCAGCAGGACAAGTATACAAGCAGGTCACTCTGGTGGATGACGTTGGCTCTCCTGAGGTGTGGAGTCTAAGTGCTAACCGGTATTCACCAGAGCTTCTGATGGTGAAGATGGGCGTTGCTGTGTGCTAGTAACAGGTCGAGGTCCTTAGGATCTCCCCACAAGGAGGTGAGCAAGCCGGGGTCCAGTAGCAGCTATAGCAGGTAGGGATCAAGTATACAGTCAGGCCCATAAATATTGGGACATCGACACAATTCTAATGTTTTTGGCTCTATACACCCCCACAATGGATTTGAAATGAAACAAACAAGATTTTGCTTTAACTGCAGACTTTCAGCTTTAATTTGAGGGGATTTACATCCAAATCGGGTGAACGGTGTAGGAATTACAACAGTTTGTATTTGTGCCTCCCACTTTTTAAGGGACCAAAAGTAATGGGACAGATTAACAATCATAAATCAAACTTTTACTTTTTAATACTTGGTTGCAAATCCTTTGCAGTCAATTACAGCCTGAAGTCTGGAACTCATAGACATCACCAGACGCTGAGTTTCATCCCTGGTGATGCTCTGCCAGGCCTCTAATGCAACTGTCTTCAGTTCCTGCTTGTTCTTGGGGCATTTTCCCTTCAGTTTTGTCTTCAGCAAGTGAAATTCATGCTCAATCGGATTCAGGTCAGGTGATTGACTCTTTGGTTGCTTTCGCAGTATGCTTCGGGTCATGGTCCATCTCCACTGTGAAGCGCCGTCCAATGAGTTCTGAAGCATTTGGCTGAATATGAGCCGATAATATTGCCCCAAACACTTCAGAATTCATCCTGCTGCTTTTGTCAGCAGTCACATCATCAATAAATACAAGAGAACCAGTTCCATTGACAGCCATACATGCCCACGCCATGACACTACCACCACCATGCTTCACTGATGAGGTGGTATGCTTTGGATCATGAGCAGTTCCTTTCCTTCTCCATACTCTTCTCTTCCCATCACTCTGCTACAAGTTGATCTTGGCCTCATCTGTCCATAGGATGTTCTTCCAGAACTGTGAAGGCTTTTTAAGATGTTCTTTGGCAAACTCTAATCTGGCCTTCCTGTGTTTGAGGCTCACCAATGGTTTACATCTTGTGGTAAACCCTCTGTATTCACTCTGGTGAAGTCTTCTCTTGATTGTTGAATTTGACACACATACACCTACCTCCTGGAGAGTGTTCTTGATCTGCCCAACTGTTGTGAAGGGTGTTTTCTTCACCAGGGAAAGAATTATTCGGTCATCCACCACAGTTGTTTCCTGTGGTCTTCCGGGTCTTTTGGTGTTGCTGAGCTCACCGATTCGTTCTTTCTTTTTAAGGATGTTTCAAGCAGTTGATTTGGCCTCACCTAATGTTTTTGCTATCTCTCTGATGGGTTTGTTTTGTTTTTTCAGCCTAATGATGACTTGCTTCACTGATAGTGACAGTTCTTTGGATCTCATATTGAGAGTTGACAGCAACAGATTCCAAATGCAAATAGCACACTTGAAATGAACTCTGGATCTTTTATCTGCTCCTTGTAAATGGGATAATGAGGGAATAACACACACCTGGCCATGGAACAGCTGAGCAGCCAGTTGTCCCATTACCTTTGGTCCCTTAAAAAGTGGGAGGCACATATACAAACTGTTGTAATTCCTACACCGTTCACCTAATTTGGATGTAAATGCCCTCAAATTAAAGCTGAAAGTCTGCAGTTAAAGCGCATCTTGTTTGTTTAATTTCAAATCCATTGTGGTGGTGTATAGAGCCAAAAAGATTAGAATTGTGTCGATGTCCCAATATTTATGGGCCTGACTGTAAGTGTAGTCAGTAATCAAGCCAAAAGGTCAGTAACAAGTGGTTGCAGGTTGAGACCAAGCAGAAGTGTAGTAGAGAAACAAGCCAAAGGTCGGTTACGAGTGGCAAGAGCGATATATTGGCTGGAGAAGCGCACAATAATCTGGCAAACAGGAAGAGTAAAAGCATGGCCTAAATCAGGAAGTTCACGGAAGGAGCAAAGGGTTCAAGGTTCAAGAGAAACAAGGCATAAGGCAAGGTTGTCTAAGCCAGTGGTCTCCAAACTGCGCCCCGGGGGCCCTTTGCTTGTATTTATCTGGCCTGACCCCCACTGTTTCTCCCACTGACACCAATGATGGGGCACTATTCCTCCCACCGACACCAGTGATGGGGCACTATTCCTCCCACCGACACCAATGATGGGGCACTATTCCTCCCACTGACACCAATGATGGGGCACTATACCACCCACTGATACCAATGATGGGGCACTATTCCTCCCACCGACACCAATGAATGGGCACTTTTCCTCCCACTGACACCAATGATGGCGCGCTATTCCTCCCACCGATACCAATGATGGGCACTATTCCTCCCACTGACACCAATGATGGGGCGCTATTCCTCCCACTGATACCAATTATGGGCACTATTCCTCCCACTGATACCAATGATGGGGCACTATTCCATCTACTGACACCAATGATGGGGGCACTATTCCTCCCACTGACACCAATGATGGGGCACTATTCCTCCCACCGA
>BLSH010538794.1:549901-567363 GCA_018402905.1 Glandirana rugosa
TTATCACTGGGTAGTAACCATAGTCACCCTCCTTATCACGGTTGATGGGGCACTATTCCTCCCACCGACACCAATGATGGGGCACTATTCCTCCCACTGATACCAATGATGGGACACTATTCCTCCCACTGATACCAATGATGGGGCACTATTCCTCTCACCCACAGCAATGATGGGGCACTATTCCTCCCACTGATACCAATGATGGGGCACTATTCCCCCCACTGATACCAATGATGTGGCACTATTCCTCCCACTGATACCAATGATGGGTCACTATTCCCCCCACTGATACCAATGATGTGGCACTATTCCTCCCACTGATACCAATGATGGGTCACTATTCCTCCCACTGATACCAATGATGGGGCACTATTCCTCCCACTGATACCAATGATGGGGCACTAATCCTCCCACTGATACCAATGATGGGGCACTAATCCTTCCACTGATACCAATGATGGGGCACTATACCTCTCATTGATTTAAAGGATGGGGTGTTGTTACCGACACCCAGACATTTTCTACTCCCACTACTCCCACAGTCCAGCCCCTCTAAAGTCTGAAGGATAGTAAACTGGCCCTTTGTTTGGAAAGTTTGGAGACCCCTGGTCTAAGGAATCAGGCAGGGAGCTGTCCAGCATCACAGGTAGCTCAGCAAGAAGAATTTCCGACACAGCAGAGGTCCCGGGTTCAGAATCGGGCCCTGACATTGGTCTTCAAAATGTAATATAACTGTCCCAAAAAAAAAAATAATAATATATACATACGCACATTTTATTTTATTTTTTGCAGCTTTGAGGTCACCCCCTGCCAAGAGCCTGGATACAGCTTACAGAAGATGAGGGGATCACGTGGCCAGGGGGACAGGAAGGAAGATTGCGGTCTGAGCCAATATATGACTAAATCTCTGCTGCTCCCAATAAATACATTTGCCGGCATTATCCAGTGATGTCAGGAGGACCACGCCTGACCAAACCAATGGACCATCGATGTGTCCACCTACATCATCTCTTGGCTCATGAACTAAGCTGCCCAGAATTATCGAGTCTTTCCTTCCAAAGAGATATATTGATTGTAGACGGAGTCAAGTGTTATTCACTGTCTACATATAACTCGAGGACCTCAAAGGCGAGTTCTGCCTTACATCCATTTCCTCCCACCTCCAGGTGTTCACCTATTGCATCATGCCCCCTATGAATTCAATAGGGAATGCAGCTGAGATAGCGGGAGCTCCTGGGTGTGCAAATCCGGGAACTAAGTGCAGAGATATCGCCAGAGAGATATAAGAATCCGTCAAGTCGGTATAATCTCTGGCATCTACCAAAAGATCAAGTATCCAGTAAGAGACTCTCTAAACTGACAGCACACGGGTGAGTGAGGAGCGGTGCTAACCAGATCACGTCTGTACTAAGTGTATACACTGGAACCAAACTCACATCAAGTGTTTGTACATCTGAGCTTTACACACCATGGCTGTATCTGGACAAGCCTGAAGAAGAAGGGAGCTGGCTACACTCCAAAGTATTCAAATGCTGACAAACTTTATTGATCCGGTCAAAGCAAACAGAGTCTGAGGCCTCCTCCACTGACTTGTTTCTCCCACAAACTTGGGTCTAATCATTGATCCAAAATGAACAGAGTCTTCTGAAGAATTACCCCACAAACTTAGGACTGATCATTGGTCCACACAAAGAGAACAGAGTCCCGCCTGGAACCTCCAATCATGCATTTAACCCACAAACTTGATCACTTGGGATTGATCGTTGGTCTGGACAAGGTGAAAAGAGAATCCTTGTCTGGGGCCTCCTTCACTGATTGCTTTCATCAACAAACTTGGGACTGTTCCCGCCTGGGACCTCCAATGACACATTTAACCCACAAACTTGGGATTGATCGTTGGTCTGGACAAAGTGAACAGAGAATCCTTGTCTGAGGCCTCCTCCACTGATTGGTTTCATCCACGAACTTGGGACTGATCGTTGATCCGAACAAAGTGAAAAGATTTCCCACCAGGGACCTCCAATGAAGTGTTTAACCAACAAACTTGGGACTGATCTTTGGTCCAGAAAAAGTGAACCATTAGCCTCTGCCTGGAGTCTCCTCTTCTTCCTGATGCGTTTCATCCACAAAGTTGGGCCTAATCATTGATCGGTACAAAGTGATTAGAGAGTGCCCAACGGGTCCACTAACACATTTTACTCACAAACTTGGGGCTGATCATTAATCTGGACAAAGCGAACAAAGAATCCTTGCCCAGAACCTCCTCCGCTGACACATTCCACCCACAAACTTGGGCTTAATTGTTGATCAGGACGAGACAAACAGAGTCCAAACCCCCCCCATGGGCCTCTTCCACTGACATGTTCCATCCACAAACTTGGGACTAGTCTTCGTCCTACCTAGACAAGGTGACCTCCTCCACTGATGACTTTCACCCACAAACTTGGTACCAATCAACGATCCAGACAAAGAAAACTGAAAGTCTCAATCTGTGACCCTCACCACTGACCTGTTTCACCCACAAACTTGGGATGAAAAAATCATTGATTCAAACAAACTGAACAGAAAGTCCCCACCTGTGACCTCTTCTACTAATGAGTTTCACTCACACACTTGAGCCCAATCCAGTTGTTCACCCGATTCTGTTAATTTTGTCCAAATTAAAGATTAATCCCAAGTCTGTGGGTGAAATGCACCAGTAAAGAAGGTCCCAGGTCTGGACTCTTTTGTTCACTTTTTCCTGGTCAATGAAGAAGCCCCTGTTTTTGGGTGAATCACTCCAGTAGAGGCGGTCTTGTGTGGAGGTTCTGTTTGCTTTGTCCAGATCAATAATGAAGTCCAAGTTTGTGGGTGAAACGCACCAGTAAAGAAGGTCCCAGGTGAGGACTCTGTTCGCTTTGTCCTGGTCAATGATTAAGCCCGAGTTTTTGGGTGAATCACTCCAGTAGAGGCGGTCTTGCGTGGTGGTTCTGTTTGCTTTGTCCAGATCAATAATGATAAAGCCCTAGTAGTGGATGAAATACACCAGTAAAGAAGGTCCCAGGTCAGGACTCTGTTTTCTTTGTCCTGGTCAATGATTAAGCCCGAGTTTTTGGGTGAATCACTCCAGTAGAGGCGGTCTTGTGTGGAGGTTCTGTTTGCTTTGTTAAGACCAACGATGAAGCCCAAGTTTGTGGGTGAAATGCACCAGTAAAGGCGGCTCCAGTTCGAGACTCTATTCGCGTTGTCCGGGTCAATGATTAAGCTCACATTTTTGAGTGAATTGCGCCAGTGAAGACATTCTCAAATGGAAATTCTGTTCGCTTTGTCTAGATCAATGATTAAGCCCAAGTTTGTGGGTGAAATGCATCAGAGAGGGAGGAGGACCCAGGCACGGTCTCGCTGTTTGCGTCGCCCTGGTCAAGCCCAACTTTATGGAAAAAGCGCTGATTATCAGCGAGGTGGTCCCAGGTGGGGAATGTTCACTTTGTCCAGATAAATAAAGATTGTCAGTGTTTGAATTCTTGAGTTGAAGTGTAGCCAACTTCCTTCTTCATTCGGACTTGTCGTCCAGTGTGTGGGATGAGCCTCTGCCGGCGTCTAGCACCAGGCTTGGGAGCAGCACATTCCACCTTCCACTGTGGCTGGACCTGGCTGACGTTCAGTCCGATTTCCGCCAACCGCCTCCGTTTTCTGTACAAACATTACCGAGTCTTTGGCGAGAACTAAACAACTCTTCTTACACCAGATTATATCTTCTATTTATTTATTGTAAGAATTGCTGTAAAAATAAACTTTGGAATCATCATGAATGGTTTGTTATTGGAGGAAGCCACAACAATGTAGGTGAAGGCAAGGTAAAGGGTTTCTAAATCCAAAAGCAAAAAACGTCCTCATCTGCGGGTCAGCGGCCCCTCACATGTGATGTCTGCATTCGTTTTCTGTTTTCAGGCTAAACGCATCTTCTTCAAGCACAGAATGATGCTTACCGATCATGAGAACAATCTGGTGTCGTTTTAAAGACGCTTAAAATATGCGCTTTTACAGGCAATTGGCTTTTTTTTTCTTCCTGTAAACGCACCTCTGTGTTATCCTGTATGACCATGCATACACAGGCGTATTAGATGAGGAGCGTTTACAGTCAGGAAAACAAGACGCACCACCAGCGCGTTCAGGAGAGGAGATTATGAGCAGGAAAAACACTGAATGCGCCTAAACACTCGAACGTTCATTCATTCCAATGGGCAGAATAAACGAATATTCCGGTCAATGGAATCCATTAACGCTCGAAAGCCTGATCCGCGTAAACGCATGTGACCCGGCAGTATTGATATTCCCATCACACACATCATTGGATACAGCTTTAAGAGTAATGGGTGCTGCAGCAACAACCAGCTGGGACCGGAAACATCACAGATCAAATGTACATATTCACCCGCACTTTGCCTACCGGGCACTGTCACCCCCTTCCTGCCCAGGCCAGTTCTCAGCATTCAGCGCTGTCACACTTTGAATGACAATCGCGCGGTCATGTGACACTGCACCCAGATGACATTTTTATCATTTTATTTCACACAAATACAGATTTCTTTTGGTGGGATTTAATCACTGCTGGGGTTTTATTTTTTGCTAAAAAAACAAAAAAGACAGAAAATTTTGAAAAAAAAGTATAGTTTTTAAAAAATTTTGCAAACAGGTAATTTTGGGCATTGATAGGCTGACAGCTGATCATGTAGTAAGGGACCTGACCGCCCCTCCGATCTGTGATCAGCCAAGTCTCATGGACTCGGTGATCATAGAGCGCGCTGCAAGAAACCCGCAGGGACGCGCTGGCAGCGCTTGCTCGGGAGGACGTCCATGGACGCCCTCCTGGCAATTCAGGTCCGCGCTGTAGCCGTCTTTCGGCTATAGCGCAGACGTGAAGAGGTTAAAAAGTGATCACAGAAGACATAGTGCAATGTTGCAGAGCCACACAGGACCCCTTCATCAGACATGATTCACCCAAGATTCACACAACATTCACACAAGATTAACCCAACATTCACCCAAGATCAACATTCACACAAAATTGAAAATTTCATGCAACATTCACCACAGATTCACCCAGCATTCACACAACATCATCATAGATTCACCTAACACACAACATTCACCAAAGTTTCACCCAGGATTCACACAACAATCACCCAACATTCACCAAATATTCACACAACATTCAAATACTCACACAACATTCACCCAAGAGTTAATATTCACACAGCATTCACCCATGGGTCAACATTCACACAACATTCACCCAAGATTCACATAACATTCACCAAAGATTCAGACATCATTCATCCAAGATTCAACATTTACCGAAGATTCACACAACATTCATCCAAGCAGGCTCCACCCACTACAGGCTGCCTACAGGAAACAGCAGGAGGGGGCAGAAACAAGGCCGGTCCCCCTGCAAAAGAAAAGAGAGCAGAGCTGTGGGAGGGGCCCAGCAGGCTCCACCCACTACCGGCTGGCTGTAGAAAACTACAGGAGGGGGCGGAGACAAGACCAGTCACCCTGCACAAGGAGAGAGAGCAGCAGTGGGCGGTCTTTATTACAGGAAGTCTCACACTGGATTCCTGCACAGATGTGGAAGGAAAATCCACATGATGAATGGAATGAGGTGTGTGTGTACCCCAGAGCTTACTATTCAATAACATTACAGGTGGTCAAAGGAAAAACATGATAGCAAATACAAATGCTTTTCAGTGTATTTATATCCACTTGCAAAGATCAACAATTGGCAAGATCTTCATGTTACAAATCAGCCCTGCAACCCCTTGTGAAGGCCGAATCCCCACAGGTAACAAAAGAGAAGCTAGCACTGGCAGACATGTCCCTTTACCCAGGAATGAGCGGTGCCCATCAGTACTTACATAAGTGCTCCTTTACCCTGGAATGAGCAGTGCCCACCAGTACTTACATAAGTGCTTCTTTACCCTGGAATGAGCGGTGCCCACCAGTACTTACAGAAGTGTCCCTTTACCCTGGAATGAGCGGTGCCCGCCAGTACTTACAGAAGTGTCCCTTTACCCTGGAATGAGCGGTGCCCATCAGTACTTACAGAAGTGTCCCTTTACCCTGGAATGAGCGGTGCCCGCCAGTACTTACATAAGTGGCCCTTTACCCTGGAATGAGTGGTGCCCATCAGTACTTACAGAAGTGTCCCTTTACCCTGGAATGAACGGTGCCCATCAGTACTTACAGAAGTGTCCCTTTACCCTTGAATGAATGGTGCCCATCAATACTTACAGAAGTGTCCCTTTACCCTGGAATGAGTGGTGCCCGCTAGAACTTACATAAGTGCCCCTTTACCCTGGAATGAGCGGTGCCTGCCAGTACTTACAGAAGTGTCCCTTTACCCTGGAATGAGCGGTGCCCATCAGTACTTACAGAAGTTTCCCTTTACCCTGGAATGAACGGTGCCCGCCAGTACTTGCAGAAGTGTCCCTTTACCATGGAATGAACGGTGCCCATCAGTACTTACAGAAGTGTCCCTTTACCATGGAGTGAACGGTGCCCATCAGTACTTACAGAAGTGTCCCTTTACCCTGGTATGAGCGGTGCCCGCCAGTACATACATAAGTGTCCCTTTACCCTGGAATGAGCGGTACCCGCCAGTACTTACATAAGTGTCTCTTTACCCTGGAATGAGTGGTGCCCGCCAGTACTTACAGAAGTGTCCCTTTACCCTGGAATGAGTGGTGCCGGCCAGTACATACAGAAGTGTCCCTTTACCCTGGAATGAGTGGTGCCCGCCAGTACTTACAGAAGTGTCCTTTAACCCTGGAATGAACGGTGCCCACAGAATCTGGTTGGCATTTATCTATCATATCTATGTATCACTGCCAGAGTGAAATGATCTGTCCATACATTACCAATTGATTACAATCCCTGATAAGAAACGGTTTCAGTGCCAAACTTTTAGGACTTGTTGACATGAAGGGTAAAAATAAGCGGTTAAACAATGGCAGCCAGACAGGGCCCCATAAATAAAGCATGGTTCCTATTGGAGACCACCGATCTACATTATAGAGAATCCATAGACACCACCCCCTGGCCATGGCAATTAGCAGATGGGAATTCTTTAGGAGAATATAGGATGATGAAATGTTCTTCCTCCAGTCAGCAAACCCCACAAACTGAAATTACCGGATTTACAAAATTAAAATTCACAGGACTTTGCCCCATTATGTAATAAGATTACCTTAGCAGGCATGGTAGTTCTGTACACTGACTCCTCCTCCTCCTCATGTTAGGACTTGGGACTCTCGCTTTCGGGTCGCCTGGCAGCTGAGGTGACATCACCATCCTTCCAGTTACCCTCACGAAGGGTCAGAGGCTGCAGCTGAATCAATCATCATCTTCCATTTTCCCATTGCGTCCTCAATCTGCCATCTCCTTATAATTGGACTGTGCACTCCCAGAGACATCGGGACCAATTCCAGAAAACACGGTCCAACACTGGTTCAAAATAAACCAAAAATACCATCAAAAGTATTACAAAACCAGCCAACACCTTCCCATACAGTCACACCAAACCAGCCAACACCTTCCCATACAGTCACACCAAACCAGCCAACACCTTCCCATACAGTCACACCAAACCAGCCAACACCTTCCCATACAGTCTCACCAAACCAGCCAATACCTTTCCATACAGTCACACCAAACCAGCCAATACCTTTCCATACAGTCACACCAAACCAGCCAATACCTTTCCATACAGTCACACCAAATACCATCCCATACTACAGTCTATAGATGGTGCCCCATGGTCTCTAGGCGGGGCCCACGATCTATAGTTGGAGACCACGGCCTATAATTGGGGCCCCATGGTCCATAGTTGGTGCCCCATGGTCTCTAGTTGGTGCGCCCATGATCTATGGTTGGAGACCACGCCTACAATTGGGGCCCCGTGGTCTCTAGTTGGTGCCCATGGTCTCTAGGCGGGGCCCATGATCTATGGTTGGAGACCACGGTCTACAATTTGGGCCCCGTGGTCTCTAGTTGGTGCCCATGGTCTATAGTTGAAGCCCCATGGTCCATATTTGTTGCCCCGTGGTCTATAGTTGGGTAGGGTTGCCACATCATCCCTTTAATCCAGGACACATATGAATTACACAGGTTGTTCTGTGGCTGATTAAGGTGGTAATTAAACTCACTTGGTGCCTCATCTGCATTAAATTGGCCACAGAACAACCTGTGAAATTCATGTGTCCTGGATTAAAGGGATGATGTGGCAACCCTATAGTTGGTGCCCCATGGTCTATAGTTGGTGCTGTGTGTTGGGGTCCAGTCATCTCTGGTTGGGGCCCCATGGTCCATAGTTGGGGCCCTATGGTCCATAGTTGGGGCCCCATGGTCTATAGTTGGGGCCCCATGGTCCATAGTTGGGGCCCCATGGTCTATAGTTGGGGCCCCATGGTCTATAGTTGGGGCCCCATGGTCCATAGTTGGGGCCCCATGGTCCATAGTTGGGGCCCCATGGTCTATAGTTGGGGCCCTATGGTCCATAGTTGGGGCCCCATGGTCCATAGTTGGGGCCTCATGGTCTATAGTTGGGGCCCTATGGTTCATAGTTGGGGCCCCATGGTCCATAGTTGGGGCCCTATGGTCCATAGTTGGGGCCCCATGGTCTATAGTTGGGGCCTCATGGTCTATAGTTGGGGCCCCATGGTCTATAGTTGGGGCCCCATGGTCTATAGTTGGGGCCCTATGGTTCATAGTTGGGGCCCCATGGTCTATAGTTGGGGCCCCATGGTTCATAGTTGGGGCCCCATGGTCCATAGTTGGGGCCCTATGGTCCATAGTTGGGGCCTCATGGTCTATAGTTGGGGCCCCATGGTCCATAGTTGGGGCCTCATGGTCTATAGTTGGGGCCTCATGGTCTATAGTTGGGGCCCCATGGTCCATAGTTGGAGCCCCATGGTCCATAGTTGGGGCCCCATGGTCTATAGTTGGGGCCCCATGGTCTATAGTTGGGCCCCCTATTTCCAAGCTGACCCAATCCTTCTCACCTCTCCCGCCCGCGCACTCTCCCCTCAGAGTAACAAAAATCACCTCAGCAGCGCTGCAATTAGCGACGCGGACACAAGATGGCGGCAGAGGACGCCCCTCACTCCCCGGTTCCTCCCTCTCTATGACCCGCTGCGTCTCCCTAGCAACCGCCGAGTATACGCGGAGCCTGGCCGACAGCGACACCTGCCGGCGGCCGCGCGAGTGGGAGGAGCGGGGCGGTGGCGGCCTCCTAAGTGACGTGTCCCGGGCAGGTGAGGCGGCGGTGGGCGGGGACAGCAGGTGCCACACTGTGTCCGGTCCGGTATGGAGGGGCCCCCGGCGGCCAGGAGCCCGAGAGCGGAGGAGGAGGGGAGCCCGGTGTGAGCGAGGCCCAGGTGCGGCTGCAGGTGCGTGTGACGTCATCGGCCTTAGATTAATACGTCATAATGATACAGAGCATTGTCCTTCTCACACCTGGGGGATGTATTATTATTATTTATATGTAATGATGCATGGATATAAAATGGGACGTTATCAATAACAGCGATCAATCAGCCGATCAGATTGCCCCATTGGCGAATCGCAGGCTCCTGATTGCCCAGAAACGCGTCCGTTCAGACCGTCTGATGCCAACGATAGCGAATTCAACACCGACAAGTTCGTATTTAACGACTTAAAAAGGTTTCCACAATAACTGACGCGTTTTCACCGCCCCGCCTCCATGGCGGCCGCTTGGCTTCTTACAAATTTGCGCAGTTGCAAATTTTTTTTTTTTTTACGGCATTCCGCTCTTGGCAAGCGGCGCCAAACGCGTCTTCCCGTAAAAAATAAAAAAAATTTGCAAGCGCCGCAATATGCGCGGGCCTGAGCAGCCGTCGTATCGGCAGGTAGGCGGTTGAAACGCGTCGGGCGGCCCATTCAGTCAACAAACCCACCAAAGAGGCGCCTTTTCAGGTGTGGAGCTTAGCGCGTTTTTTTTTTTTAACCCGCGCTTTGGTGTTTTTGTCACAAATTTTGCTGTGCGCGGCAACGCGCGTCTGCCAGTGGCGATTAAAGCAACGCGACGCACATTTTTTGTGCATTTTGGGTTTTCGGAATGCGCAGATGTCAATGGGGCCCTTATTCCGAAAGACACCATAAATGGCCAGCAGACGCTCACCTCATGGTCTATAGTTGGGGCCCCCTGGTCTATAATTGGGGTCCATGGTTTATAGTTGGGGCCCCCTGGTCTATAATTGGGCTGCATGGTTTATAGTTGGGTCACCCTGGCCTATAATTGGGGTCCATGGTTTATAGTTGGGAACCCATGGTCTATAATTGGGGTCCATGGGTTATAGTTGTTGCACCCTGGTCTATAATTGGGCTGCATGGTTTATAGTTGGGTCATCCTGGCCTATAATTGGGGTCCATGGTTTATAGTTGGGACCCCATGGTCTATAATTGGGGTCCATGGTTTATAGTCTGGGCCCCCTGGTCTATAATTGGGGTCCATGGTTTATAGTTGGGGCCCCCTGGTCTATAATTGGGGTCCATGGTTTATAGTTGGGGCCTCCTGGTCTATAATTGGGGTCCATGGTCTATAGTTGTTGCACCCTGGTCTATAATTGGGGTCCATGGTTTATAGTTGGGATCCCATGGTCTATAATTGGGGTCCATAGTTTATAGTCGGGGCCCCCTGGTCTATAATTGGGGTCCATGGTTTATAGTTTGGTCATCCTGGCCTATAATTGGAGTCCATGGTTTATAGTTGGGACCCCATGGTCTATCATTGGGGTCCATGGTTTATAGTTGGGTCACCCTGACCTATAATTGGGGTCTATGGTTTATAGTTGGGGCCCCCTGGTCTATAAATGGGGTCCATGGGTTATAGTTGGAGCCTCCTGGTCTATAATTGGGGTCCATGGTTTATAGTTGGGACCCTATGGTCTATAATTGGGGTCCATGGTTTATAGTTGGGTCACCCTGACCTATAATTGGGGTCCATGGTTTATAGTTGGGACCCCATAGTCTATAATTGTGGTCCATGGTTTATAGTTGGGTCACCCTGACCTATAATTGGGGTCCATGGTTTATAGTTGGGACCCCATGGTCTATAATTGGGGTTCATGGTTTATAGTTGGGATCCCAGGGTCTATAATTTGATTGACAGCAGCGGGAGCCAATGGCTCCCGCTGCTATCAATCTATCCAGTGAGGACCCCGAGACAACGTCTGAAGCTGCTGGGCTCGGCTCGATGCTGGAAAGACCGGGTTCAGGTAAGGAAAAGGGGGGATCTGGGGGGCAGCTGCAGCACAGGAGGACTTTCACCTTAATGGATAGAATGCAAACCACGAGGGTTTACAACTCCTTTAACTACTAATGATCCGCGCTATAGCTGAAAGACGGCTACAACGCTGATCTGAATTACCATGGACGTCCGCCCTTGTGCATGCTCCCGGCGTGCACTCACGCTGTGTGGGCGTGCCTGGGGGTCGGGCAGAATAAATGTCCACTTGTGACCCGCGATCGCCGGTCAGAGCTGCAGAACGGGGAACCGCCAATGTAAACAAGGCAGTTCCCCGCTCTGCGAAGGGAGACATGGCAGATCTACTGATTCCTGTCACTGGGATCAGTTAGATCTCTGGTGTCCCTGCCAGCCCCGCCCCCTCACAGTTAGAACACGCCCCCTGTCACTGACAGCCCAGCCCCCTCACAGTTAGAACACAATGAGGGAACACAGTTACCCACTAGAGCACCCCCTGCAGGTTAACCCCTTTACTGCCAATGACATTTATACTGTAATCAGTGGATATTTAAATTTCTGATCGCTGTATAAATGTCATTGGTCCCAAAAATGTGTCAAAAATGTCCGACATGTCCGCCGCAATATCAAAGTCCCGATAAAAATCGCAGATCACCGCCATTACTAGTAAAAAAAAATAAAATAATAAAAACGCCATAAATCAATTCCCATAGTTTGTAGACGCGATAACTTTTGCGCAACCCAATCAATATACGCCGATTGTGTTTTTTTTTTTACCAAAAATATGTAGAAGAATATAAATCGGCCAAATCCGATGAATAATTTTTTTTTTATATATATATTTTTTATTTGTATTTTAGCAAAAAGTAAAGAATATTGTTCATTTTTCAAAATGGTCGCTCTTTGTTTATAGCGCAAACAATAAAAACCGCAGAGGTGATCAAATACCCCCAAAAGAAAGCTCTAATTGTGGGAAAAAAATGATAAAAATTATGTTTGGGTACAACGCCGCACGACCGCGCAATTGTCATTCAAAATGCGACAGCGCTGAAAGCCAAAAATAGGTTTGGGCAAGAAGGGGGTTTAAGTGCCCAGTAAGCAAGGGGTTAAGGGGTGTATTAAAAAAAAAACGCAGACCTTTTCATCCTGTGCAAATGGGGGGGCAAAATCGAATGTGCGTTCTACCATTATGGCCACTAGATGGAGCTGGTATGGTAAATATTGTGTTTCCTATTATTGTCAGCGCCACCTAGTGGACATAATGTGGTATTTTCCCGATTGGATGTTCTTCATTCATAAGAATAGCATAAATGTGGAGAGAAAATAGCCTAGTGACGTCTGATTTTGCCGGACCTCATACAGAATGAATGTTCATGCCGTTCCACACAGCAAATAGCTCTTCAAGTTGCACCCGGCCATAGCATCCGTACAATGCGTGCGCAGCGTTGTCACCAGGAAGTGCGCTAGGACTGCAGAACACTTCCCCCCCTTCTTGTGTTCTCCTTGACATGGTGGAGGTGTTTTGTAGTGCACAGAAAGGGCTGGGGGTGATTTACTAAAACTGGAAAGTGCAAAATGTGGTGCAGCTCTGCACGGGAGCCAATCAGCTTCCTGGTTATTTCTCAAAGCTTTATTGAGCAAGCTGATTGGCTCCTATGCACAGCTGCACCAGATTCTGAGGTCGCCAGCTTTAGTAAATCTCCCCCATTGTAACTGATAAGAGTGCAGCACAGGAAGGTACCAGATCTCTGGATTTCTGGCAGGATCAACAGTGGCAGCTCAATATTTTGGGGGAGGGGCAAACAAACCTCCCCCCTCACTTGCCGCCACCACCCCCCATGGGAGATGGACAGGAAGGCGGCCTTACCTTCGGAGATGATGAGGATCTGGGGTAAGGCTGCCGCTCCTCGCTCCAGCCGAGGGAAGAGCCGGGGCTTCTCCTCCCGGCCGAAGACTCCCTGGCCAATCAAGTCTCGGGACCCACTTCCTGATTGGCCGGGAGGAGAATCAGGAAGACAATAGTGAATATTAATTCGCATTTGTCACACAACTGGGTGGCCTCAGGGCGCCCCTAGCCCACCCTTTTTTGAAGCCAATTAGAGCCTCAGGCTCTAATCACATGACTCTAAAAAAAAACCATTGGAATCCATGCGTCCGGTGCCCCGCGTGTAGATTAGGGGCCGGCGCCCCTTATGGACGGACCACTAACAGTGATAACAAATCACTTTCAATGGTCAATAGAAGAAGTGTACATCCCCTTTAAACGGCGTGCATTTACTGCTGCAGAGTGGCAGCTAGCAGGCAGGAGCGCCGCACGCTCCCTGAGTGTGGCTGTGGCCCGGGCGGACCCGCGATCGCCTGATACACAAGAAAAGCAGGGAACCGCCGTTGTAAACGCTCTGTCAGGCGGCATGTAAGAGATCTACTGATCCCTGTCACTGGGATCAGTTAGATCTCTGGCAGCCCCGCCCCCTCACAGTTAGAACACGCCTAGGGAACACAGTTACCCCCTAGATTGCCCCCTGCAGGTTAACCCCTTCTCTGCCAATGACATTTAAACAGCAATCAGTAGATATTTTTAGCTATGATCGCTGTATAAATGTCATTGGTCCCAGAAAAGTGTCAAAAATGTCCGACATGTCCGCCGCAATATCGCAGTCCCGATAAAAATCGCAGATCGCCGCCAAAAAAAAAGAGGAAAAACTCATAAATTAATTCTCATGGTTTGTAAACGTGGGAACTTTTGCACAAACCAATCAATAAACACCGATTGCGATTTTTTTTTTTTACCAAAAATATGTAGAAGAATACAAATCGGCCAAAACCGATGAATAATTTTGTTTTTTTTATATTTTTTTGGACATTTATTATAGCAAAAAATATTGGTTTTTTTTTTCAAAATTGTCGCTCTTTGTTTATAGCACAAAAAATAAAAACCGCAGAGGGGATCAAACACCACCAAAAGAAAGCTCTATTTGTGGGGAAAAAAGGACGCTAATTTGGTTTGGGTGCAACGACGCACGACCGCGCAATTGTCAGTTAAATTGACGCAGTGCCAAATCGCAAAAAGTGCTCTGGTCAGGAAGGGGGGTAAATCCTTCCGGGGTTGAAGTGGTTAATTGTAGATGTGATATTTTAGGTCCCCGGCAGCTCTGGGCTGTGACCGGCACACAGACAATTTCATTTCACTCTCTGACTTTCCTGTCTCTTCTTTGAAAATACCGGTTTGGTGACAATCCGCAACCTGCCGGACCGGTCCCGGCTGCAGCTTCGGGATGTTTGCCAAATAGAACCCGTGTCACCGAGCCGTACAAACTCCCCTGGGGTCTTCCACTCAAACACTGACGGAAAGTCAAAGTAATCATAATGGGAATTTTTCTTTAACCCCTGCAATACCGGGCACTTTCACCCCCTTCCTGCCCAGACCAATTTTCAGCGCTGTCGCACTTTGAATGACAATTGCGCGGTCATGTGACACTGCACCCAGGTGACATTTTTATCATTTTTTACACACAAATAGAACTTTCTTTGTTGGCATTTAATCACCTCTGGGGGTTTTTTGAAAAAAAATTTTTGTAAATAAGTAATTTTTCTCCTTCACTGATGGGCACTGATGAGGCGGCACTTATGGGCACTGATGAGATGGCGCTGATAGGCTACACAGATGGGGCACTACTTATGGGCACTGATGAGGTGGCGCTGATAAGCTACACTGATGGGCACTGATGAGGCAGCACTTATGGACACTGATGACATGGCACTGAAAGGCTACACCGTTGGGCACTGATGAGGTGGCACTGATAGGCTACACTGATGAGGCAGCATTTATGGACACTGATGAGGCAGCACATATGGGCACTGATGAGGTGGCGCTGATAGGCTACACTAATGGGCACTAATGAGGCAGCACATATGGGCACTGATGAGGTGGCGCTGATAGGCTACACTTATGGGCACTGATGAGGCAGCACTTATGGGCACTGATGAGGTGGCACTGATAGGCTACACTGATGGGCACTGATAAGGCAGCATTTAAGGGGCACTGATGAAGTGGCACTGATGGGCACTGATGAGATGGCGCTGATAGGCTGCACTGATGGGCACTGATGAGGCAGCACTTATGGGCACTGATGAGATGGCGCTGATAGGCTACACTGATGGGCACTGATGAGGCGACGCTGATAGGCTACACTGATGGACACTGACTAGGCAGCAGTTATGGGCACTGATGAGATGGCGCTGATGGGCACTGATGAGGCAGCGTTGATGGGCTACACTGATGGGCACTGATGAGGCAGCGCTGATAGGCTACATTGATGGACACTGACGAGGCAGCACTTATGGACACTGATGAGATGGTGCTGATAGGCTACACTGATGGGCACTGATGAGGCTGCACTTATGGGCACTGATGAGATGACGCTGATAGGCTACACTGATGGGCACTGATGAGGCAGCACTTATGGGCACTGATGAGATGGAGCTGATGGGCACTGATGAGGCGGCACTTATGGGCACTGATGAGTTGGCGCTGATAAGCTACACTGATGGACACTGATGAGGCAGCACTTATGGACACTGATGCGATGGCGCTGATAGGCTACACTGATTTGCACTGATGTCAACAGGAAGTGAGAGGAAATCCCTGCAAAGTGGTTGTCACCAGAATTAGTGTCCCCATTGGAACTAAAGGCATTTCTTTTTCATTTTGGATAGATTAAGGGAGGGTTATATACCCCGTCTGTGTCCCATGATTAGGGAGATTGTCCTTCACTTCCTGTCCCATAGCCACAACAGGAAGTGAGAAGAAATCCCTCCAAAGTGAGGGAATCTCGGGTTGTCACCAGAATTAGTGTCCCCATTGGAACTAAAAGCATTTCTTTTTCATTTTGGATAAAGTAAGGGAGAGTTGTAACCCTGTCAGTTTTTTTTTGTCATCTGTGTCCCATTGGGGAGATTTCCCTACACTTCTGTCCAATAGCCACAACAGGAAGTGAGAGGAAATACCTTTAAAGTGGTTGTCACCAGAACTAGTGTCCCCATTGGAACTAAAGGCGTTTCTTTTTCATTTTGGATAGAATAAGGGAGAGTTATATACCCCGTCCGTGTCCCGCCAGGGAGATTTTCCTTCACTTCCTGTCCCATAGCCACAATGGTAAGTGAGCGGAAATCCCTCCAAAGTGAGGGAATCTGGAGGTGTCCCCAATGGAGAATTGCCCCTCTATTCCTGTTCTGGTGACAACCCAAATTTGGGGATTTTCTTTCACCTTCTGTGAAAACAGGAAAAACGGAGAGGGGGAATCTCCCTAACGGGGACACAGAAAGCAATAAAACCTGACAGGGGTGCAAATGCCTCTCCAGTCCTTTAAAAGCAAAGTTTTTCCTATGGACACCTGAATAGTATTCTGTGTGATTTGTGAGAGCGAGGCGTCCCGGGCTCTGTGTTACACCAGGAAGTCGCGTCCTGCAGCTGTGAGCAAACATTCACGCCCCCGGGAGACGATCTCTACAACGCCATGTGCAGAGCTTCCCCGCCGCCCGCACCGGGCACACAAATCATCAGCAAACATTGTGTCCTGTTTTATGGTTCACCAAAAATCTGTAGATGAAGACCGGGATTTCCTGAGCCTCACCGCCGACTTTCCTCGCCCTGCGGGTGAACGGCTGCATTCAGGATATGAGAAGTTAATTATTTGTTACCATTGTATCTGTGCTGTGCTATCCAGCGTCTGATGCAGGTAGGTGCGCTCATTTATTAACCCCTTGCCTACCGGGCACTCTCACCCCCTTCCTGCCCAGGCCAATTTTCAGCGCTGTCGCACTTTGAATGACAATTGTGTGGTCATGTGACACAAATAGAGATTTCTTTTCCTGGGATTTGATCACCTCTGGGGTTTTATTCTTTTGCTAAAAAAAAAGACAAATCGTTTTTTAAAAAACTTTTTTTTCTCCTTCACTGATGGGCACTGATGAGGCTACATGATGGGCACTGATGAGGCTGCACTGGTGGGCACTGATGAGGCAGCACTGATAGGATGCACTGGTGGGCACTGATGAGGCTACATGATGGGCACTGATGAGGCTGCACTGGTGGGCACTGATGAGGCAGCACTGGTGGGCACTGATGAGGCAGCACTGGTGGGCACTGATGAGGCAGCACTGATAGGATGCACTGGTGGGCACCTGTCTCTTATAC
>BLSH010538794.1:572481-583459 GCA_018402905.1 Glandirana rugosa
CCCCTCTAGTCTATATCACTGACGTCCGAGGACCCCTCTCGTCTATATCACTGACGTCTGAGGACCCCTCTAGTCTATATCACTGACGTCCGAGGCCCAGGAGCCTGCAGTCACTATATCTGATCTCCCCAGGAGCCTGCAGTCACTATATCTGCTCTCCCCAGGAGCCTGCAGTCACTATATCTGCTCTCCCCAGGAGCCTGCAGGCGACACTGATAGGCAGCAATGATGGGCACTGATGAGGAGGCACTGATAGGTGGAACTGGTAGGCACTGATAGGTGGCACTAATGAGGAGGCACTGATGAGGCAGCACTGATGGTGAGACACTGATGGGCACTGATAGGCAGTACTGACAGGGAACACTGATGGTGAGGCACTGATAGGCAGCAATAATGGCACTGATAGGTGGAACTCATAGGCAATTGTAGGCAGCACTGATGGTGAGGCACTGGTGGGCACTGATTGGCAGCACTGATGGACACTTATAGGTGGCACTGGTAGGCAGCACTGATAGGTGACACTGATGAGGCAGCACTGGTTGGCAGCAGTGATGGTGAGGCACTGATGGGCAATGATGGGCACTGATAGGTGGAACTGGTAGGCACTGATAGATGACACTGATAGGTGGCACTGATGGTGAGACACTGATGGGCACTGATAGGCAGCAATAACGACATTGATAGGTGGAACTGATAGGCAGCACTGATGGTGAGGCACTGATAGGTAGCAATGATGGCACTGATAGGTGGAACTGATGAGGAGGCAATGATAGGCAGCACTGATCCTGAGGCACTGATTAGCAGCACTGATGGACACTTATAGATGGCACTGGTGGGCACTGATTAGCAGCACTGGTGGGCACCGAGGTAGGGTTCTATGTCCCTGTAGCAGAAGCCGGTTACCAGCTTTCTGCTTCTCTCCTCATTCTGGGGATCTGCTGAGAGAGGGTACTAATAAGCTGGGGATCTGCTGAGCGAGGGTACTAATAAGCTGGGGATCTGCTGAGCGAGGGTACTAATAAGCTGGGGATCTTCTGGGCGAGGTCATGCGATTTGACAGTTGATAATTGTATGACATGTTGCATCCCATTGTCGGCAATGGAACAGTTCAATTTGCCATGACTCGTGTCGCAGTGACTTTGAAAAAGATTCCTGCACTACTTTTTTCCCGATTTCATTGCGACTTGTATTGACTTCTGTTAAAGAAGTTGCAGGCCGCAATGAAATCGGAGGTGAAAATCGCACCGATCTGCGTCTTTGACGTAGCGCGATTTCAAAGCCGCACCAATGTGAACCAGGACTAAAGCATCTACCGCTTCAACATACTTTTTGATGTGTATTTGATGCTTCTGTGATGCTTTAGTGAAAATTGGCAAATGCCCTGTGTGTTGATTTTATATTTATTTTAAAGGGGCCCAGTTGAACCCCAGATCATTAGTACCCCCACTCAGCAGATCCCCACTCAGCAGATCCCCAGATCATGACTACCCCCACTCAGCAGATCCCCACTCAGCAGACCCCCACTCAGCAGATCCACAGATCATTAGTACCCCCACTTAGCAGATCCCCAGATCATTATCACCCCCATTCAACAGATCCCCAGATCATTACCACCCCCACTCAGGAGACCCCCAAATCATTAGTACCTCCACTCAGCAGATCCCCAGATCATTAGTACCTCCACTCAGCAGATCCCCAGATCATTAGTACCCTCGCTCAGCAGATCCCCAGCTTATTAGTACCTTCGCTCAGAAGATCCCCAGCTTATTAATACCCTCGCTCAGCAGATCTTCAGCTTATTAGTACCCTCTCTCAGCAGATCCCCAGCTTATTAGTACCTTCGCTCAGCAGATCCCCAGATCATTACCACCCCCACTCTGCAGATCCCCAGATCATTAGTACCCCCACTCAGCAGATCCTCAGCTTATTAGTATCCTCGCTCAGCAGATGCCCAGCTTATTAGTACCTTCGCTCAGCAGATCCCCAGATTATTAGTAACCTCGCTCAGCAGATCCTAAGCTTATTAGTACCCTTGCTCAGCAGATCCCCAGCTTATTAGTACCCTCGTTCAGCAGATCCCCCACTCAGTTGTACCCCCAGCTCTGCTGATCCCCCACTCAGTAATAACCCCTGCTCTGCTGACCCCACACTCAGTAATAACCTCTGGTTTTCTTATCCTCCTCTCTCTGGTCCCTGCTCACCTCCTGCTATATTGCTCCCCATGCTGCTCACCATACGTGGCATGCTTTCTCCTGCTCCAGTCCTCCAGCTCTACTGATCCTCCACCGCTCAGTCCTCTCTCTCCAGTCCCGTTCACCTTCCGCTATAGCGTTCCCATTTTGCACACCAAGTGTGCCGTCTCCTAGTTGCTTTGCTCCTGGCCAGACCCTGCTCACCTTCCTGCTGCTCCACGCTGCACACAAGATATAAGGTCTGCACCAGACACTCCCAGCGTCCTGCGTGTAGATTAGGGGGTGGGCGCATGGATTAGGGGGCCTGCGCCCCGTATGGACGGGCCACCACTGGTCTATATTGTAAAAAATAAAAAGCCCAGTGATGATCAAGTATCACCAAAAGAAAGCTGTATTTGTGTGAAAAAATGAATATAAATTTAATTTGGGTACAGTGTTGCATGACCGCGCAATTGTCAGTTAAACACTTCCTTACTAGGCACTTAAACCCCCCTCCTGCCCGGACCAATTTTCAGTTTTCAGCGCTGTCGCTCTTTGAATGACAATTGTGCGGTCGTGCGGCGTTGCACCCAAACAAAATTGGCATCCTTTTTTTCCCACAAATAGAGCTTTCTTTTGGTGGTATTTGATCCCCTCTGCGTCATTTCTGATCGCCGCTATAAACAAAAAAAGAGCGACAATTTTGAAAAAAGAACAATATTTTTTACTTTTTGCTATATTAAATATCCAAAAATAAAAAATATAAAACACAAATTTATTCATCGCTTTTGGCCGATATATATTCTTCTACATATTTTTGGTAAAAAAAATCGCAATCTGCGTTTATTGATTGGGTTGCGCAAAAGTTATAGCGACTACAAACTATGGACATTGATTTATGGCATTTTTATTTTTTTTACTGGTAATGGCGGCGATCTGCAATTTTTATCGGGACTGCGATATTGGGGCAGACATGTCACACATATTTGACACTTTTTTGGGACCAATGACATTTATACAGCGATCAGAAATGTAAATGTCCACTAATTACTGGCATTGGCATTGAAGGGGTTAACCTGCAGGGGGCAGTGAAGGGGTTAAAAGTGTTCCCTGGGTGTTTTCTAACTGTGGGGGGGTGGGGTTGGCAGGGACATAACAGATCTAACTGATCCCAGTGACAGGGATCAGTAGATCTGGCATGCCCCCCCTCACAGAACGGGGAACTGCCGTGTTTACTTCGGCGGTTCCCCGTTCCTCCTCTTTGTAAGGAGATCGCGGGTCTCCGGCAGACATCGGGTCCGCCGAACCCGCGGAAACGCTCACGCGGCGGGCGCACCGACGGGAGCGTGCCCAGCGCGAGCCGAATGGGAGGACGTCTATTGACAGCCTCCCGGCATTTTAGGGCCGCGCTGTAGCCGTCATTCGGCTGTGGCACAGTCGGGAAGAGGTTAAAGTAGCAAATGCGGTCATAAGAGGGGTACAACCTTCCGGAGGTTAAGTATGCAGCTAGTAAATATGCAAATGTATGTATGTCCATTCACTTTGACGCATTCAATTCTTCAGTTGGCATGATCGGCGTTCGCTAACTTCAAGTATGTTTTTGTTTTTTTCGTTTTTTCAGGTCTCCTGGAAGTAGACACCTCAAGCTGGAGCCATGAGTTCCCCCAAACAATGGGACATCAGCAAAACCCTGGCCATCGCCAGCTTATTCAATTTCTTCCACAATGTTGGAAATTTCTGTGTCTTTCCCTTCTTAACCATCTTCTTCCGACACTTTGGACTAAGCCCTCCACTGGTGGGCATTATAATGGGGGCAAAACACATCGTCTTCGCTCTCTGGGCCCCGTTTTGCTCTTTTGTGGCCAAGACCAACAGCAAAAGGAGGATCATCATTATTTCTTCTTTGCTTTTTTCGGCGGCGGCTAGCGGAGCGCTTACCTTTTTCCCACCGCTGCAGCAGGACATGGTCCTTAAGTTCTGCAACGTTAGTCTCTCGGGGACAAACAAACAGACTATACCGGGTGCCATGGACATGGAATTGTACGGACCTGAGAGCAACAACAGTTTTGAACCTCCCCAGATAACTACAATGGCATCGGTCGTGTTTACAAGTCTTAGCAAAGCAACTTCCGTGGAAACTAAAATGACTCCTAAAGCTTTAAAGAATATAAATGCTGAGACTCCTCACCACCCAGATTTACCCATCCATCTAAAAACTTCCATAACCCCCAAAAAACCGCCTAAAACAGATGCTTCTAAGAGGTATACCAAGCCGAAAGTTAGAATCCCCACCAGCAAGCAACCTACAGTCACCCCAGAGCATAGGACCTATTCAACTCATGCAGTTATGAGGACCTCTTTAGCACAGGAACCTCAAGATGACAGCACTACTTCCATCACTTTCCAACCGCAAACTGATTCTTCCAACCACAATGTGCCAAAGAAAAGAGACCTTGCCAAAAAAGCGACCCAACCCGAGCAGTTTCTGATTAAACATAAGATATTCCTGGTTGTCCTGGGAATTGTACTTATTTGGGAAATTTTTGCTTCACCCCTGGAGTGGACCGCAGACGACAGCGTTTATGAATACCTTGACTTTGTGGATGCCACAGATCGGCATGAGAAAATCTGGATCTGGCGTTACTTGGGGGCTTGCCTCGGATCCTTCTCCGTTGTGTTTCTGATAGACAACGTCAACTGTTTCTTGATCCCCGGCCTACCCAGAATCTACCTCCACTTTTATGGCTACTCTGCCTTCATGATTATCACTCTTCTGTTGAGCACGTTGTATCCTATTCATGTCTCGAAGAAAACGGAACATGCAAGCAAGACCATTAAAGCTTTGGGCCTCATGGGAAGTGACGGCCGTATCATCTTGCTGTCGGTGACTGTGTTTTTGATGGGCGCCGTGAGGTCCACCGCTAACAATTTCCTCTTTTGGAAGATGCAAGATATGGGGAGCTCTGAACTTTACATGGGACTTTCTGTGGTGCTCGCCCTAGTTTCTGAAATTGTCCTGTATATTTTTAAAGGCAAACTCATGAGGTCCTTGTCCTTCAAGTGGATGGTGGCTCTTGGCCTCCTTTGCCAAGCAGTAGAGTTTTTGTATTATTCCTTCCTGTGGGCACCTTGGGCTGTGTTACCTATTCAGTTGTCAAGCGCCTTCAGCAATGGTGTTCTTTTGTGGGCCATCAAATCCCAAATTGATGACGTGGCCACGCCAGGAATGGAGAGGTCCATCCAGCTCGTCCTGCACTGCTTATCCCACCACTTCGGAGCTAGCCTAGGCAGCTTTGCCAGCGGTTTCGTCATCAGCAGTTTCAGCCTGGCCATCCTCTTCCAGTCCTGCTGTGTAATATTACTGACCTGGCTGGTGATGTTTTTGGTCATCCAACCTAAACTTCCTCACATCAAGAAGATCAACTACTCACGGCTTCTGGCCCCCGACAACAGCGACATGAGTGACTCCGATGGTGAGCAGGAAAGGGACTGGCTGGTCAAAGCCATGAAAGATGACAGCAAAATATGGTAGCCCTGGACGTTGGCTGTTGTCCATGACCAATACTTGACGTATCTAGGATCCAAGCCTGGAAACATCGGAACTTCTCCAATCCATGCAGTTCATTTCTCATCCATGGCACTCCTAGAACTTGTTCTGCACCCAATATTTCCTCTACTGATATAGTATGGGAAATGCCAGGCACTTGTTGAGAAGAAAATCTCTCCAAAGAAAAGTTCACTCCAGAAGGTTGACGCTCTCGGGCCGGAGGCCCAATATCGTTGACGTCATTAAAAGAAAAAAAAGACTCTGAATTTTAGAACAATCTTTATAATCTGCTGTAATGGCTTTGAATGCAAATGAGATAATATATTCTTTAATTATAAGAGTTATGTCGTGATTTGAAATGCTGATTTAAAGCTCAACGCTAAGAAGCCAGCTAAAACCACAGATGTGGGGTTGCTGATTTACCTGCCCTAGGTTCTATATTTCTGTCCATCCAGACCTGAGAGTAATCACTTCCGGCCCGGCCTAATGTAGAAAAACAGCCAAGCAGGAGTACTGGTATCCTGGGTCGACGTCCTATAACATCCTCCGGGCGCGCACCTGTGGATGGACACAGCGGATTGTGGTACAGAGTCAGCCCTGGTGCTGTGTGATCGCTGTGACCAATCACAGCGATCATGTGTCAATTGTACACAATTCATTGTGTATTGTGATGATCTATGTGGTTGTTCACAATGATCAAATGGTACAGACAGGGCCATAGTGTGAAAAAATGGGCCAATCGCAGCGCATTTGTACTATGTGATAGCTGTGACCAATCACAATGATCACGTCAGCTGTACCCAATGGATGGCTTTCATTCATAGGTATTCATTGTGTACTATTGTGATGATCTCTGTGCTTGATCACATGGTACAGACAGGGCCACACACAGTACCATGTGATAGCTGTGACCAATCACAATGATCACATCAGCTGTACCCAATGGATGGCTTTCATTCATAGGTATTCATTGTGTACTATTGTGATGATCTCTGTGCTTGATCACATGGTACAGACAGGGCCACTCACAGTACCATATGATAGCTGTGATCAATCACTGCTATCACAGTAGTACACACTGGCAATGTATAAATGCCATTCATGAAAAGGATTGCTTATAACAGTGACCATCACTGTTATAAGCAATCATAGTGTAAAAATGGTACAGACAGGGCCAATCACAGTACCATGTGATAGCTGTAACCTATCACAGTGGTACATATAGGCAAATAATGTATGCCATTCAGTAATGGTATGGACAGGGTCAATCACAGCGCATCTGTACCATGTGACAGCTGTGACCAATCACAGCGATCACATCAGTTGTACACAATGAACAGCTTTCATTCATAGGCATTCGTTGTGTACTATTGTGATGATCTCTGTGCTTGATCACATGGTACAGACAGGGCCAATCACAGTACCAGGTGATAGCTGTGACCTATCACAGTGGTACATATTGGCAAATAATGTATGCCATTCATAAAAATGATTGCTTATAGCAGTGACCATCACTGTTATAAGCAATGATAGTGTAAAAGAAATGGTATGGACAGGGCCAATCACAGCGCATTTGTACCATGTGATAGCTGTGACCAATCACAGCGATCACATCAGTTGTACACAATGAACAGCTTTCACTCATAGGCATTCATTGTGTACTATGGTGATGATCTCTGGGCTTGATCACATGGTACAGACAGGGCCAATCACAGTACCATGTGATAGCTGTGACCTATCACAGTGGTACATATTGGCAAATAATGTATGCCATTCATAAAAATGATTGCTTATAGCAGTGACCATCACTGTTATAAGCAATGATAGTGTAAAAGAAATGGTATGGACAGGGCCAATCACAGCGCATTTGTACCATGTGATAGCTGTGACCAATCACAGCGATCACATCAGTTATACATAATGAACAGCTTTCACTCATAGGCATTCATTGTGTACTATGGTGATGATCTCTGGGCTTGATCACATGGTACAGACAGGGCCAATCACAGTACCATGTGATAGCTGTGACCTATCACAGTGGTACACATTGGCAAATAATGTATGCCATTCATAAAAATGATTGCTTATAGCAGTGACCATCACTGTTGTAAGCAATCATAGTGTAAAAGAAATGGTACAGACAGGGCCAATCAGCGCATCTGTACCATGTGATAGCTGTGACCAATCACAGCGATCATGTCAGTTGTACACAATGAACGGCTTTAATTCATAGGCATTTAATGTGTACTATTGTGATGATCCCTGTGCTTGATCACATGGTACAGACAGGGTCAGTCACAGTACCATGTGATAGCTGTGACCTAGCACAGTGGTACATATTAGAAAATAATGTATGCCATTCATAAAAATGATTGCTTATAGCAGTGACCATCACTGTTATAAGCAATCATAGTGTAAAAGAAATGGTACAGACAGGGCCAATCACAGCGCATCTGTACCATGTGATAGCTGTGACCAATCACAATAGTACACATTGGCAATTAATAGATACCATTCATAAAAATGGTTGCATATAAAAGTGATCATCACTGTTATAAGCAATCCCAGTTTTAAAAAAAATCCTGATCACCTCCCCAGAGTAGTACAGTGTCACCATAGTAACACTACACTGCTCTGGTGACAGTATGTAAAAAAAAAAAACGAAAACATTTTTTTCTCCTTTTGTACTTACTGTCACATGTCAGTGTCCTTGATTACCGGCACACCCGTTATATGATGACGCTGTGCTGCAATGGTGACAGTCACCAATCAGTGTCCCTGATCACACCCCTTATATGATGACGCTGTACTGCAATGGTGACAGTCACCAGTCAGTGTCCCTGATCACACCCCTTATATGATGAAGCTGTACTGCAATGGTGACAGTCAGTGTCCCTGATCACACCCCTTATATGATGACGCGGTGCTGCAATGGTGACAGTATGCAAGATAAAATGTATTTAATTTCTTCATTTTCCAAAAAATTGCGACACAAAATTACAACTTCAAAACTCGCCACGCCTCTTACTAAATACCCTGGACTGTCGACTTTCCAAAAAGGTGTGATTTGGGGGGGTATTTGTACCTTCTTGCCATTTTAGCGCCTCAAGAAAAGGAGATAGGCTGTCCATAGAACCGAATCAATCAATTTTCAAATATGTACACCACATTTTGCACTTGACAAGTTTCCTTTAACCCCTTCAGCCCCGGAAGGATTTCCAAGGTTAGGACCAGAGCACTTTTTGCGATTCGGCACTGCGTCGCTTTAACTGACAATTGCGCGGTCGTGCTGCGTTGTACCCAAACTAAATTTGCATCCTTTTTTCCCACAAACAGAGCTTTCTTTTGGTGGTATTTGACCCCTGCGTCATTTCTGATCACCGCTATCAACAAAATAAGGCGACAATTTTGGAAAAAAATATATATTTCTTACTTTTTGCTAAAATACAAATCCAAAAAAAAAAATGTTTTGGCCGATTTATATTCTTCCTCATATTTTTGGTAAAAAAAAAAAAAAATGCGTTTATTAATTGGTTTGCGCAAAAGTTGCTGCGTTTACAAACCATGAGAATGCATTTTTAGCGTTTTTTACAATTTTTTTTTTTTTTTTTACTACAAATAAAGTGCTCTGGTCCTACAGTGGGAAATCCTTCCGGGGGTGAAGTGGTTAAAACCTGACTCAAGTTTTCCTATCACTTTAAATGCGCTGCCCCAAACACACAATTTCCTTTACTAATTGCTGCAGCTGCACTGTATGTAGTATAAGCTACACGGAGAATACAGCGCTGTACTCCGGCAGCAGTCCGCCTGCTACCGGAGCGCAATAACTGCTCAGCCATTCACAGGAAGCCTACTTGTTTTATCATTGAATACAAGGCTTTCACCGATTGGCTGAGGTGGAGAGGCATGCAGATGACATCACCATCTCCACCAACCAGAGGAAGCTTTCTATTCATTCAGAAAACACAAGGCTTCCTGCGAATGGCTGGGCAGCGCTCAGTCAGACTCGATTTTGTTCCGGCAGCAGACGGGAAGCCCTCATACCGCTGCCAGAACACAGCGCTGTATGCTGTATATACCGTAGCTGATGCCACATACAGTTTATATACGGGTGCAAATAATGTGTGGGTGTTATACCCCGATATTTCCATTGGGCTGCCTCGGAGGGGGGGGGGTGGATAGCGCCGTCAGAGCGAGGATCTCCCGTGTACTCGGCGGCCTCTGTAATACTAAGTCCCGGCTCCTAGACTGGCATTGGACCAGTGTTCTGTCTATCATAGGAGCTGTTCCAGGAGATGGGACTTCGTATTAAACGGGCCGCAGAGTAAACGGGAGATCCCCACTCTGTGTAATCTGACATGGGGCTGCAGATGGGCACTGACCAGGCTGCAATGGTGAGGCTGCAGATGGGCACTGATCAGGCTGCAATGGTGAGGCTGCAGATGGGCACTGATCAGGCTGCATTGATGGGCAATGGTGAGGCTGCAGGTGGGCACTGATCAGGCTGCAATGGCGAGGCTGAAGATGGGCACTGATCAGGCTGCAATGGTGAGGCTGCAGATGGGCACTGACCAGGCTGCATTGATGGGCAATGGTGAGGCTGCAGATGGGCACTGATCAGGCTGCAGATGAACACTGATCAGGCTGCAATGGTGAGGCTGCAGATGGGCACTTACCAGGCTGCATTGATGGGCAATGGTGAGGCTGCAGATGGGCACTGATCAGGCTGCAGATGGACACTGATCAGGCTGCAACGGTGAGGCTGCAAATGGGCACTGACCAGGCTGCATTGAAGGGCAATGGTGAGGCTGCAGATGGGCACTGATCAGGCTGCAGATGGGCACTGATCAGGCTGCAATGGTGAGGCTGCAGATGGGCACTGATCAGGCTGCAATTATGGACAATGGTGAAGCTGCAGATGGGCACTGATCAGGCTGCAATGGTGAGGCTGCAGGTGGGCACTGATCAGGCTGCAATGGTGAGGCTGCAGATGGGCACTGATCAGGCTGCATTAATGGGCAATGGCGAGGCTGCAGATGGGCACTGATCAGGCTGCAATGGTGAGGCTGAAGATGGGCACTGATCAGGCTGCATTGATGGGCAATGGTGAGGCTGCAGGTGGGCACTGATCAGGCTGCAATGGCGAGGCTGCAGGTGGGCACTGATCAGGCTGCAATGGTGAGGCTGCAGATGGGCACTGATCAGGCTGCATTAATGGGCAATGGCGAGGCTGCAGATGGGCACTGATCAGGCTGCAATG
>BLSH010538794.1:615390-630914 GCA_018402905.1 Glandirana rugosa
ACAACGTCTTGATGTTAAGGGTACTCCGTATCGTTCTGACTGTCGGTGTTCGTACTGTGGGTCTCCGTCTCCGTACTACCCTGAACATCAAAACGTTGTCGACCTCCAGGCGATTAACGTATAGAGACCGATCCGATATTCTTCTAAAGGTTCTGGGACTTTGACTCGACGTCGTGCCACCGGTTCTGGTATGTCGCCACATTGTCCTCTCCAAGGTGAGTCTTGTCGCGGAGCGGTACCTGCTGGTTTCTTCAACTCACGGCGCTTCCTTCTGGGACGACAGCCATGCAGACCAATTTGATGCAGTGTGCGGCGTATGGTCTGAGCACTGACAGGCTGACCCCCCCCCCACTGCTTCACCCTCTGCAGCAATGCTGGCAGCACTCATACATCTATTTCCCAAAGACAACCTCTGGATATGACGCTGAGCACGGCACTCAACTTCTTTGGTCGTCCATGGCGAGGCGCTGTTCTGAGTGGAACCTCTCCTGTTACACCGCTGTATGGTCTTGGCCACCGTGCTGCAGCTCAGTTTCAGGGTCTTGGAAATCTTCTTATAGCCTAGCCAGAGATATGCAATTAGCGGACCTCCAGCTGTTGCAAAACTACAAGTCCCATCATGCCTCTGCCTCTGGGTGTCATGCTTGTGGCTGTCAGTCTTGCTATGCCTCATGGGAATTGTAGTTCTGCAACATTTGAAGGTCCACTAATTGCATATCCCTGGCCTAGGCTATCTTTGTGTAGAGTAACAATTCTTTTTTTTTCCGATCCTCAGAAAGTTCTTTGCCATGAGGTGCCATGTTGAACTTTCAGTGACCAGTAGACTTTTCACACTGCCACGACTTTTGTGATTTTGAAGCAATTTTGCGGGCGCGATTTGGACACGATTTTGATGCAATTTTGATGCAATTTCAGGGAATGCCTGTGCAAACCTGAGGTCTATGGACCTCAACTCACATGAAAGCACAGACCAAAGTAGTGCAGGGACTACTTTGAAGTCGGCATGACTGGAAGTTGTACGTATATGAATGGTTGTCATTGGAAATCATGGGGAACGACTTGTTATGCGACTTTGCAGTCTAAAGTCGCAGGACAAGTCGCACAGCTGCGAAAGGGGCCTATGAGAGCGATAACACCAAATTTAAAACACCTGCTCCCCATTCACACCTTGGACCTTGTAACACTAACGAGTCACATGACACCGGGGAGGGAAAATGGCTAATTGGGGTGAATTTGGACATTTTCACTTAGGGGTGCAGTCACTTTTGTTGCCAGCGGTTTAGACATTAATGGCTGTGTGTTGAGTTATTTTGATGGGACAGTAAATTTACACTGTTATACAAGCTGTACACTCACTACTTTACATTGCAGCAAAGTGTCAGCTCTTCAGTGTTGTCACATGAAAAGATAGAATAAAATATTTACACAAATCTGAGGTGTGTACTTACTTTTGTGAGATACTGTATATATACTAGGCTGTGCATATATATATATATATATATATATATATATATATATATACACTGCCTGCACTGTATATATAATTGACACTGAATGCACTGTATATATAGTCTACACTGAATGCACTGTATATATAGTCTACACTGAATGCACTGTATATATCACATATGTCAAACACAAGGCCCGCGGGCCGAATGCGGCCCTCCAGGCCTTGTCATGTGGCCCTCGCACCTAGTTTTGCAGCCGGAATGTGGCAGAACTCCATTTTGCCACCTCCAACTTTCACCAGCTGCTTCCGCTCCCTGCAAGGTGAGACAAAGCCACCTACAAAGGGAGGTAGTAGAGCCAGGCAAGGTAGAAGAGAGAAGCAAGGATGCTTCGGTGAGGGGGTTGGTGTTGCACATTGTGCATAGCGCACCCCTATACCCTGCATTCTGTGCACTGCACACCACTGAACTTTGTATGCAACACACTCCTGAACCCTGCACTCTGTACATAGCATAAACCTCAGTTCTGCACTCTGTACATAACGTACTCTTGAACCCAGCACTTTTTACGTATCGCACCCAAGATACAACCGGCCCTTTTAGGGCAACCATACGGCTAATGCGGCCCTCAATGAAATAGAGTTTGACACCCCTGGTATATATATTCTACACTGAATGCACTGTATATATAGTCTACACTGAGTGCACTGTATATATAGTCTACACTGAATGCACTGTATATATAGTCTACACTGAATGCACTGTATATATAGTCTACACTGAATGCACTGTATATTTAGTCTACACTGAATGCACTGTATATATAGTCTACACTGAATGTACTGTATATATAGTCTACACTGAATGCACTGTATATATAGTCTACACTGAATGCACTGTATATATAGTCTACACTGAATGCGCTGTATATATAGTCTACACTGAATGCACTGTATATATAGTCTACACTGAATGCTGTACACTCACTACTTTACATTGTAGCAAAGTGTCATTTCTTCAGTGTTGTCACATGAAAAGATAGAATAAAATATTTACACAAATGTGAGGGGTGTACTTACTTTATCAGATACTGTATATATCTACCCCCCAAGGTACTTTTACGCAGCGTTTTGGGGACAGGGCGGGGCAGTGACGCTCAGTGAGCTGCCATAACGCAACGCATGCTCATGCATGACATAGAACCCGTTAACGCATGTGCGCTAAGGAACCGCAAAGACGTTTGTAAACGGCTGCCAGGTTCACTTTACGCTTTTCTGAGATGAAGCCGGAGTTAGAGAGAAGGATTAGTCATCGGTGGCAGTGCCGCCCTGAACCCCCCACCCCCGTCCTCGCTCTATAATCCCCGGAGGACCCCCCGCCCGCCTCCGCTTCCAATAATCTTCCAGAGATTTGCGCACATCAAAACGCTCCGTTAAATAAATCCCCTTTGTGGCGCGATGCATTATTCGAAGAGATAAGCTGCCCCTGGCGCTAAAACCCGTCTCCTTTTAATGAGGAAGCTCCATGAGCTGTGCTGATGTACAAAGTGTCGGACCAAGCTACAATCTGATTGGTTGTTAAGCCTATGCACCATTGCTTTTATTAAAGAAGATCCCTAATAAAATGTATAGAAATGTTAGATTGCTACAAAACTGTATCTCCTCTATGAGTTGCAACACGCTGAAAGTTGAAATGGGGCCAAAGCAGGGGCGGGGCAGTGACACGGTATGTAGCGTTGTACAGCGCCTTGAAAAAGTATTCATACCCCTTGGAAACCCCCACATTTTGTCAGGTTACAGCCAATAACGTAAATGTATTTTATTGGGATTTTATAGACGACACAAAGTGGCTCATAATTGTGAAGTGGAAGGAAAATGATAAATGATACAAATAAATCTGTGAAGAGTGTGGGGGGGGGGGGGGCATTTGTATGGCGCCCCCCGGAGTCAATACTTTGTAGAACCGCCTTTCTCTACAATTACAGCTGCAAGCCTTTTTGGGGAAGTCTCTGCCAGCTTTGCCCATCTAGAGAGGACATTTCTGCCCATTCTTCTTTGCAGAATCCCCCAAGCTCTGTCAGATTGGATGGAGAGCGTCTGTGATCAGCAATTTTCTAGTCTTGCCACAGATTCTCAATGGGATTTAGGTCTGGACTGTGACTGGGCCATTCTAACCCATGAATGTGCTTTGATCTAAACCATTCCATTGTAGCTCTGGCTGGATGTTCAGGGTCATTGTCAGGGCCGGCCCTACCATGGGTCCCCGTGGGTCCATTGGACCCAGGCAGCACTTTGAGAGGGGCAGCAATTTGAAACATGACCGCCTCTCCTTCTCTTCTATTTACCCAGCAAATTGACAACCAAATTGCCTCTATACTACGCTAGCCTGTCTATATACTACCCTAGCCTGTCTATATACTACCCTAGCCTGTCTATATACTACCCTAGACTGTCTATATACTACGCTAGCCTGTCTATATACTACCCTAGCCTGTCTATATACTACGCTAGCCTGTCTATATACTACCCTAGCCTGTCTATATACTACGCTAGCCTGTCTATATACTACCCTAGACTGTCTATATACTACCCTAGCCTGTCCATATACTACCCTAGCCTGTCCATATACTACCCCAGCCTGTCCATATACTACCCTAGCCTGTCTATATACTACCCTAGCCTCTCTATATACTACCCTAGCCTGTCTATATACTACCCTAGCCTCTCTATATACTACCCTAGCCTGTCCATATACTACCCTAGCCTCTCTATATACTACCCTAGCCTCTCTATATACTACCCTAGCCTGTCTATATAATACCCTAGCCTGTCTATATACTACCCTAGCCTCTCTATATACTACCCTAGCCTGTCTATATACTACCCTAGCCTGTCTATATACTACCCCAGCCCGCCCCTTGGAATTAAACATAATGTTATGCCATATCTTTTTGCATATAGACAAGGCGCTGTTGCATGTAAATCTGACTTCCTGATAAATTTAATTTTAGTTTTAATTATCATGTTATGAAATAATGGATATGGGGGCCTTTTGATGGGTGTGATTTTTTTTTTTGTGGGGTGGGGGAGGGGGGTGGCAGCATTTCATTCTTGGACCCAGGCAGCACAATGTCTTGGGCCAGCCCTGGTCGTTGTCCTGCTGGAAGGTGAACCTCCGCCCCGGTCTCAAGTCTTTTGCAGACTCTAACAGGTTTTCTTCTAAAATTGCCCTGTATTCGGCTCCATCCATCTTCCCATCAACTCTGACCAGCTTCCCTGTCCCTGCTGAAGAAAAGCATCCCCACACCATGAAGCTGCCACCACCATGTTTCACAGTGGGGATGGTGTGTTCAGGGGAATGTGCAGTGTTAGTTTTCCACCACACATAGCATTTAGCTTTTAGGCAAAAAAGTAGAATTTTGGTCTCCTCTGAGCAGAGCCCCTTCTTCCACATGTTTGCTGTGTCCCCCCCATGTTTGCTGTGCCCCCCACATGGTTTCTCACAAACTGCAAACAGGACTTCTTATGGATTTCTTTCACCAATGGCTTTCTTCTTGCCACTCTTCCATAAAGGGCAGATTTGTGGAGCACGACTAATAGTTGTCCTGTGGACAGATCTCCCACCTGAGCTGTGGATCTCTGCAGCTCCTCCAGAGTTCCCATGGACCTCTTGGCTGCTTCTCTGATGAATGCTCTCCTTGCCCGGCCGGTCAGTTTAGGTGGACGGCCATGTCTTGGTAGGTTTGCAGTTGTGCCAAACTCTTTCCATTTTCCGATGATGGATTGAGCAGAGCTCCGTGAGATGTTCAAAGCTTGGGAGATTTTATTATAACCCAACCCTGCTTTATAATTCTCCACAACTTTATTCTTGACCTGTCTGCTGTGTTCCTTGGCCTTCATGATGCTGTTTGTTCACTACGGTTCTCTAACAAACCTCTGAGGACTTCACAGAACAGCTGTATTTATACTGAGATTAAATTACACACAGGAGGACTCTATTTACTAATTAGGTGACTTCTGAAGGCAATTGGTTCCGCTAGATTTTAGTTAGGGGTATCGGAGTAAAGGGGGCGCCATACAAATGCCCCCCATACTTTTCACAGATTTATTTGTATCATTCGTCATTTTCCTTCCACTTCACAATTATGAACCACTTTGTGTCGATCTATTATTATTATTATACAGGATTTATATGGTGCCAACAGTTTGCGCAGTGCTTTACAATATGAGGGCAGACAGTACAATTACAATACACGAGGAATCGGAGGGCCCTGCTCCTGAGAGCTTACAATCTACAAGGGAGGGTCAAGTGAAACAAAAGGTAATAACTGTGGGGGATGAACTGATGAAGAAAATGAGAGTATAGTTGTTAGGTGTGGGTAGGATGGGCTTCTCTGAAGAGGAAGGTTTTCAGGGATCGTCTAAAAGCTAGCAGAGTAGGAGATAATCGGACAGGTTGGGGTAAGGAGTTCCATAGGATTGGAGAGGCTCTGGAAAAGTCCTGGAGGCGAGCAAAGGAGGAAGTGACGAGGGAGCTGGAGAGCAGGAGGTCTTGAGAGGAATGAAGAGAACGATTAGGTTGGTATTTCGAGACCAGGCTGGTGATGTAGCTGGGGGCAGAGTTGTGGATGGCTTCTTAGGTTCTTGCAGGGGCGTAACGATAGGGGTTGCAGGGGTTGCAATTGCAACCGGGCCCCATGATCCAGGGGGCCCATGTGCCTCCCTTGTACACCTGAATAAGGAGGGATGGCGGAGGCGGCATTTAGAGGACCCAATCTCCTCCATTTTCCTCTATCCAGTTTACTTGTCTTCTGCTGTTCCCAGGGCCCCTGTGTGCTTCCCTGGTCCCCCTGGGGCCTGCTGCAGAACTTGTGAAAGGGCCCCACTGCAGTACCGTAATAAAGGGACCCACAATAGGAGTAAAGGGCCCCAGCATCAGTGGGAAGAGGGAAGGGCCCTGGCCAGGGGTCAGGGGGCCCTTCATAATTTCTTGCACCGGGGCCCTGAAGGTCCTAGTTACGCCTCTGGGTTCTTGTATTTTGAATTTAATTCGTTGGGTGAGCGGGAGCCAGAGGAGGGATTGACAGAGGAGTAGCAGACACAGAGTGATTGGTAAGGTGGATAAGTCTGGCAGCAAAATTCATGATGGATTGAAGGGGGGATAGCCTATGTAGAGGTAGGCCAGTGAGGAGGGAGTTGCAGAAGTCGAGGCGAGAGATGGCCAGGGAGTGAATTAAGAGCTTTGTTGTGTCGTTGGTTAGGAAAGGGCGTATTTTTGAGTTGTTGCGGAGGTTGAGGCGGCAGGATTTGGACAGTGATTTGATGTGGGGCTTAAAGGGGAGTTCAGAGTCCAGGACTACGCCTAGGACCTTGGCATGTGGGGATGGGCTGATAGTTGTGCCATTGATTATGACAGAGAGATTGGGGAAAGGGGCACGAGGTGGAGGAAAAATGATAAGTTCGGTTTTGGATAGATTAAGTTTGAGGAAGTGGTGTGACATCCAGACCGCTATATCTTAGTAAATTAGTGATATGTGAGGTGACTGAGGGAGTGAGCTGAGGGATAGAGAGATAGATTTGGATTTCATCAGCATAGAAATGGTATTGGAGCCATGGGAGGCCATCAGCTGACCCAGGGAGGAGGTGTAGATTGAAAATAGGAGCGGCCCGAGAACAGAACCTTGGGGGACCCCGATGGAGAAAGGAAGAGGAGAGGAGGAAGTAGAGTTGTAAGTAACGCTAAAGGTGCGATTAGATAAGTAGGAAGAGAACCAGCGAAGAGCACAGTCATGGAGACCAATGGCATGGAGTTTTTGAAGGAGGAGGGGGTGGTCCACCATATCAAAGGCAGCAGAAAGGTCCAAGAGTAGGAGTACAGAGTAGTGTCCATTGGTTTTGGCTGTTAGTAGATTGTTCGTTTTAGAAGAGCAGTTTCTGTGGAGTGTTGAGGACGAAATCCAGACTGAAGGGTATCAAGAAGGTCATTATCAGCAAGGTGGTCGCTCAGTTGGTTGTAGACCAGACGTTCAAGGAGTTTGGATAAAAAGGGGAGCAAGGAGATAGGGCGTAGGTTGTTAGGATTGGTTGGGTCCAGTGAAGGCTTTTTAAGTATGGCGCTAACTAATGCATGTTTTAGAGAGTTGGGGAAGATTCCAGAAGAGAGGGAGAGAGTGAAGATGTGGGTTAAAGAGTGTAGAATCGAGTGGTGAACGTAGTATTTGTGAGGGAACAGATCCAGCGGCAGGTGGTTAGTTCGACGTTAGCAAGTAGTTTAGCAACCTCGTCTAAAGTGGTGGCTTTGAATGAGGGAAGTGGTGATTCTACCTGTAGGCATGAAGTGTGAAGCATGGAAGGCATCTGAACAGCAGAGATCTCCTCACCAATTGTTTCAATCTTCAGTTTGAAGTGATTGGCGATCTCCTGGGCAGCGAGTGAAGTGGTGGGTGGAGGAAGAGGAGGACGAAGTAGAGAGTTGAAGGTAGAGAAGAGTTGACAAGGACGGGATGATAAGTTGTTAATGAGGGTGATAAAATAGGTCTGCTTGGCAGTGTGGAGGCAGGAATTGTATTTTTGGAGGGCAGATTTATACTGGTAGAAATCTTTTTGAGATTTAGTCTTAGGCGTTCAAGAGCACAACTATGTTTTTTCAGACTTCTAGTGCCATCTGTTTGCCAAGGTTGAAGGGGTCGGGGCCGATTCTGTGAGTGGTGAGAGGGGCCAGTGTGCCCAGGGAGGCTAAAAGTGAAGCATTGTAGACTGAAGTGGCGAGGTCGGTGCAGGACAGGGGTGCGATTTTGTCATAGAGGTGGTCAGTAGCAGAGTAGAGGAGAGAAGGGTTGAGACGGTGTTGGTTTCTACGGGTAGGCGATTGGAGGAAGAGGAGGTGGAGGAGAGGAAGAGAGTGAAACTAATAAGGAAGATCAGAGAGAGGGAATGGATAGTTGGAGAGGTTGCATGGAGTACAAAGGTGGGAGAAAACCAGGTCAAGGTTATTGCCTTCAGAGTGAGTAGGGGCATTGATCCATTGCTTCAGGCTAATGGGAGGAGGTTAGACTGAGAAGTTTGGAAGTAGCAGGAGAGTTAGTATTAAAGCGGTTGTCTACCCTAAAAAAAAAAAAAAAAAAACCTGCAGGACAATAGCATAATGAGCTAGTATGCACTGCATACTAGCTCATTATGAAATACTCACCTTGAAACGAAGATCCGACCGGGCTGCTCAGTCCCCTCTGTGGGAGCGGGCATCTTCCCACGGATCTTGCTTCCGGGTACGCGGCTCCGGAGCTGTGACTGGCCGGAGCTGCGTGACCCGTTTTTCCCGGCAAGATCCCGAACTAATGCCGGGCCTTTGCCGGGACATACACGGCGCATGCACGGAAACGGCACATTGAATTAGAAAGGGAATATCTTCTAAACCGTACAGGTTTAGAAGATATTGATTTTACCTACAGGTAAGCCTTATTCCAGGCTTACCTGTACGTAAAAGTAAACAAAACGTGTAGACAACCGCTTTAATAGGGATGTTGAAGCCCCCGAGAATGATTGTGGGGATTTATCACATAAAATCCCAATAAAATACATTTACGTTATTGGTTGTAACGTGACAAAATGTGGGAAATGTCAAGGGGTATGAATACTTTTTCCAGGCACTGTTCTACACATTAAGCAATCCTTATCCCACACTATAATTCTTTTTTATTTTCAGTGCATAGAAAGGAAAAGGCGTCAACTGTCACTTCCCGAGCGCAACAAACGTCCAACCCTCACGTCACAAAGACGGGACTGACGCTACTGAAAGAGTGCTGCGGCTTCACCTGCTCCATCATGTAACGCCTCGCCGCGTTCTTGCTTGCGCTAAAGCTTAACAGACGGCCACACGGCAAAAGCCTTACTCTGATTGGCTGCAGCAGTTGATGGTCACCTCGGTGCCAGCGGCCAATGTTTTTGCCTTTATTTACGTGTTCAAAACTGTGTCACCGGGAATGTGTAATTCGCCTCTTCTCTGGGCTCGGCCAATCCCGGGTCATCCTTCGCACGCCGTTCTCAAGTCTTCACCTCATAAGAATTATTCTGCAAAAAGAAAAAAGACCAAATAGGAAAAAAGATGGCGGTCGGGCTGCCTGTGCACCACCAGCAGGAAAAGCGCATTCAAAGCCAATGACTGACGGGGACACCGGCTGGGCACCGTCTGCAATGAAACTTCACATTCAAGAACGGCCGTGTAATCTACAAAATAAATCAACCGCTATTTCAGCGCAAATCTGCGACTGCAGAGAGTTATGACCAAGGACTCATCCAGATGAGCGCTGGAACCCCTACTGTGTGCATGGGGGACCCCTACTGTATGCTTGGGGGAACCCCTACTGTGTGTGTGGGGGGATCCCCTACTGTGTGCTTGGGGGGAACCCCTAGTGTGTGCATGGGGGAACCCCTGCTGTGTGCATGGGGGGAACCCCTGTTGTGTGCGTGGGGGGAACCTCTGCTGTGTGCATGGGGGAACCCCTACTGTGTGCATGGGGGAACCCCTACTGTATGCTTGGGGGAACCCCTACTGTGTGTGTGGGGGGATCCCCTACTGTGTGCTTGGGGGGAACCCCTAGTGTGTGCATGGGGGAACCCCTACTGTGTGCTTGGGGGGAACCCCTAGTGTGTGCATGGGGGAACCCCTGCTGTGTGCATGGGGGGAACCCCTGTTGTGTGCGTGGGGGGAACCTCTGCTGTGTGCATGGGGGAACCCCTACTGTGTGCATGGGGGAACCCCTACTGTATGCTTGGGGGAACCCCTACTGTGTGTGTGGGGGGATCCCCTACTGTGTGCTTGGGGGGAACCCCTAGTGTGTGCATGGGGGAACCCCTACTGTGTGCTTGGGGGGAACCCCTAGTGTGTGCATGGGGGAACCCCTGCTGTGTGCATGGGGGGAACCCCTGTTGTGTGCGTGGGGGGAACCTCTGCTGTGTGCATGGGGGAACCCCTACTGTGTGCATGGGGGAACCCCTACTGTGTGCATGGGAGGAACCTCTACTCTGTGCTTGGGGGGAACCCTGTGTACATGGGGGAACCCCTACTGTTTGCTTGGGGGACCCCTACTGTGTGTGTGGGGAGAACCCATACTGCGTCCATGGTGGGAACCCCTACTGTGTGTGTGTGTGTGGGGGTAACCCATTCTGCAGGCATGGGCAGAACCTGTACTGTGTGCATGGGGCAAACCCCTACTGCCTGCATGCAGCATTTGTTTTCTCATCTGCATCCGCCCTGAGCAGTGTGCAGGCAGCCTATGGAAGTGGATGCAGACGCAGTGGATGCATGGACATAACCGCATGTCCAAATGTGACAAGCGTACAGGAGTGGGTATGTGGCCCAAAATGCACATCTGTCAAATTTTAATTATTTTATTTATTTCAAGTACTTGTATAGCGCCGTCGATCTACGCAGCACTTTATATATGGTTGTGTTTGTGCATCAGCTGTGCCTGCATCCACTTCCATAGGCTCCATAGGAAGCCTTATGCCCACAGTACCAGTGCCAGCACCCTTTCCGAATGAGGCCTAAATGACTACAAGATACAGCGTTACAGTGATGGATACAACAATGGATACCGTATTTACAATGTTCCAGTGATGGGTATGATGGATACAATGTTGTACAAGGATGGATATCATAATGTAATGATGGTTACAATGTTACTCAATCACTGATACAATGTTGTACAATGATGATAATAATAATAATACATTTCATTAGTGCCGGTTCACACCTAGGCGATCCTAAGCGATTTGCCATCTGACTTGTGTCGCCCCAATTCCCCTCAAATCGCCTGACATCAGAAATCCCATTGGAATGAATGGAGCCGTCTTAATATGCGCTACTCAAGGCTCTCTGACTCCAAAGGGGGTTTCAAAAAAGGTTCCTGTGCTATTTCAAAGCGACTTCTAGGCAATTTGAGCCCATAGAAGTCAATGGAAGTCGCTTCCAAGTCGGATCACCGTCTATGAAGAAGCGACTTTACAGGAAAGGGAAAATAATTTTTTAAGGCAACTCCCCCTCCCTCTCTTCTCTGATTGGCCGCAGGCAAAGTCGCCTGGCATAGAGGTCGCTTCAGGTCGCGTTGTAATGCCCAAAGTAGCTCTGAAGTCTCTTTCAAACCGCTTTCAAATCACCTAGCAAAGTCGGATCGCCTAGGGATGAACCGAGGCTTATAGGCGCCTTGAAGACCACACAAGGTCACCAGATGGATACAATGTTGTACAATGATAGTTATGATGGATACAATGTTGTACAGTGATCGCTATGATGGATACAATGTTGTACAATGATAGCTATGATGGATACAATGTTGTACAGTGATAGCTATGATGGATACAATGTTGTACAATGATAGCTATGATGGATACAATGTTGTACAGTGATAGCTATGATGGATACAATGTTGTACAGTGATCGCTATGATGGATACAATGTTGTACAGTGATAGCTATGATGGATACAATGTTGTACAGTGATAGTTATGATGGATACAATGTTGTACAGTGATAGCTATGATGGATACAATGTTGTACAGTGATAGTTATGATGGATACAATGTTGTACAGTGATAGCTATGATGGATACAATGTTGTACAATGATGGCTATGATGGATACAATGTTGTACAGTGATATCTATGATGGATACAATGTTGTACAGTGATATCTATGATGGATACAATGTTGTACAGTGATAGCTATGATGGATACAATGTTGTACAGTGATAGCTATGATGGATACAATGTTGTACAATGATAGCTATGATGGATACAATGTTGTACAATGATAGCTATGATGGATACAATGTTGTACAGTGATATCTATGATGGATACAATGTTGTACAGTGATATCTATGATGGATACAATGTTGTACAGTGATGGCTATGATGGATACAATGTTGTACAGTGATACCTATGATGGATACAATGTTGTACAATGATAGCTATGATGGATACAATGTTGTACAATGATAGCTATGATGGATACAATGTTGTACAGTGATAGCTATGATGGATACAATGTTGTACAGTGATAGCTATGATGGATACAATGTTGTACTATGATAACTATGATGGATACAATGTTGTACAGTGATAGCTATGATGGATACAATGTTGTACAGTGATAGCTATGATGGATACAATGTTGTACAGTGATAACTATGATGGATACAATGTTGTACAATGATAGCTATGATGGATACAATGTTGTACAGTGATAGCTATGATGGATACAATGTTGTACAGTGATAGCTATGATGGATACAATGTTGTACAGTGATAGCTATGATGGATACAATGTTGTACAGTGATAGCTATGATGGATACAATGTTGTACAGTGATAGTTATGATGGATACAATGTTGTACAATGATGGCTATGATGGATACAATGTTGTACAGTGATAGCTATGATGGATACAATGTTGTACAGTGATAGCTATGATGGATACAATGTTGTACAATGATATCTATGATGGATACAATGTTGTACAATGATAGCTATGATGGATACAATGTTGTACAGTGATGGCTATGATGGATACAATGTTGTACAGTGATATCTATGATGGATACAATGTTGTACAATGATAGCTATGATGGATACAATGTTGTACAGTGATGGCTATGATGGATACAATGTTGTACAGTGATAGCTATGATGGATACAATGTTGTACAATGATAGCTATGATGGATACAATGTTGTACAATGATAGCTATGATGGATACAATGTTGTACAGTGATACCTATGATGGATACAATGTTGTACAGTGATAGCTATGATGGATACAATGTTGTACAGTGATAGCTATGATGGATACAATGGTGTACAGTGATAGCTATGATGGATACAATGGTGTACAGTGATAGCTATGATGGATACAATGTTGTACAGTGATACCTATGATGGATACAATGTTGTACAGTGATAGCTATGATGGATACAATGTTGTACAATGATAGCTATGATGGATACAATGTTGTACAGTGATAGCTATGATGGATACAATGTTGTACAGTGATACCTATGATGGATACAATGCTGTACAGTGATAGCTATGATGGATACAATGTTGTACAATGATAGCTATGATGGATACAATGTTGTACAATGATAGCTATGATGGATACAATGTTGTACAGTGATACCTATGATGGATACAATGTTGTACAGTGATACCTATGATGGATACAATGTTGTACAGTGGTAGCTATTATGGATACAATGTTGTACAGTGATACCTATGATGGATACAATGTTGTACAGTGGTAGCTATGATGGATACAATGTTGTACAGTGATAGTTATGATGGATACAATGTTGTACAGTGATACCTATGATGGATACAATGTTGTACAGTGGTAGCTATGATGGATACAATGTTGTACAGTGATACCTATGATGGATACAATGTTGTACAGTGGTAGCTATTATGGATACAATGTTGTACAGTGATACCTATGATGAATACAATGTTGTACAGTGATAGCTATGATGGATACAATGTTGTACAGTGATAGCTATGATGGATACAATGTTGTACAGTGATAGCTGTGATGGATACAATGTTGTACAGTGATACCTATGATGGATACAATGTTGTACAGTGATAGCTATGATGGATACAATGTTGTACAATGATAGCTATGATGGATACAATGTTGTACAGTGATACCTATGATGGATACAATGTTGTACAGTGATAGCTATGGTGGATACAATGTTGTACAGTGATACCTATGATGGATACAATGTTGTACAGTGATACCTATGATGGATACAATGCTGTACAGTGATACCTATGATGAATACAATGTTGTACAGTGATAGCTATGATGGATACAATGTTGTACAGTGATACCTATGATGGATACAATGTTGTACAGTGATAGCTATGATGGATACAATGTTGTACAGTGATGGCTATGATGGATACAATGTTGTACAGTGATAGCTGTGATGGATACAATGTTGTACAGTGATGGCTATGATGGATACAATGTTGTACAGTGATAGCTATGATGGATACAATGTTGTACAGTGATGGCTATGATGGATACAATGTTGTACAGTGATAGCTATGATGGATACAATGTTGTACAGTGATAGCTATGATGAATACAATGTTGTACAGTGATAGCTATGATGGATACAATGTTGTACAGTGATACCTATGATGGATACAATGTTGTACAGTGATAGCTATGATGGATACAATGTTGTACAGTGATGGCTATGATGGATACAATGTTGTACAGTGATAGCTATGATGGATACAATGTTGTACAATGATAGCTATGATGGATACAATGTTGTACAATGATGGCTATGATGGATACAATGTTGTACAGTGATAGCTATGGTGGATACAATGTTGTACAGTGATACCTATGATGGATACAATGTTGTACAGTGATAGCTATGGTGGATACAATGTTGTACAGTGATACCTATGATGGATACAATGTTGTACAGTGATAACTATGATGGATACAATGTTGTACAGTGATGGCTATGATGGATACAATGTTGTACAGTGATAGCTATGATGGATACAATGTTGTACAGTGATGGCTATGATGGATACAATGTTGTACAGTGATAGCTATGATGGATACAATGTTGTACAATGATAGCTATGATGGATACAATGTTGTACAGTGATGGCTATGATGGATACAATGTTGTACAGTGATAGCTATGATGGATACAATGTTGTACAGTGATAGCTATGATGGATACAATGTATCCATCATTGTGCAACTATTGTATCTATCATTAAGTAACATTGTATATATCATTGTATTCCATGTTACTTTTGATCATTTAGTCACAACTGGCATGTGCAGATCTCCGCTGAAATAGACATTTATTGTATTTATTACTTGAATGGGGAATACTTTCTATTATATATCTGAGGATATCCTCCCCCGCCCTGATCACAGCATGCATTGTTCATCTCCTCCTCTAGGGTGGCAGCATTTTATATTTGGTGCAGGTTTATAAGGGTGATCTTCACCAAACATTCACTGGGGGGGGGGGGGGGGGGGT
>BLSH010538794.1:630924-641532 GCA_018402905.1 Glandirana rugosa
ATTTAGTCCATCATTCACTGTCATGTAAAGCACACGCCTGGAACATTCACCTGCAGTGAATATCTGATCACCTGATTTATAAATACGCCCATAAGGTCCATTCATCCTGTGAAAGGATCCATAAGATTAGGAGGTGATACTGAAGCACAAACAGCCAATAAGGAGTCCCGTTCTGATGACTGAGGGAATTCCCCCTCTCTTTTGTTTGTTTCTTTTTTGTTTGTTTACAAACTGTTTAGAGATATAAAACCGGAAATATTACAAAATATAAACATTTTAGTATTCAGCATGAAATAGGACTGTCTTTAGCATACCGAAATATCAGTATACAGAGAAACAGTATGTATGTCTGCATATAATATCGTAGCAACAGAAAAAAATAAATCCCCTCATTTTTTTTGAGATGTCCTCTAACTTCCTGTTGTGTTCACCTGGACAGGAAGTGAAGGAAAATCTCTGCAACAGGACACAGCCTGCAGATGATGCGATCTTTGTTGCTTCTTGAAATGAGCCGATTATCGTTTTGGAGAGCCACAGAAATCCCTGCACTGATATTCAGGATTCACTCCCCAGCACCCGCACTGATATTTAGGATTCACTCCCCAACACCTGCACTGATATTTAGGATTCACTCCCCAGCACCCGCACTGATATTCAGGATTCACTCCCCAGCACCCGCACTGATATTCAGGATTCACTCCCCAACACCCGCACTGATATTCAGAATTCACTCCCCAGCACCCGCACTGATATTCAGGATTCACTCCCCAACACCCGCACTGATATTCAGGATTCACTCCCCAGCACCCGCACTGATATTCAGGATTCACTCCCCAGCACCCGCACTGATATTCAGGATTCACTCCCCAGCACCCGCACTGATATTCAGGATTCACTCCCCAACACCCGCACTGATATTCAGGATTCACTCCCCAGCACCCGCACTGATATTCAGGATTCACTCCCCAGCACCCGCACTGATATTTAGGATTCACTCAGAAGCACCCGCACTGATATTCAGGATTCACTCCCCAACACCCGCACTGATATTCAGGATTCACTCCCCAACACCCGCACTGATATTCAGGATTCACTCCCCAGCACCCGCACTGATATTCAGGATTCACTCCCCAGCACCCTCACTGATATTTAGGATTCACTCCCCAGCACCCGCACTGATATTCAGTATTCACTCCCCAGCACCCGCACTGATATTTAGGATTCACTCCCCAACACCCTCACTGATATTCAGGATTCACTCCCCAGCACCCGCACTGATATTCAGGATTCACTCCCCAGCACCCGCACTGATATTCAGGATTCACTCCCCAGCACCCGCACTGATATTCAGGATTCACTCCCCAGCACCCGCACTGATATTCAGGATTCACTCCCCTGCACCCGCACTGATATTCAGGATTCACTCCCCAGCACCCGCACTGATATTCAGGATTCACTCCCCAGCACCCTCACTGATATTTAGGATTCACTCCCCAACACCCACACTGATATTCAGGATTCACTCCCCAGCACCCGCACTGATATTCAGGATTCACTTCCCAGCACCCGCACTGATATTCAGGATTCACTCCCCAGCACCCTCACTGATATTTAGGATTCACTCCCCAACACCCACACTGATATTCAGGATTCACTCCCCAGCACCCGCACTGATATTCAGGATTCACTTCCCAGCACCCGCACTGATATTCAGGATTCACTCCCCAGCACCCTCACTGATATTTAGGATTCACTCCCCAACACCCACACTGATATTCAGGATTCACTCCCCAGCACCCGCACTGATATTCAGGATTCACTCCCCAGCACCCTCACTGATATTTAGGATTCACTCCCCAGCACCCGCACTGATATTCAGTATTCACTCCCCAGCACCCGCACTGATATTTAGGATTCACTCCCCAACACCCTCACTGATATTCAGGATTCACTCCCCAGCACCCGCACTGATATTCAGGATTCACTCCCCAGCACCCGCACTGATATTCAGGATTCACTCCCCAGCACCCGCACTGATATTCAGGATTCACTCCCCAGCACCCGCACTGATATTCAGGATTCACTCCCCATTCTATAATGAATGCCTCGTCCTGATCACAAAGAAGCTAATGGTCACCGGCAGGCTTTTGGGTGCTATATTAGGCCAAAGCATATTCCTTAATGGGGGGTCACCATAGGGAAGTGAGACTCTACACCCCTCTTTATAGTGGAACTTCCCTTCTAATAACTACAAGCACAAATCACCCCAGGACAGGAGCACAGAAAATCATTCACTTTCGGATGGATGCTGGTGGTTTGAATCGGCTTCTTATACTGCTCTCCACCCTGAATTTGTACAGAGGGTGCAGCAGCACAAGTGAGACTCTGGGGTGGCAGAGTCTAGAACCCTGGGCCTGTTCCTAGGTCAGCGCAGTAGAGGGGGAGTAACAAGCCACAATACAGATGTCCATTATGGTTACTCTCTCTTTTTTTTTTTGTCAACTGTTTCAGAAAGAAGGAAGTGTTGGGCAGTACCGGGATAGGGCCGTCCAGTGCCCAGGGCAAGGATCCTAAATTGTAACCCCCCATAAAATGGATGTACCACCCTGTATCTTATCTATGCTGCTCTGCGCCTGGGGCAGCTGTCCCTTCTGCCCACCCCTTGTCCCATCCCTACTGTTGAGAAGAGTCACAAGCCTCTCTGCAGTTGAAGCATCATGGAGGTGGGGTGAGTCCAGTCACAGCATTGCACAATCTCACTATCGTTTTTGGAAAACGTTGAAGTCATGTAGCAAACGAGGGAGGAACCCGGTGTCACCATCAGGGCCACTGTTAGAAATCATGGGGCCCCGTACAGTCTGCCTTTCGTGCCCCCTTTGACCCCACTCCTAGCCCCTCCCCTGTCCCGGATTTTAACATGTAAATCGCATTTCCTATGCTGACCATGACAGGTCCTCTTTATGGAGAGATCTGGGGTCTATTAGACCCCCTATCTCTCTTCTGGCCTACAAAGCATCTGATCACACTGAGATTGCTGTGCCTACAGGGTTTTAGAAAGCCCTGTTATTCATTTTGCAGAAATTACCTGTAAAGGTGATACACCCCCCCCCCACCCCCACCCCAACCCCCCGTTGAGCTGATAGGACCAGGCCCGGTACAACAGGACTGGCTGTACTACCCAACCAGTGGCCCTGGCCGCCATAGATGCATGCCTAGCGTGAGATTTACATGCAGCTCATTCCTGAAATACAGCCTGGACCTGGAAGAGACTGGCATGGGGCAGAAGCACTCCACCCTGGCAATGCTGCAGCTATGGGATAAGACGGGCAGAAAACATGGCTGATGTTCTCCATCAAATCTGGAAGTAGAAAAGTATCAAAAGACATGATGAGGACTCTATAGGACTACCGGTCTACAAAGACCGACATGGAGATATGCTAAGAAATGCATCAACACCTCAATGGGCGTCCGCAGAACTTTTTCCAGGGGGGGGGGGGGCATAATTTCAAGGTCATCCATGCTCTGCCCCTTTTTGACAATGTCATAATTACATTATCACGGTCAGAGACTGCAGACGTAGTACAGGAGATGGTCAGAGATTGCAGACATGATCCAGGAGACGGTCAGAGACTGCAGACATGATCCAGGAGATGGTCAGAGACTGCAGACATGATACAAGAGATGGTCAGAGACTGCAGACATGATCCAGGAGATGGTCAGAGACTGCAGACGTGATACAGGAGACGGTCAGAAACTGCAGACATGGTACAGGAGATGGTCAGAGACTGCAGACATGATACAGGAGATGGTCAGAGACTGCAGACTTAGTACAGGAGATGGTCAGAGACTGCAGACATGATCCAGGAGATGGTCAGAGACTGCAGACATGATACAGGAGACAGTCAGAGACTGCAGACATGATACAGGAGACGATCAGAAACTGCAGACATGGTACAGGAGACAGTCAGAGACTGCAGGCATGGTACAGGAGACGGTCAGAGACTGCGGACATAGTACAGGATACGGTCAGAGACTGCGGACATGGAACAGGAGACAGTCAGAGACTGCATACATAGCACAGGAGACAGTCAGAGACTGCAGACATAGCACAGGAGACAGTCAGAGACTGCGGACATAGCACAGGAGACAGTCAGGGACTGCGGACATGGTACAGAAAATAGTCAGAGACTGCATACATGGCCCAAGAGGATAAGGACCTAGTGGGGAACCCCTGATCTGATCCCTGATTCCGGGGGGGGGGGGAATTGCCCCCCCTTGCCCCTATCTGCGGACGCCCATGAACACCTCAATGGCTCTGCCTCCATTCCTGGGTGGTCAGTAAAGGGCCTTCAACCACCTTTGGTGACTCAACTGTAAGAGACGAAATCTCCATGCCTCACCCCGGCCTCCATTCCTGCCCATCCGGGAGTGTTTGTTGTGTTTCAGCTTCTCATGTTATATCCTTCATATTATAAAACAAATAAACATCGGGCAAGGGTGGTGAGAACTCCTTATGATGGGCACACCAAGTGTGAAGACCAAGGAACTCAGTGTATGGCCTGAAGACCTGACCACCACACCATGACCTTGTGGGACCTCCCATTCCTAAACCAAGGCAAACAATATGGAGTTGGCCTCCCCTTTGCAGCTATACCAGCCTCCACTTTTCTGGGAAGGCTTTGCACATGGTTTTGGAGGGTGTCGGTGGGGCCCATTTATGAGGTCAAGAATGGATGTTCTATGAGAAGACCCAGCTTGAGGTTCGGCACCACTCAAGTTCCTCCACACCAAACTGGTGAAACCAAATCTCCATGGAGCTGGCTTTGTACCCAGAGAACTGAAAAGTAGACCTGGGCAGAACGAAAAAAAATTGTTTTGTTCGGATCGATTTGTTAAGTTTGTTAATTTAATTTCATTGCATTCGTAGCAAAATTCTATTTGTTTAGTTCCTTTTAGAGCCGGGTTCACACAAGACAAGTCACCTCCATGCATTGCAATGGAACCATTCTAATAGGAGAGACTCAAGTCGCTCCAACTTAGAAAAAGGTTCCTGTAATACTACAGGCGACTTGCATTGACTTCTATTACAGAAGTCACCTGCAAGCCGCGCTGAAGTCGCCTCAAGCGGGACGACTCAGAGACGCCCTGCAAGTCGGATCGCCTAGGTGTGAATGTCGCCTTAGTCATGTTTATTCGTTTTTCGGCTGGATTCATTTTTTTTCAATGGATTAAAAAAAAAATATTGAATGAATCCGAATTCATTCATTCGTTGGTTCTATTCTGTTTGGAATTCAAATTTCGGAAGGCAGCTATATTCTATTCTATTGCATTCTATCCTATTCTAATCTTTTCTATTCTATTTTTTTAAATGTCCTATTCTTTTTTTATTCTATTTCCTTATTTTATATTATTTTCTATTATATTTCTTTATTTTATATTTTATATCCTATTCTGTTTCTTTATTGTATATTGTATATTCTATTCTAATCTATTCTTTTGTTTTCTATCCTATTTTTTATTTTTCTATTTTGTTCTATGCGGTTTATTCTATTGTATTCTAATTTTTTTTTTTTTTTTTATTTAAGTTTTGTAAGAGGGCCATATTCTTTCTATTTTATTCTATTATAGTCAAAATTTGAATTTCAGAAGATGACTATATTCATTCTATTCTCTATTCTTTTATTTTATATTCTATTGTATTCCTTTATTTTTTATTCCATCCTATTCTTTTCTATTTTATTCTATCCTTTTCTATTCTATTCTGTTCTTTTATTTTCAAAATTTGAATTTCGAAAGATGGCTATATTTTTTCTATTCTATTCTATTCTTTTATTTTATTTTTATTTTCTATTCTATTCCTTTCTGCTCCCTTCCTTTATGATATATTCTTTCTATTTTTTTAAAATGTTCTATACTATTCTTTTCTATTCTATTTCTTTATTTTATGTTATGTTCTTATATTCTATTCCTTTATGTTCTGTTCTTTTCTATTCTATTTCTTTATTTTATGTTATGTTCTTATATTCTATTCATTTATGTTCTATTCTTTTCTATTCTATTTCTTTATTTTATGTTATGTTCTTATATTCTATTCATTTATGTTCTGTTCTTTTCTATTCTGTTCTTTTATTTTCTATTCTATTTTGTTTTATTCTATTCTGTTATTTTCAACAATCAAAAATCAGCGCTAGTCAATATTATGCTTACATTTCAAATTTATTTTCAAATCAGATTTTGTTGTCAACCTGGTTTCCGGTTTGATTGGAATTCGGATAATTTGTTATTTTGGGCAAAATTTTGTTTCGTCATTTCGTATTTGTTCAAATTCATTACTAATGTAATTCGGAGGTTCGGATACATCCGAATCTCCGAATAATGAAAACTTTGTCCGAATTTTGATCCAGAACGAAATGCACTGCCCATGTCTACTAAAAAGGGTCTTCCCCCAACCAAGGTTGGAAGAGCAACAATTAGCATTGGCAGTACCCTTCACTGGAGACACCTGAGCTCCATTGTTTGGAAGGGGCCCACATATATTGGGGTTTATACCCTCATTGGGTGGACTGAACATTTAGGGAAGGGGTTTTTACCTTTTTATGATGATATAACCCCCAATATGTCCACCAGTATGACAAAGTCATCATCATCACCAGTCCTAGAAAGGTACCAGCGCGGCTTTAAAAGATGTTAATGGTTTTACTTTCCATATGGATCGCTGGGAACAGAACAGCCGAAGAAAAATTATGCAGATTGCATTATATTTAAATAGGAAAATCACAAATGCACAATAGAACCTCAACTAGTGGTGAGATTGTTGGTTGTTTTTTGTGCAACCAGAACTTGGAATGGAGATCTGGTTATTGACAATGTTGTTTTCTGACACATCAAGCCAATTCAATTTCAGGTTCAGTTGTGTTTTTCTTTTTATGTTTGGAGATCCAAACTTCTACCCAAATCATTTAGTCCTCATACCTCCAGGAAGTACCGATATCCCTGGTTAAAATTGAAGGTCTGCTAAGAGATGGTTTGATCAATTTGCATTATTTGTAGAGCATCGTCGCTCCACAAAATTGGGACAAGACCTAAAGAGGAACCAAACTCTGCCTAATAAAAAATACATATTTACAAGACCAGCCTTTCTCAACCTTACCCATAAGATAACGTTCTGGTCTCAAGAACCCCTGATAAAAATGACTGTATCTACAACTCATGATACATTAGTGTGATGGTCAATGGGAAGAATGCTCCTCACACTTGTGGTCAATGGGAAGAATGCTCCTCACACTTGTGGTCAATGGGAAGAATGCTCCTCACACTTGTGGTCATTGGGAAGAATGCTCCTCACACTTGTGTCAATGGGAAGAATGCTCCTCACACTTGTGGTCAATGGGAAGAATGCTCCTCACACTTGTGGTCAAAGGGAAGAATGCTCCTCGCTCTTGTGGTCATTGGGAAGAATGCTCCTTACACTTGTGGTCATTGGGAAGAATGCTCCTTACACTTGTGGTCATTGGGAAGAATGCTCCTTACACTTGTGGTCATTGGGAAGAATTCCCTCCTTACAGATAGCTAAAAAGATCAATGGTATCATTGGGAATTTATCTGAGAGGTAGAAATTGACCATTGCTCAAGGAACCCCTAGCAACCTCTAGAGCAGGGGTAGGGAACCTGCGGCTCTCCAGCTGTTGTATAACTACACTTCCCATGAGGCATTGCAAGGCTGATGGATACAATTACTCCCAGAAGCATGATGGGAAATGTAGTTCTACAACAGCTGGAGAGCCGCAGGTTCCCTACCCCTGCTCTAGAGGAACCCTGGTTGAGATACCCTGCCTTAAGATAACATTCTGGTCTCAGGAACCCCTGATAAAAATGACTATATCTACAACTCATGATACAATAGTGAGATGGTCAGTGAGAAGAATGTTCCTCACACTTGTGGTCATTGGGAAGAATTCCCCCCTTAAAGATGGCTAAAAAGATCAATGGTGTCAGTGAGAACTTACCTGAGAGGCATTAACTGCTGAAGGAACCTCTAGCAACCTCTGGAGGAACCCTAGGATTATGTAGATCCCTGGTTGAGAAACCCTGTACTAGACAATGAAGTCCAGTGTTGTCTTGCTTGAAACAAAACTTCTCCCTTTGCCCTTCTCTACTGCCACCATCTTTAATTGAGATCTAGAACCCTGGTTGAGAAACCATGCACTATACAATAGAGTCCAGTGTTGTCTTGCTTGAAGCAAAACTTCTCCCTTTGCCCTTCTCTAGTGCCACCATCTTTAATTGAGATCTAGAACCCTGGTTGAGAAACCCTGTACTAGACAATGAAGTCCAGTGTTGACTTGCTTGAAACAAAACTTCTCCCTTTGCCCTTCTTCTCCAGTGCCACCATCTTTAATTGAGATCTAGAACCCTGGTTGAGAAACCATGTACTCTACAATAGAGTCCAGTGTTGTCTTGCTTGAAGCAAAACTTCTCCCTTTGCCCTTCTCTTGTGCCACCATCTTTAATTGAGATCTAGAACCCTGTTTGAGAAACCATGTACTAGACAATAGAGTCCAGTGTTGTCTTGCTTGAAACAAAACTTCTCCCTTTGCCCTTCTCTAGTGCCACCATCTTTAATTGAGATCTAGAACCCTGGTTGAGAAACCATGTACTAGACAATAGAGTCCAGTGTTGTCTTGCTTGAAGCAAAACTTCTCCCTTTGCCCTTCTCTTGTGCCACCATCTTTAATTGAGATCTAGGACCCTGTTTGAGAAACCATGTACTAGACAATAGAGTCCAGTTTTGTCTTGCTTGAAGCAAAACTTCTCCCTTTGCCCTTCTTCTCCAGTGGCACCATCTTTAATTGAGATCTAGAGCAGCCTTTTTCAACCAGGGCACCCTGGGGTGCCTTGGCAAAATACCTAAAAATTTCCCAAAAATTGTAGTCAAGCCGGCGGGTGGATGAAGCCTTTTAGTTATACAAAGCCACAGGTTTTCATTGAGCACCATTAGGACCTTCTAGCTGCTGTCCTAATGACCAACAACATCATCAGGTGATGAGGAAGATGCCAGTCGTCTGTATAACATCCTTGTTTGACCCTCCCTTGCATCTCCCCATCAACTTTCGGGGTCACATTAGCTAAGCGATGGAGAAAAACTGAAGGATAAGAGAAACATCGGAATACCGGTCAGCACCAGTTTGCAAAAGTGTATTTGCTTTGTAAGAAAAAAATCACCTCTGACGTTGGGTGTCCTATGCCTGTGGATGTTGTTTGCATTTTGCTATCAAAATAGAGTTAGGGTGCCCCAAGACTGCCCATAATTTTAAAGGTTGCCTCCAGATTATCCATGCATTTTAAAGGGCGCCTTGACTGAAAAAAGGTTGAGAAACACTGATCTAGAGCATGAAGAAGACATTCTTTGAGTCTCTGCCAGGTCTACAGGACCTATCAGAGATGCCCAGGGGGCATGCCTGACATCTTGCAAACATCTGGCTACGTCACACTGCCCAGGGGGGCAGTTTGCAAGATGTCAAGCATGCGCAACCATAGGCGTGCGCACATAGGGTGGCAGGTGTGCCTGGGCACACCCTAATCACCCTGTACTGTGCAGATTTCCCCTGCTGCCTGGCTGCAGAGAAAGGGACTGGGGAATCTCTGTCCTCAGCCTCTTTCTCTGTCTCAAAAGTGAGACATCAGGGGTCTGGTTAGATCCCTGATATTTCACCAAAGCCCCCCAGCAGGGCTTCTAAAAAAAAAATTGTAAAAAAAATAATAAAATCTAATATTATAAAAAATAATAAAAAAACAAAATTGTAAAAATAAACTACTGACACCTATCTCTTGTGGTGCGCACCCTAATGCAATAGGCTGTGCACACCTATGGGTGCAACCATGCCGTGGAGATCCACCGTATATCTGCACATGCGGGAGGGCAGTGACGCCATCCTGGCCTAGGCCGGGATTTAGGAAGTAAAAAAACAAATCGATCGATAGCAGGGAGATTTTATACAATGTGGCGCGAGAGTAGGGGGGCTCATTAGCTGCTCTCACCTGGCTGGCTATGGGGAAATGCTTTAAATCCTTGTCTTTGTCCTCAATATTTTTATTCATTTGTTTCCTCGCTGGTTTCTGGAACTTCCCGGGTAAAAAGTTACCATCAAAAAGCCTAAATGATTGGCATTCTCTGGGACCCTCGTAATGTGCAAACATTAAAACATGGATGTAACAAGAAAAAGAGAGATTTAAGAAATATGTAATAAAATATATACTGTGGAAATCCTTGCTGGATTTGTTCTTTGTCTTTTGTTCTTTTGCTTTAGAAAACAGTTGGGTAAAAGTTTGATTAACCTGCACACTAAAAAACTGAATGGGGGCACGGGGGCAGCGCCACATTAGACTGTGGGAGAGCTGGGCCACTGCTCTGTGTGAGAGCGACGCAGTTTGACTCTCCAGTAGTCTAACCCTTTATCACTTAGCAGTTAAAGAGTAAAAGATCAGATTTATTGATGTACTGTATATGCAGCCTGAATACTAGGGAACGGGACTGTTCAGGGCCCATGGACCTCACTCAAGTGCTTCCTTCCTGTATAACCTCCATCATCACTGACATAACCTCCATCA
>BLSH010538804.1:15821-28631 GCA_018402905.1 Glandirana rugosa
TGTTCATTTTAAAATTATAAAATTATATAAAGGTGTATATTAAAAATAGGTAAGAATAATATGTAAATGTAATATACTGGATTAAAACTGAAAATTGAATAGGACACTTAATTGCACCATTGAGAAATAGATGTTGGCTATTGCTGTGAACAGATACAGGACTAAGTGCAACAGACTCATGGTTTTAAGTTTTTGCAAGTTGTAATACTAGCACATTAATACTAGCACATTATTTTCATTGGATATATTTTTTGAAGAGACTCAATAGCACCTTATATATCACTTTGCATAAGCACTTTAATATCACAGTAACTCGGGATATCTACGGTCCTTGTTTTCTGTGATACTAGCACATCAATACTAGCACATTATTACTTTTAACACTATTGTTGGATACATTTTATGTAAAGATTTATCAGCACCTCTATATATCACTTTGTACAAGCACCTTAAAATATCAGGGCAATGTGAATACATATATGATACTAGCACATTATCATTTTTAGGAAAGTGATATAGTCGCTTTAGCCTGTATCTGCAAAACGATAAGCACTGTCAGCAGTATTCTTTTTACTTGGACTGTGTGCAACTGGGGTTGTCACATGATAACACAATACTAGCACATTAATATGTTTATTTACTGAAAGTTAGGGGGACAGATCATTTTATTTAGCATTCGACAAGGCACATCTGTTTCCAGTATTACATTCCAAAAATACTCACCCCATCACTACATAGCGATATTGGCACACTAGCATTTTACATTTTGGTTACTATTACTTATAACATATTTTTTTTTTTCTATACCCACAATCAGAACCATATATGAAAGAGATACCTACTATAGATAAATAAGAATTTGGCACACCATTATATCAGGGGAGCGCCAACCCAGACTCAAACAATCAATTGCCCGCCCTTGCCCCTATCTGCGGACGCCCATGTGTGCGCACCCTGGTGCTTTGAGGAAATGAGTCAGGTCACTGCTGCTGAGGACTTGTTGCACCCATCTGAGCCCCACGCCAATGTATTTAGGGGGAAAGATCGCCCGGCGGACCCGGTAACAGGGGAAAGGGAAAATTTGATAAGGCTGCTACGATTAAAGAGACTGTGGGCTCTAGACCTGGAAACTGGCCAAGGAAGCCAGGAAGGTCTTGGGGACCCTGGAAAGGACTGGGTATAGAGCACATACAGTGCTACCGATGCCATGCATTGGGCCATATTGCTGCCAATTGTCCCCTGAATGATGAACCCATGCAATGTGATTATACTTATGTAAATAGATGCCTTTCTCTTTTTGCACAGGTCGCATATATAGCATCATGTTCAAATTGCATGGAGAAGAAAATGTGTGTGATTTTTGTTGATGGAAAGCTAGTCACTAACCTGCTTAACTCTGGTAGTGTGGTAACATTGGTAAAAAGCAATTGTATTAATCCTGCAAGGTTACACCCTAGCACCGTTGAGGTCATTTGCATCCATGGGGACACTCATGACTACCAGACGGCGGTGGTTGAGATTGACACCCCTTGGGGCAGTGTGACTCATTCAGTGGGGGTAGTACCTTCACTGCTATATAATGCCCTATTGGGCAGGGATTTTCCCCATTTTTGGAGGCTATGGGAAGGCACAGGGAGGCTGGAGGATAGAGCCCCCCCTGCTGCAGAAGAACGTGAACTGTCACCCAACCCTTTTTGCCAAATGGAAGGAGAGACTGGTGGCAGGACCAAGGAAGGATGAGACCCTCTTCCTTTTCCGGTACTGGCTAGGGAGTCGGAGGAGCTGGAAGATAGCTTCCAGCTGGGGGCTAATGACTCAGAAAATGGCTCTGACCTTGACTGTGAGAGTGAACAGAATGTAGTACCTAACTTAGAGGTCTGGAGAGAGGACTTCTGTACAGAGCAACTGTGGGATGTCACTCTCTTTAGAGCCAGAGAAAATGTGAAGGTGATGGATGGGGAACCTGTGGACCCTAATTGGGGGGTATCTTTTCACTACATGGCTCTTACAAAAAAAATATTTTTATCAGGTGGTGAAACAAGGGGAGGACGAGGTGGAACAGCTTGTGGTACCCAAACCCTTTCGCAGGATGGTACTAGATCTAGCCCATGGACCTGTAATGGGGAGGACATCTGGGTATTGATAAGACCAGGGAGAGAATAACCCAGAGATTCTTCTGGCCCGGGTTGCATGCAAATGTCAGAGTATTGTGAATCCTGCCCTGAGTGTCAACTCTGTGCCCTCAACCCATTTTTGTAGTCCACTTGTTCAACTGCCAAAAATTGAAGTGCCTTTCAAGAAAATTGGCATGGATCTCGTGGGACCCTATCACGTACCTGATCCGAGGCTGAAGTGCTGAGAAAGGCTCCCCTTGCGGCTGAACGCAGAGTACCCCCTGGATGGGAACACGGAGTACTGAGCGCAAAGAAGCATGGGTCACCCGGGGTATAAATGAGGCGTGCAGGTAGGTAAGATCTGGCAACACGGGAAAAGTCAGGAACAGGTCCGGATGCAGGCCGCCAATCAGATTTAGAGAGTGGGGAGGTAAATCCGTAAGCCAGGCCAAGGGTCAAAACCGGGAATCAGGCAGATAGCAGAGTCCAGTAAACAAGCTGAAGGTCAAACACAGGTAGCACACAGGAGGCAGTCCGGGAAGCAAGCCAAGGGTCAACACTGGAGAGATCAGGGAAAGTCCAAGAGCCAAGTCGGGTCACAATAGGAGGTAAGCAGGAACACAGGAACACACAGGTCAGGAACTCAGGAGAGCTGAAGACGATCCAGAAACTAAAGAGCAGAATGAGCAGTCCTTTATAGTGCCCAAGGGAATCCTATTGCACGTTGCGTACCCGCCTGTTGCGTCCGTACGTTCGTTGCCTTGCTCTGATGCGTGCGCGCATGCGCATTTGAGATCTTCTCCCGATCGTCCGTGACGGAGCGATCGTTCATGCCGGAACGTGCTGACATGTATGGGCCGATATGTGTTGCCCATGACAGTGCCCCCCCAAGGGGCAACCTCCGGGTGCCTAAACTAGCTGACCTTTCGGGATGGCTTCTGTGAAAGGCCTGTATTAGACGTGGGGCGTGTATGTTACCGGATGGTTCCCAAGAATTATCTTCCGGGGGGTATCCTTTCCATTTGATAAGGTATTGTATTTGTCTACCTCTTCTTCTACAATCCAAGATCTTCTCGACCTCAAATTCCGGTTCTCCTTCGACCAGTACTGGTGGTGGAGGTTGTTCCTCTCTTCCTGAAAAAGGACTAGGAACCACCGGTTTTAACAGGGAGGCGTGAAAGACCGGATGGAACTTGTAGGAACTGGGTAGGGCAAGCTCAAAGGCCACTGGATTGATCGCCCTCTTTACCTCAAAAGGCCCAATGAATTTGGGCCCAAGCTTCCGTGAGGGGCATGCCAACCGAAGGTTCAGAGTGGATAACCATACTTTATCTCCTGTCTTGAATGTCGGGTTGTCACTTCTGCCCCTGTCATGATTCTTTTTATACAGATCTTGAGCCTGCTGAATGCTTTCCTGAAGCTGACGGTAGTTACTCTGGATAGATCCGATACGATCTTGAACTGCAGGTACCGAGGCCTCAGGGATTGTGTTGGGCAAAGAGGACGGATGGAACCCATAATTGGCCCAAAATGGAGAGTGGTTTGTGGCAGAGTGTAATGAGTTATTATATGCAAATTCCGCACAGGGAAGTAACGAGACCCAATCATCCTGAGAAAATGTACAGAAACATCTGAGATATTGCTCCAGGGTCTGATTGGTTCTCTCCTTCTGCCCATTGCTCTGAGGGTGGTAGGCAGAGGAGAGACATACTTCAATAGACAAGATCTTGCATAAGTCTTTCCAGAATCTGGAGGTAAATTGGACACCTCGATCAGACACAATACTGCTGGGTATTCCGTGAAGTCTGATGATTTCCTTGATGAAGATGTTGGCCGTGTCCAAAGCGGATGGTGTGCCCCGCATGGGCAGGAAGTGTGCCATCTTTGAAAGTCGATCTACCACTACTAAGATGGTGTTGAAATCTTGCGAGGAAGGTAGTTCGACAATAAAGTCCATGGAGATCTCTTTCCACGGTTGATCAGGAATAGGCAATGGTCTTAACAGACCCCAGGGTTTGGAATGGGAACCCTTATTCCGTTGACACACTGTACAGGAATTTATGTATGCGCTACAGTCCTGCTTCATCTTAGGCCACCAAAAGGAGCGTTGTACTAACTTGAGGGTCTTTTGGATCCCAAAGTGGCCTGCCAACTTGTGATCATGAAAGGTCCGGAGGACTTGTAATCTGATTTGTTGAGGAACAAAGATCTTATCTTGGGACCATAATAGTCCTTCCTGCTTTCTTAAAGATGGTACTTCAGGCTCCACACATTGATCAGAAGCTTGCTTGATGGCCGTCGTTAGATCAAGTTGGATAAGTAAAAAATTATGTGCTGACAGAATTGTCCCTGGTTCTGTAACTTCAGGAGTTTCTGGAAACATCCTGGACAAAGCATCTGCCCTACCGTTCTTAGATCCCGGTCTGTAGGAAATATGAAAGTTAAACCTGGAGAAAAAAAGCGCCCAACGGGCTTGTTGGGGCCTCAACCGCTTGGCAGTCCTGAGATATTCCAAGTTTTTGTGATCCGTAAAGATCATGATGGGATGATTAGCTCCTTCTAACAGATATCTCCATTCTTCTAAGGCAAATTTAATGGCCAAAAGTTCTCGGGCTCCCACATCGTAATTCTTTTCAGAAGGGTTCATTTTGCGAGAGGCAAAGGCAATAGGATGAAGGAGGGCTTTGGGTCCTTGACGTTGGGACAAGATTGCTCCTGTTGCCACTTCAGAGGCATCCACCTCTAAAACGAAGGGAAGTGCAGGGTCTGGATGTTGTAACACAGGAGCTGTGATGAACAACCCTTTAAGTTTATCAAAGGCGTTCTGGGTGTCTGAGGACCACTGGAAACGCCCTTGCTTGTGCGTCAATTGAGTAATTGGTGCAACGATGGTCGAAAATCCCTTCACGAATCGCCGATAAAAGTTGGCGAAACCAATAAGTCTTTGAACCCCCTTCTTATCAACAGGAGCTGGCCATTCCAGGATTGCCTTCACCTTTTGGGGGTCCATTGCTATCCTCCCAGTGGAGATCACGAAGCCCAGAAACTGTATAGTGGTCTTTTCAAAGTCACACTTCTCCGCTTTAACATATAGGCCATGCTTCCTGAGGGTGACCAAAACTCTTTTCACGTGGGTGCGGTGTAATTCCAGTGTGGCGGAGAAGATGAGAATATCATCTAAGTAAACGATTACAAAGTGATCCAGAAATTCTCGGAAGATATCGTTCACCAGATGTTGGAATGTAGCTGGTGCATTACATAACCCGAAAGGTATGACCAAATACTCAAAGTGTCCGAATCGGGTTCTGAAAGCCGTTTTCCACTCATCCTCTGCTCGGATTCTGATGAGGTTATAAGCACCCCTTAAGTCCAATTTTGAAAAAATCTTGGCAGTCCTGAGACGTTGGAAGAGTTCGGGAATCAAGGGCAGGGGGTAGCGGTTTTTAATCGTGATTTTATTTAAGTCTCTATAGTCCACACAAGGTCTCAGAGTTCCATCCTTTTTCTCAACAAAAAAGATGCTGGCTCCAGCAGGAGAGGAAGATGGGCGGATGAATCCTTTTTCCAGGTTTTCGTCTATGTAAGTCCGTAGGGCCTCAAGTTCCTTCTCAGACAAAGGGAATATCCGACCAAAGGGGATTTCAGCTCCAGGCAACAGTTCAATAGGGCAGTCGTACGGTCTGTGTGGGGGCAATGTATCGGCCCCTTGTTGAACACACCTGAGAATTCTCAATAAACTGAGGGAACCCCAGAATGTTCATTGAGCTGAGCTTGTAGCGTCAGGCAGGTTGTGGGGTTGCTTGCTGAGGACAAACAATGCTGGACACAGTAATTTGAAGCAAAAATAATTTCTTTATTCACCCAATTCACTTGAGGGTTGTGGGCTTGCAACCATGGAAGTCCTAGGATGATGGGAAACATGGGGGAGCAAATTAGGTCAAAGCGGAGGTACTCCCGATGACCAGAGTCCGTGGTGGTGTGAATGGGCAAGGTCTCCTGCGTAACTGGCTCGGAGCAGGGTAAAGAGCCATCTGCCAGTTGGATCTGCAAGCAAGTCTTCTTCTTCTGCAGGGGTAAGCACAGTCTCTTGGCCAGGGTTTCATCCAGAAAAAAACTGCAGGCTCCTGAATCAATGATGCCCAGTAGCCGGACCTCCTCTCCCGCCACCTGTAGAGAGACAGGGAGACTAAGGTGAGAAATGGAAGGACCAGCCACTTGAAAGTTCGTAGCAGGAATAGGCCGCAACTTACTGGGCCGAATGGGACAGTTGTGCAGATAATGACCGGTTCCACCACAGTATAGACATAGGTTGTGCTTGCGTCTGCGTTGCCTTTCCTCTGCCGAGAGAGGGCCCCGGACCAGGCCTAACTGCATGGGCTCCTCTTCTAATGATGCACTCATAGAAGAAATGGGTGGTGCGGTAGGGGCAGCTGGAACTCTGGGTAGCATCCAGGTAGGAGGAGAAGTACGGAGACGCTCTGACCGTGGCTCCCTCAGGCGTCTATCCAGCTTAATGGCTAACTGGATTAGGCCTTCCTGGGTAGCGGGTGCATCAATTCGAGCCAGCTCATCTTTTACAGTCTCTGATAATCCCAAACGGTACTGATACTTGAGGGCAGCCTCATTCCAATTAGTATCTGCAGCCAATTTATGGAAGTCTACGGTGTAGTCTTCCACCGGACGTTTACCCTGAAAAAGATTATGCAGGGTGGCTTCCGCTGTGGCAGCACGTTGAGGGTCATCATATAGTTGACTCATGGCCCCAAATAATTCATCCACGGAATTTAGTAGCGGACTCTTCTGTTCAAGTAGGTGATGAGCCCAAGCCTGAGATTCATCACTGAGTAGGGAGATGATGAAACCTACTTTCACAGTCTCTGAAGCAAAAGTTCTAGGCTGAAGGGCTAAGTACAGCAAGATGGCGTTCTTGAAGGCTTTTCATTTCTTGCGATCTCCAGAAAAGCGCTTTGGCGTGGGTACCCTGGGTTCAGGAGCTGTCATCACCATGACTGGTGTGGTTGCTGAGCGGTCAGGAGCTGAAGGGGTACTTGCTGCACTGGTAGATGGTGATCCGGGGTTGCTAGGAGCAGAGGATACCGAAAGATGTTGCATACAACCTTCCAGCTGAAAGTATCCATCCTGGAGTCTCTGTACGGCCTGAGTGAGGGCCGTGACTTGCTGGCATAGAGCATCCAAAGGAGAGCCATCTCTGTCAGCCTCTGACATGGCTGGATCGTACTATCACGTACCTGATCCGAGGCTGAAGTGCTGAGGGAGGCTCCCCTTGCGGCTGAACGCAGAGTACCCCCTGGATGGGAACACGGAGTACTGGGCGCAAAGAAGCACGGGTCACCGGGGGTATAGATGAGGCGTGCAGGTAGATAAGATCTGGCAACACGGGAAAAGTCAGGAACAGGTCCGGATGCAGGCCGCCAATCAGATGTAGAGAGTGGGGAGGTAAATCCGTAAGCCAGGCCAAGGGTCAAAACCGGGAATCAGGCAGATAGCAGAGTCCAGTAAACAAGCTGAAGGTCAAACACAGGTAGCACACAGGAGGCAGTCCGGGAAGCAAGCCAAGGGTCAACACTGGAGCGATCAGGGAAAGTCCAAGAGCCAAGCCGGGTCACAATAGGAGGTAAGCAGGAACACACAGGTCAGGAACTCAGGAGAGCTGAAGATGATCCAGCAACTAAAGAGCAGAATGAGCAGTCCTTTATAGTGCCCAAGGGAATCCTATTGGACGTTGCGTACCCACCTGTTACGTCCGTACGTTCGTTGCCTTGCTCTGATTGCATGCGCATGCGCATTTGAGATCTTCTCCCGATCGTCCGTGACGGAGTGATCGTTCGTGCCGGAACGTGCTGATGTGTATGGGCCGATATGTGTTGCCCATGACAGACCCATAGTAAAGTCTGCCCGGCAACACCAGCACATCCTGGTAATACTAGATTACGTGACCCACTATCCAGAAGCCATACCCTTGCGGAACACCTCTGGTAAGACTATCGCTAGGGAGTTGGTCCAGGTGTTCAGTCAGGTGCAGATCCCTAAAGAGGTCCTAACGTATCAGGGCACCCAGTTTATGTCCCGGGTAACCAAGGAATTGTGCAGGTTATATAAAATCTCCCATCTCCGTACCTCGATCTACTATCCCAAACAGTTGGACTTGTGGAGAGGTTTAATAAAACGCTCAAAAGCATGTTGAAGAAGGTAGTGGAAAAAGATGGGAGAGATTGGGATATGTTGCTGTCGTACCTAATGTTTGCTATAGGAGAGGTTCAGCAAGCGTCTACGGGGTATTCTCCCTTTGAACTGTTCCATGGTAGACATCCCAGGGGGCTGCTAGATGTCGCAAAAGAGATGTGAGAAGGAGAGACAACCCCATATAGGCGTGTCATTGAGCATATTTCCTTGATGCAGGATCGAATTGCAGCAGTCCTGCCCCTGGTGCGAGAACATATGGAGCAAGCCTAGGAAGCCCAGAGAAGGGTTTATAATCATGGTGCCAAAACCCAGACTTTCATCCCTGGAGACAGAATGCTGATGCTAGCCCCCAAAGGTGAAAGTAAATTCCTAGCAAAGTGGAAGGGTCCCTTTGAGATTAGGGAAAGAGTAGGTGAAGTGAGCTACAAAGTTTATCAGCCAGGGAAAAGGAAACCCGTGCAAATTTACCGTGTGAATCTCTTAAAACCGTGGAAAGACAGAGAGACTTTATTGGCAGTGCCCACTCCTCAAGAAGACAGGCTATCCATGACTCCGGATGTCCCCATAACTGAGTCCTTGTCACTGATGCAACAAAATGACGTTAAGAAATTGATTAGTAAAAATAGAGATTTTTTTCTCTCCCCTACCTGGACTGACCAGGTAGGACGTACTACAACATGACGTAGTTACGGAAGCAGGGGTGCTCATGAATGTAAAACCCTACCGAATACCTGAGGCTAGAAGGGAGGTGGTGGCGAAAAAAAAAAAAAAAACCATGTTGGAGTTAGACGTGATAGAGGAGTCCCATAGCACCTGGTCGAGCCCTATAGTGCTGGGCCCAAAGCCCGATGGCACTATCAGGTTCTGTAATGGTTTCCGGAAGCTGAATAACAAAGTTTGACGCATACCCAATGCCACGAATTGACAAACTTGTGGACAGGTTGGGAGGTGCCCGGTACATAACCCAAGACCTAACTAAGGGCTACTGGCAGATCCCCTTAACGGAGTTAGCAAAGGAAAAAACAGCCTTTTATACCCCCTGAGGGGTCCTTCCAGTACAAGCGAATCTTGTTTGGTCTGCATACTACCAGAGAATGATGGACAAAATCTTGAGGCCACATAGCCCTATGCAGACGCATATTTGGATGATGTGGTCATCCACAGTCCAGATCGGGAATCACATTTGCCCTGAGTACAAGCGGTAGTAGATTCTCTGAGGGTAGCAGGTTTGACAGTCAACCCAAAAAAGTGTGCCATTGGCCTGGAGGAGGCCAAATACCTTGGGTATGTTATTGTTCGGGGACTGATCAAGCCCCAGAACAACAAGATCGAGTCAATTCAAAAGTGACCCAAACTGGTTTGTGCCTTCCTGGGAATTACAGAGTATTACAGACAGTTCATCCTCAACTTTGCCACCATTGCCGTCCCTCTCAACTGATCTGACGAAGGGTAGAGGGTCGGTAATGGTTAAGTGGAATCCTGAACCCAAGAAGGCATTCCAGAAGTTGAAGCAAGCCCTTTGTGTACAACCAGTGCTCATGACCCCGGACTTCACAAAGGAGTTTGTTGTGCAAACCGATGCCTCTGAGGTGGGACTAGGTGCTGTTCTGTCCCAGATCAGTCACAGTGAGGAGCACCCGGTCATCTACTTAAGCAGAAAACTTAATAGGCATGTAAGGAACTATTCCATTAAGGAGAAGGAGTGCCTGGCTATCAAGTGGGCCTTAGAGGCCTACCTATTAGGAAGGTCATTTAGGGCAATCACCGACCATGCCCCCCTGAAGTGGATGTGTGACAACAGGGAGAAAAATAGTCGGGTGACTAGGTGGTTCCTGGCCCTACAGACATTTAAGTTCACAGTTGAACACCGGGTGGGAAGACTCCAGAACAATGTGGATGCCCTCTCCCAGGTCCACTTAATGGTTGGGACAGTTGCTCAGCCGCAGGGGCTTGAGCAGGGGGGGATATGTGACAGTTTGCAAGGCGAAGTGATAGATGGACACTAACTGTCGCCTCATACGCTTTCATGTGGACTGGATTAAACAGAGTCTGTTCCGGATTTCGCCAGCCACCATGGCAGGGCTGTGATTCCGGTCCAGAGTTTGTGGTCCACTGGAATCCACCAGCAGGTGGCTTAAATTATCAGGAAGAGATCTCACTAAAGCTCTGACCTGGAACTCAGAGGGGGATCTGAGGGAGCCCTGTGTAAAAGACAAGATTTGCATTGTGGCTTATGTTTTGTGGGTGTCGGGAGCCAGCCCCACATCATATAGTGAAGAAACTATACTGTTTAGTTTAGCGCCAGATGGTATGGATTTATTTTCTGTTTTGTTTGTTTTTTACTCTGCAAATCTTTTACCAATAAACTTGGCAAGATTTTAAAGAAAGTTGCCTGGACGCTGACTATTTTCCTCAGGAGAGTTGATCCCCATGAGCTAATCTCCCACAGTATATATATATATATATTAGACTGTAAATATAGAAATATATATTAATACATCGCCTGAAGTGTATTATATACTGTACACCACCGAATGCACTATATATATAGTCTACACTGAATGCACGCAGGATTTCACAAAAGTGAGTACACCCCTCCCATTTTTTTTAAATATTTGATTATATCTTTTCATGTGACAACACTGAAGATGACACATTGCTACAATGTAAAGTAGTGAGTGTACAGCTTGTATAACAGTGTAAATTTGCTGCCCCCTCAAAATAATTCAACGCACAGCCATTAATGTCTAAACCGCTGGCAACAAAAGTGAGTACACCCCTAAGTGAAAATGTCCAAATTGGGCCCAAAGTGTCAATATTTTGTGTGGCCACCATTATTGTCCAGTACTGCCTTAACCCTTTTGGGCATGGAGTTCACTAGAGCTTCACAGGTTGCCACTGGAGTCCTCTTCCACTCCTCCATGACAACATCACAGAGCTGGTGGATGTCAGAACTTACGCTCCTCCATCTTCCATTTGAGGATCCCCCTCAGATGCTCAATAGGGTTTAGGTTTGGAGACATGCTTGGCCAGTCCACCACCTCTACCCTCAGCTTCTTTAGCAAGGCTGTGATCATCTTGGAGGTGTGTTTGGGGTCATTAGTATGTTGGTATACTGCCCTGCGGCCCAGTCTCCAAAGGGAGGGGATCATGCTCTGCTTCAGTATGTCACAGTACATATTGACATTCATGGTTCCCTCAATAAACTGTAGCTCCCCATTGCCAGCAGCACTCATGCAGCCCCAAACCATGACACTCCCACCACCATGCTTGACTGTAGGCAAGACACACTTGTCTTGGTACTCCTCACCTGGTTGCTGGCACACACATGCGTGACACCATCTGAACCAAATACATTTATCTTGGTCTCATCAGACCACAGGACCTGGTTCCAGTAATCCATGTCCTTAGTCTGCTTGTCTTCAGCAAACTGTTTGCAGGCTTTCTTGTGCAACATCTTTAGAACAGGCTTCCTTCTGGGATGACAGCCATGCAGACCAATTTGATGCAGTGTGCAGCGTACGGTGTGAGCACTGACAGGCTGACCCCCACCCCTTCTTTTTTTTTTTTTTCTGGTTCAAACTGTTTATTGGAAAAATGAAAGTGGTACAAAAAAGAACATACAGTAATGTGGGGCTATGGAGCCTAGATTAGCAGAAATAAGGAAATGAACATACAAAAACTTGGGGTAGAGAGACCCTAATACAAAAGTATGGTTGTATAAGTCCAAGACAGGGTTTATATTTATACATTTATAGAGACTGACATGGTTCTGTAAAGAGTTATCCAGAGCATATCACCTGTTCTTTATAGTAATACGGTCTCAAAGCTTTAGTGTTCCTTAAGTATCAAATGATGGGTTAATCAAGAAGGAAAACGAATAGCAAGAGAGAGAGAGAGATCAGTAGGGGAAGTAGAGAGAGGGGGGGTTTTTGCCGGAAGGGGATAAATCTGAGGGTGATGGATAAGATAAAAGGGGGGTACCCTGGTGAGGAGAAGGAATCTATGGGAGGAGGAGGGCGGAGTCAAAATCAGGGGGAAGAAAGTGTCGCACCCATGGTTGCCAAATGCGTTCGAATTTGGGTATGTGGTTCTTAATTGTGGCCTCAATTTTGGCGTGTATCATGGCTTTTGTGATCCTGTGTTTTGTTTCGAGTATTGCGAGGGAGGGGGATTATGTTCAGTGATGTCGTCGGTTCGTTTGGTAGCGGTTTAGAACCTTTAGGGGGAGGGAGCGTTATGAGCTTTGTTTTGTGTCCTAGTGTTTTCGGTACTATGTGCGGTTTTAACTCCGGTGTTAATTCTTGGTGTATGGGTTTAAGCTTGCGTAAACCGTTGGTACCCACGCTGTGAAAGAAGGGGGACTAAAACTGAGGCGGGAGGAGGAGGGTATCTAAGGAAGAGGAGTGGTCCCATGGGGGGAAAATAGAATAGGTAGTGGGAGTCTAAATAGGGGAAGGCCGTTTTTGGGGGGGAGAGAGATGAAGGGGAT
>BLSH010538804.1:35982-51390 GCA_018402905.1 Glandirana rugosa
CCGTCATGACCTTTTATTACCACCGGTGTGTTTTATAACTGTGAAACCCGGATTAAACCTGTAAAAGTGAAGTTAATATCACCAACCATTCCCAATTTATTAAGGTGTATCCATATAAATGGCCCACCCTGTATATATACAGTATCTCACAAAAGTGAGTACACCCCTCACATTTTTGTAAAATTATTATTATACCTTTTCATGTGACAACACTGAAGAAATGATACTTTGCTACAATGTAAAGTAGTGAGTGTACAGCTTGTATAACAGTGTAAATTTGCTGTCCCCTCAAAATAACTCAACACACAGCCATTAATCTCTAAACTGGTGGCAACAAGAGAGTACACCCCTAAGTGAAAATGTCCAAATTAGGCCCAAAGTGTCAATATTTTGTGTGGCCACCATTATTTTCCAGTACTGCCTTAACCCTCTTGGGCATGGAGTTCACCAGAGCTTCACAGGTTGCCACTGGAGTCCTCTCAGCATCATGGAGCTGGTGGATGTTAGAGACCTTGAGCTCCTCCACCTTCCATTTGAGGATGCCCCACAGATGCTCAATAGGGTTTAGGTCTGGAGACATGCTTGGCCCGTCCATCACCTTTACCCTCAGCTTCTTAATAAGGCAGTGGTCATTATCACATTGGAATACTGCCCTGCGGCCCAGTCTCCGAAGGGAAGGGATCGTGCTCTGCTTCAGTATGTCACAGTACATTTGTATATCGAAAAAAGGGGGAGGTGGCTAGGGCTCGCCCCTGTTTGGGGCAACACTATTGGACTTTAATGGTACCGTATACATGGAGTACAACAACAATTTTATAAAAATATAAATTCCCAGGTTCCCCGGTTCCAAGAACATATGTGACAGGGCATCTGGCTTCACGTTTTTTGACCCCGGCCTGTAGGTTATATGCAGCCGCAAGCGGGAGAAAAAGAGAGCCCATCTGGCCTGATGGGGCTTGAGTCTTTTGGCGGTGCGCAAGTATTCCAGGTTTTTATGATCAGTAAAAACCAGGACTGGGTGCACGGCTCCTTTCAGCAGATACCGCCATTCCTGGAGAGCAGACTTTATTGCAAGAAGCTCCCTGTCTGCCACGTCGTAGTTGCGTTCTGGGAGTGTTAGTTTCCAGGAGTAGTAGGTAATAGGGTGCAGTGCGGCTTTTGGCCCCAATCTTTGCAAGAGGACCGCACCGACTGCCGTTTCGGAAGCATCCACCTCCAGTATGTAGGGCTACATAGGGTCCAGGTGCTTGAGAATCGGGGCGGAAGTGAAGAGCGCCTTCAACTGCTGAAAGGCTACTTGGGCTTCTGGAGTCCAGTGAAACCGGGAAGTTTGCTTTGTCAGTTGGGTGATGGGGCAATCACAGCTAAGAACCCCTTGACGAACCTCCAGTAAATATTGGCAAAACCCACAAAACGTTGTACCGCTTTCTTGTCAGTGGGTGGCGGACAATTTACTATTGCAGTGACCTTCTGGGATCCATTGTGATGCCCAAAACTGAAAGGATAAACCCCAGGAAAGAGATGCTGGAGCACTTGAACGTGCACTTCTCCGCCTTAGCATCGAGGCCATGCTGGTGAAGGCGGCTTAGCACACTTTTGACATGGGTTCGGTGCTCCTACAGGCAAGGGGAGAAGATGAGAAAAGGTCAAGGAAGTCCCGGAAGATATCCTTAACGTGCTGAAAGGTGGCTGGTGGATTACAGAGTCCAAACGGCATGACCAAATACTCATAGTGGCCGAACCGGGTTCTGAAGGCCGTTTTCCATTCATCAACTTCGTAACTAATGGAAGAGGGTACCGTTTTTTTACGGTGATCTTGTTGATATCCCTGTAGTCAATACAGAGCCTCAAGGACTTGTCCTTTTTTTCAACAAAAAAGATCCCGGCCCCAACAGGGGACGTGGAGGGCCGGATGAATCCTTTCTCCAAATTCTCATCCATGTAGGACTTAGCACTGCCAACTCTTTTTCCGAGAGGGGGTAGATTCTGCCGTACGGGACCTCCGTGCCAGGGAGCAACTCTATAGGGCAATCGTAGGGACAGTGTGGCGGCAGGGCATCCACCCCTTTCTTGCTGAACACATCAAGAAAGTCATGGTACTCAGCAGGGACAGCAAGGTGGACCTCCGAGTCCTGGTCAGAGTCCGGGCAAGAGGTTGCAAGAGGGATCCCGCCAGAGGTGGGAAGCAGTGATGCTGGCAATAAGTTGAAGGAAATTGAACGCTGCCAGTGACCCAGTTGATGTGTGGGCAGTGTGCCTGAAGCCAGGGGAGTCCAAGGATGACTGGAGACAGTGGAGACACGATGGCGTCAAAGAGCAGAAGTTCAGAATGTTCAGAATTGCAAGCTCGGGTCAACAGAGGGATGGTCTCATGGGTTATCAACCCGGATTTGATGGGTGACCCGTCGGCCAGGCCAAGGGTCATCAGATGTGCCTTGGTCCTGAGGGGTATCTGATGTAAGGCTGCGGAGTCAAGGTCCATGAAGCAGCCACAGGCTCCCGAGTCTATAATAGCGGAGACAGGAACCTCCCCACTGGGCAGTTGCAGGACTATGGCAAGGACTGCATGTGTCTTGGGATTAAGCATGGCAAGTATTTCTCCTTGGCTGCATGGCGGGACCTTACAGGACTTAACGGGGCAGGTCCGCACTGAATGTCCAGATCCTCCACAATATAGACACAACCCCGTTGTACAATCGTCTCCACCTTTCTTCGGAGGAGAGAGTTGGACATTGTGGCTTTGCCGGCCGGGGTACAGGAGCAAGTTTGGAGGAGGAGTACGTGGGGGTGCCAGACCTTTCGGGACAACGTTCCAGCAGGCGGCGGTCGATTTGAATGGCCAAATCGATCAAGGCGTCCAGGGTTGGAGGCACGCCCATACGAGCCAATTTATCCTTCAGGTACTCGGACAGTCCCAGTCAGAACTGGGAATCGAAGAGCCGCATCATTCCATACGGTGTCAGCGATCCAGCACCAGAACTCTGCCACATAATCCTGAGCGGGGCGGTGGCCTTGCTGGAGGGCATGGAGCACAGCCTCTGCAGAGGCGACTAGATGCGGGTCCTCATAGAGTCTGGCCATAGCCTGGAAGAATCGGGCAAGGCTTGTGGTCTCGGGAGCCGAGCGCTCCAGGAGGTGGTGAGCCCAGGCCTGTGGCTCACCCAGGAGGAGAGAGATAACCCACCCCACTTTGGTATTTTCCTGAGAGAAGACACTGGGTTGCAGAGAGAAAAAAGTTCACAGGAACAGTGAAATGCCTGAAACTTCTTACAGTCCCATGCAAACCGTTCAGGCAAAGGTACTTCTGGCTCCATGGGTGCTGTGATGAAGGTATGCTGGGGGAGCTCCCAGACTTGGTCCTCCAGCCAGAGGTAGCCAGAGTGCAGGTCCCTCACCGCTTGGGCAAGGCTGGTCACCTGCTCACACAGTTCCTTAGTAAGGGAGGCCCCCTGCGCAGACTCAGGCATGGCTGTCTGATACTGTCACGTACCTGGTGGATGAGTCTGACTTATGCAGTAGGTAACCTCCCTTACAACCCTGACTCGGGAACCCCTGGTAGAGTAGACAGGTGGCTCGGGAGTGCAGGATGGCACGAGGGTCGGACTGGGTCACTGGTGTTGGTAGAAGTCCGTTGGTGCACTCGTAGAGTGCTCAGAATAGGCTGGCAGCGTGGTACAAGAGGAGCAGGCAGATGGATGGTCGGGTTCAGGCAAGGTCATCAACAGACGGGCAGGCAAAGTACAGGAGGGCTTAGGCAGGAGAGTGGTTGTAGACAGTCCAGGGGTCAGTGCAGACAGAAATCAGCAAAGTCGGGCAAGCCGGGTCACAGGAACAGAGAATCGGAGTACAGGTTGCTCAGGAACACATGCTACATGCTGTAGATCAAACAGCACTTGCTGCAGGGCGTGCACAGCAGAAATAGAGCCGTTTGGCACCATTTCCGGCGCGTGCGTAAACGCGCGCGAATGCGCACATAGTGCCAAAAACGGTCAGAAATACAGATTTTCTCTAACATGGGTACATATGCAGACTCATACAACAACTTAGTGGATGCACACGTGGCCCACTCAGAGGAAATCGATTGGCTAAAGTCCAAAGTTGCCGATCTGGAGGACCGCTCCAGATGAAATAACCTAAGCTAAGGGGGATCCCCAAATCGGTGCAACCCGCACAGCTCTCCCACTTCGTTTGGTACTTGTTTCAAGCAGCTGCACTGGCTCCGACGAACGCCGACCTAACAATAGATAGAATACACAGAATTCCCAAACCGTCATTCCTTCCGGAAGAGGTTCCTAGGGATGTGCTTCTGAGACTGCAATATTTCCAAGCCAAAGAGACAATACTTCTCGCTTTCTGTAAAAAGACACAACTTCCAGAACATGTGGCATCCATACAAGTACTACCGGATCTGTCCGCAAACACCCTCCAAAAATGCAAAAACCTGATTTCCATTACAAAGGCTTTACGCAACCATGACATTATCTACCAATGGAAGTACCCGACCACCTAAAAGTCACAAGAGATGGCTCCACCTACTTCGTATCCACTCTCCAAGAAGGACTTCAACACCTTATGGACTGGAAAATAGTACCAGAAAATCCGCCCACGACTACTCCAGCAGGACCACTAACCAGACTGTCCTGGGAAAGGAGCAAAGCAATGAACAAACGTGGCACCAGGACCAGGCATCCTAGGAGCAATCACACTTGAGCATGAATCCACCAAGCCACTACCCAAGCTGCAGTCAGCACTGTCTTTCTGAATACCTAGCTGACACCTCCCCCCCCCCCTTTGATACGCAGTTCATCTGCACCTTGTTCTATGTTGAACCCATTTTATACCCAGTTCTGGACCAATGAGTACCCCGCAATTACCCTTTGTTGGCATATGTTGCACATAAGTTTCAACACTTCTCTACCCGCAAGGCACCTTCATGAGACACTAAAGGCACACCAAAAGATGATCTACCACAGCAATCTTATACCTGAGACCCACAGAGTAACATAGACCGCACCAAACTACCTATCACCTAGAGCTAAATATATCCTCTTGACCTCTCACCAAAAGGAGGCATTCTACAGCAAAACCGAACCAGATACCAATAGAAGCATGAAAAAAACCCTATGGGACTTTGACGGGAGAACCAACTCACCAAGAACCAGTCATGTAAATAAAATATAACACTTATTGGTGTTCTTAAAACCAACGTTCTCTCATGGTAATTGGCAATTACAAACATGGACAGTGTTCAAAAAGAAAAACATAGGCCAAAAAATACATAGCAATTGACAAACATATACCAAAAGACCACTCGTCTGCCACGAGTGGAGGCAGAGAAGGACCCAACGCGTTTTGATGTTTTCGTGTTCTAACTTTTATTGAGAAGAAAAAAAGAGATAACAGTAACAGTGGCCGAGGGACCCAATACAGGTACAGTCAGACATTAACTGAAAAAACAAGCAGGGTTGCAACCTTCCGTTATTAGGAGAAAAGAAATAGAAGGGACAATGTTCCAAGTAAAAGTGAAATCCAAATAATGATATAACATAAGGATCACATGTCAGCAAAAAACAACGATTACAGAAGTATGCATGGGATCACTGGAAGTTGAGTAAGGGCATCCAGTGCGCTTAGACATTATCAGCGCAGCGCAACAATGGATGTAGTCTGAGCTACCATAACAATGGGGGAGCAATTCTGCGGGAATGAACAAACTGTACAACATATGTAGAAAAAGAAGAGCAAATAGTGAAAGAGAAAAGGAGAGAAAAGAACAGCAAGTGAAATGGAAAATAGAGAGGTTGATTGTCGGAAGGAGGTCACACAGCGACTTGATAAATGGATGGGTATAATGTTGTTGGGCAATAAGGATCTCAAGGGAGGAGGAGGCTAGCATCTAGGTCAGAAGGGAGAAAGTGGCGAATCCAAGGTTGCCATTGGCGTTCAAATTTGGGGATGTGATTAAGGATGGTGGCTTCAATTTTGGCGTGGATCACTGAATTTTTGATCCTGTGCTTGGTTTCCTCGAGTGGGAGGAGGGGGGATTTCCAGGCTTTTGCTATAGTTTGTTTTGCCACCGTGGTTACCTGAAAGAGAAGTTTAAATTGATTACGAGTGATATCAGGGGGTTTAGCATTGAGTAGGGCTGTGGTGGGTGAGGGTTGCAGGGAGCGACCTAAGAGGGTAGAAATTATCTTGAAGACATATCTCCAGAATACCTGGACTGTTGGGCATTCCCACCATATGTGTAGGTGAGTGCCTCTATCTGGACAACCTCGGAAGCAATTTGAAGGATAGTTTATAGTGTATTTCACGACTCGTGCGGGTACTAGGTACCAGCGAAAGAGGACCTTGTAGTTTGCCTCAGAGGCTACCACATTCTGCGAGGCTGACTTAGTGGCCAACCAAATCTCCTTCCAATCCTCCTCTTCTAGCTGGATGTTTAAGTCCTGTCTCCCAGTTCTTGACATATGGGAGGCAGGAGTATATAGGGGGATCCAAAACTAAATGATATACTTAGGAAATCAGGCCACGCATGTGGGGATCACGATCGCAGGCATGTTCAAAGAGCGTTTTATGTGGGGTGGAGGGAGAGGAACGGAGACAGGGGGTAAAAAAGTGTTTCAGCTGTAGGTATCGGAAAAATTCAGATGATGGGAGGTCATGGGATTCAGATAAGGTAGGAAATGGAATGTGTTTATCTGGGGAGGTAAAGGAATAAGCACGGATGAGACCAGCTGATTGCCACCTGTAGAAGAAAGAGGGGGAAGACCAGGCTGGGTAGAATGAGGGGTTACGTAGATAAGATAGGAGAGCATTGTGGGGTGATTGTAGTTTGTATTTGAACTTAAGTCTGTCCCATAGTTGGAGTGAGTGCCTAGTGATAGGATTACGTATTGGTTTACGATCCTTAGGGTGGAGCCAGAGGAGATTAGCTATTGACAGAGGGTCGCAGTCTGCTGATTTAAGGGAGACCCATATGTGCGTTTCTTTGGTGGAGTGATGTTTTGTTAAAGTAGCAAGTTGGGCTGCTTGATAGTATTTAGTATAAGCAGGGAGACCTAGCCCACCGAGTGATTTTGTGAGATGAATCACCTTTTTGTTAACCCTAGGTCAAGTTTTACCCCATATGAAGTTAAGAGTCCTACGCTGAATGATGTGGAGGAAATGAGCAGGGACGGAAATAGGGAGCACTCTGAAGAGATACAATAGCTTTGGAAGGATAACCATTTTTATTGCTGTGATACGGCCTAGCCAAGATAGGGGGAGAGGGGACCAGGATAGCATGAGTTTGGTGAGATGGAGGAGCATGGGGGGGTAGTTGACTGAATATAGGTTTACAGGGTCAGGGGTAAGTTTGATTCCCAGATAGGTTAGAGAGTGTGTAGCCCATTGATAAGGGAGAATTGTCTGTAAGTGGGATTGTAGGGAGATGTTGAGAAGTTTTGATTTATGGGAATTGACCACTAGCCCAGAAACAGAGGCAAATGTAGAAAGGTTGGCCATAAGGTTTGGGACAGTGGTATGCGGAGATGTGAGAAATAAAAGTACATTGGTGGGGGGGGGGGGGGGTGTGGTTTTAAAGCACTGCATATGGCAGCAGGTCTCTAGAGCTCCTGCTGAACGTGGAGGAATAACCAGCTACAAGACCTGATCCACAAGCAAAAAACAGCCATAAAGTCAGATAACTCACCCTTTTCAATGGAAAAGATGTCCAGGAAAAGAAAAGAGGTCAGACAACCTCAAAAACTGAAAAAAAAGTTCTTCTTCTCTGGGATAAGAGGCTGCTATCAAGATGGCGCCCACTCGTCAGCCCAGGGAGAAGGAGAAGAGGGAAGCAGCAAAATAGCCTACTACACAGACCTCCCTGATGACAGCCCGGAACACCGATTGCCGGACGCCTCACCCTCGCGGGGTTCTTCACGTCCACCCAGCCCAGAAAGCACCAGTCCGGCGAAGGCGCACATGCGCATGGATCGTGCTACGAACGATCGTGACGATGCAACAAATGATCGTGACGACGCAACAAACGAGCGGGTGAGTACGGGGGTTACCCCAGCCATGCACACCAGATCAGTGAGCAATTCAATAGCTGCCTTCCCTAAAAGCAACCAACCAGTGATGGACACTCTCCTAAAGGCGATGCTTGTGTCACTTCAGCAATCCCTTCACGCTGACATCTACATTCTGACACACAAAATCTCCTCGGAACTAACCTCCCTGGGTGAAAGAGTCCATACTGTGGAAAACGCAATCAGCGATATAGCACACACAGTAAATGACTTGGTGGACGCAAATGAGGATGGGGCAGAGGAGAGAAAGTGGCTGCGCGCAAAAATTGCGGATCTAAAAGACCGAAGTAGACGCAATAATTTAAAACTAAGGGGGATCCCTGAAGAAATCCAACAACAAAACCTGAACCAACACGTTACCGACCTATTTCAATCTCTGCTCCCTGACCTTCAACCTATCGAACTCTCGATCGACCGGATCCACCGCATCCCCAAGCCAACATACCTACGGAGAACATCCCTAGGGATGTGCTATTAAGGGTACATTTTTACACTACAAAGGATATGAGATTGCGGAAGTCCAGGGCCCTAGGGAAACTTCCCGATCCATATGGGAATGTACAGATCTATTCTGACCTATCCAAATTCACTCTGGACCTCAGACGTAACCTCAATACTATAACCAAGGCGCTACGCAATCATAATATTGCATACAAGTGGGGTCACCCCACTAAACTGTCAGTTGAAAGAAATGGCAAATTCATCACCATCCAGTCTTTAGAAGCAGGGTTGGAACTGCTCAAGGAATGGGGTATTATTCCTGAACCTCCAGTCCCTAGAAACACCCGGAAACCTCCAAACCCGAACCAGCCACTGTGGCATAAAACCAACTGCAACTTCAAATCCAAATTCTAATGGGTCACTTCAACATTATCCTCATTGCAACGACTCATCCTCCACTACATAGGTAGTGCTGAACCTGTTGAACTGTTTCCCCCAGATTACAACAAGCAGCTGCAACATAACTTCACCAGCTGCACAGTTATGTTGTATCTTCACCTCTTGTTCCTATCTTCTCTCCCTCCCCTTCACCCACTGCACTCAACTGGAGTCCCACGAGAGCGACCCGCAGATCAGCAGTTATTCATGGAGCCTCTCACCAGAGCGATGGACCCCACCTATGCCAAGGAAAGTACCTATCACCCAACAGTGAGTAAGGATTTCTCAAAGCATCTCACTCTACACCATGGCTATCAAAGTCATATATATTAATGCCAAGGGCCTGAACCACCCGGCAAAGAGAGCATCCCTCTGGCAAACAGCGATCAAACACGGTGGGAATATAATTTGCATCCAGGAAACCCACTTCAAAAAAACTGCCGCCCCCACATTCGCCCACAAACTGTTCCCACACATACACTTGGCAAACAACTCAGAAAAGAAGCGGGGCGTGGCCATCATAATTATAGAAACTATTGACTTTGAACCCATACATGATATTGCAGATGCAGAAGGCCGCTACCTGATAATGATTTGCAAATTCAACGGCACCCTAACTACGCTTTCTTGTCTTTACGCTCCTAACTCCCGCCAGATGTCATTTCTCAAAAAACTATCCCGGAAAATACGGAAAAAACAAAAGGGTATGTTGCTCATGTGCGGAGACTTTAATTTGGCACCAAATTTCCAAATGGACACGTCAAGTAGGCACTGCAGACACTCATCCCCAATGCAACAATATCTCATGGAGAATGATGCATACGATGTTTGGTGCTGCCATCACCCTACCGAAATAGACTATACATTTCACTCTGTGGCACATAACTCATATACACGAATCGATCTTTTCCTAGCCGATAAACATTTTCTCCAACAGATATCCGAATCCAGCATCGCACCTATAACATGGTCGGACCACGCTCCAATCTGTCTAACTATTGCGGACCATAATAGACTCAAAAACCCTAATATTTGGAGGGCTAATGCATACCTCATGAAGACTTCCCCCTATGCGGAAGAACTCCAAATGTCATTGAAGGAATTCTTTAACATCAACAAAGGCTCAGTAGAAAAGTCCACTACTTTGTGGATGGCCCATAAGGCCTATATTAGAGGAGTTTTTATTAAACTGGGAACACAAGTTAAGAGGAGGAGGGCGCGGCGTATGGATGAGGCCACTAACTTCATCAAAGAGGTTGAAGCCGTAAACAAAAAAACACCCAATGCATCTCTCAACCTACAATTGTTAGCATTACGGCAAGAACTTCGGGCACTACTATTAAACAAATATGAAAAGGCACACAGAAGACTCAAAGCCATAGCTTACTCTACCAATAATAAAGCCAGGAAACGAATGGCAGCACGTCTTTGTGCTGCTCGTACTAAAGCCAAAATTCCATTCATCTACCATCCTTCTACCAAAGACAAAATAATGACCCCACAAGGAATAGCAAATGCGCTCAGTGCATACTATGAATCCCTCTATAATTTGAAAGCAGGCCCAGAGACACCCCAACCCTCACAGACAGAGATAAACAACTTCCTCGCGCAAATAAAACTCCCCAGCCTTTCTGCGGAGCAGATCCAGTGCCTGAACGCTCCCTTCACCCCGCAGGAAATATCCAAATGTATAGACTCTCTCCCAAACCATAAAGCACCGGGCCCAGATGGCCTACCAGGCGAATACCTCAAACAATTCAAAGAAATACTCTTTCCCTACATGAGTGGCCTCTTCAATGATGCCTCGTCCGCCTCCGCTTTCCCTCAAGAAATGTTAAAAGCTCTTATAATTGCGCTCCTCAAGCCTAGCAAAGAACCGTCCTCTCCCCAAAATTTCCGACCTATTTCGCTCCTAAATGCGGATATTAAGGTATATGCCAAGATATTGGCATCCAGATTGATGAAATATATTCCCCTGTTGATTCATCATGACCAGACTGGTTTTGTCGCTGGTAGACAATCAACAGATGCCACCAGGAGGTTAATTAATATCACACACCTGGCTAGGCCCTTCCGGAACGCCTTCTCTGCTCACTGGACGCAGAGAAGGCGTTCGACAGAGACCACTGGGGCTATCTACAGGCGGTTCTGGCTAAGTTTGGCTTCACGGGTAATATTCTGCATGCAATCATGGCACTATACTCAGAACCTTCAGCAAATTTATTCATAGCAGACTCTATCTCCTCTTCCTTTCATATTACTAATGGTACCCGTCAGGGATGTCCCCTTTCTTCCGTAATTTTTGACTTAGCCATTGAACTCTTGGCAGAACATATATGGTCATCCAAAAACATAACTGGACTAAAGATTGGCGATGAGTCGCATAAAATAAGCTTATTTGCTGACGACATTGTCCTAATCATGACTAACCCACACACCTCTCTACCAGCTGCACATGAGTTACTACATAGATTTGGTACCATTTCATACTATAAAGTCAGCCCCTCTAAATTCCACATTCTAGGCCTGGGCATAGATAGCGTGACACGTGCCGCTATATCCACCCAGCTACCGCATCAGTGGTCCACATCTAATATTGCATACCTTGGCATAGCCTTATCTAATAATCCCGACAACCTGTTTAAAGACAACTTTCTCCCTTTTAAACAAAAGTTCACCTCCTCTTTAGAACAGATAGCTAAACAAGAGCTCTCTTGGGGGGGGCTTCTAGCAGCGTTTAAAATGATGCTCCTCCCAAAATTGCTCTACCTGTTCAGGACTCTACCAATTTCAATTCCCTGTACGTACCTAAATTCTCTACAAACATTATTATGGAAATATATATGACTAGGTAAAAAGCCTAGAGTAAACAGAAACTGTCTATAAAGGCATAGAGCGGTAGGAAGCTCGGGACTTACAAATATTGCAGACTACTATAGCGCCGCTATCCTGGCACAATTAAGAGTGGTTCGTAGCTGAAAACCCTCCCCCCTGGTGCAGATTGGAAAGCCACCAAATCCCGAGACGTAACCTAAATTTATGGCTCCACAGCACCCACCTGAGGGCACGTATCCCTAAATCACTGGCACCTCCAATCATCGCAACAGTCAAAGCTTGGAGGAAATTCACAGCTCCGGAATGGGAGAGTAATATTATTGACAAACCAAAAATCCTGGCAAAAGCCATACAACAACTTATCCCAGATTTCTCTCTACTCCCATGGTCAAATAAACCCTCTAGCATACTGAACGAAGTTTTCACACAAGAGGGAATTAAACCATTTTCCCAACTACAAGCTGAGCTAGGCATCCCAGAAACAAATTATTATAAATACCTACAACTGAGGCATTGTATCAATAGCAACCCTCATATTCTTAAACCTCTGCCTACAAAAGTGCTTAAATTTCTGTCTCTGCAACGAGTTAGCCAGAAGGGCATCACCCTATTCTACAACTTGATTAGGGAAAAAAACTTTCTCCCATACATATATTTTCCAACAATGGGAAACGGACCTAAAAAACACATTTTCCTCACAACAATGGGAAATAGCCATTAGATTTATCTACAAATATACTACATGCTCAGCACTATGGGAAACATCGCAAAATATTTTACAACGTAGGTACCTCACACCTCAAAAAATATCATCCTTTGACAGGTCCGCCTCCAACCTTTGTTGGAGACAGTGTGGTTCCATAGGCACATTTGTGCACATCCTTTGGGAATGCCCACGGCTTGAACACTTTTGGGCAGAGGTATTCCGAATAATAACTGACATCACAAGGAAGAACGTACAGGCCTCCCCTGAATTAGGTCTTCTCAACCTAAACATCGAATCATTCCCACATCATCTACATAAAACAATTACACACATTGTTAGCTGCTAGACAAAATATCGCCAGACTATGGAAAAACCTTGACCCTCCTTCCTATATTAACACAATTAAACAAACGCAAGAACACTTCACCTACGAAACTATTTTGTCGTCTGACAGAGACTCCTATCGGAAACTTAAAAAGCAATGGGATCCTTGGGTTCAGTGGTACACAAAAACCACCTGCTCTAGGTGAATTACCCCAGTCTGAGTGCAGTCCCCCCCCCACCCACTTACTTTATACTTTCCTCCTCCTTTCTGTACAATATTTTTCTTCTCCTTTTTTGTTTTTTCTCCTACTTTGATGCTGAGAGAGCAGATATGGCTACATATGTTTCCTGATACAACTGCAACATCTGTTATTTGCTTAGTAATGTTCTTAGGAGGCGCGGTGCGTCCTCTGCCCTTGACACAGTGAGAGCCCTTTGGGGTGTCCGGGATGGAGGACGGGCAGTGTTCTTCTCTAGAGTTTGATCTCATTTATGTCTATGCTTAACAGGACTTAAATAGTAATATCTGAATGTCTCTCTACACTACGGCATCTGTATTTGAATTACAATGTTATCCAGCATATGTATTCTATATGTTAACTTCAATAAAAACTATTGAACATCAAAAAGTACATCATCTGCGAAAAGACAGAGTTTGTGATTATGTCCAGCGACCTCCAAACCTTTGACATCTGGGTCATCACGCAGTTTCTGGGCTAGTGGTTCAATTGCTAATTCAAATAGGAGGGGCGAGAGGGGGCAGCCTTGACAAGTTCCCCTTTGTATAGGGAAGGGGCCCGACAAGTGGCCGGCATAGGTAACGTGGGCAGTGGGGCATGAATAAAGAGCATTTGAGGAAATGTGGACCAAAGCCCCATTTCTCCAAGACCGCATGAAGGCTGTTGAACGATTTCCTTATGTCTAATGAAAGGAGGCACAATGGTATTTTGCGGGTTCGGGTTCGGGCTAGATGGGTTAGAAGGACTGTTCTGCGTATGTTGTTGGCTGCCTGTCTGGAGGGAATAAAGCCCACTTGATCTTTATGTATTAAAGATCCAATCAGGGTGTTAAGGTGGGTTGCAAGAACCTTCGCCAAAAGCTTAACATCGTTGTTGAGTATGGAGATTGGGCGAAAGTTCGACCAGGAGGTGTCGTCGGATTGCGGTTTGGGAATCATAGAAATGGAGGCTCTCAAGGAGTCTGGGTTAAATGTTGAGTCTTTAAGAATGGAATTTAAAGCTTTAGTCAGGGTCGAGGTGAGTATATCAATAAAAAGCTTGTAGTATGTAGCGGTGAAGCCATCCGGGCCAGGACGTTTATTACTTTTAAGTGATTTAATCGCAGAGCGAATTTCCAGTTCGGTGATGGGTTGTTCAAGAAGTGTGCGGTGTTGGGGGGTGAGTGAGGGAAGGTTAATTGAGTCCAGGAAGTTAGAGGTCTTGGAGAGATTGCCTGGGGGAGGAGAAGAAGTGTACAGTTCAGCTAGGTGTGTGCAGAAAAGTTGGAGGACTTTGACGGGATGACTGGTTAATGACCCTGGGGCGTTCTTTAGATGGATAGGTTTGTGGGGTTTATCTAGGTTTTTGAGGGAAAGGGCAAGAAAAGTGTCAGGCTTGTTAGCTTTCATGTAGGTACGATGGTGGGAGCGTTGAAGGGTCTTTTCTGCTTCGTCAGTTAAGAAAAGATCTAGTTTACCTTTGTCAAGCCTATCTTTATTGAGAGAGGTAAGAGAGCTCTGAAAATTTTCATGAGCCAGAGAAAATTCTTGCTCTAAGGAAGAATATTTATTTTGGCGATCTTTCTTCCTGCGGGAAGCTAGGTTTATTAGGGCCCCACGAATAGCAGGCTTGTGGGCTTCCCAGACCAGAAGTGGAGATAATTCGGGGGTGGTGTTCAAAGAGAAGTATTCCTTGAGGGATACCTCTATTTCAAGAGCATTGGATGGATGGGTGAGGAGGGTATCATTGAGAGACCAAGGGCGTCTGCCATGGGGAGGGACTAAAGAGGATAGAACAGTCAGAGTGGCGTTGTGGTCTGACCATGGGATGGGGATTATGAGGGAGGAAGAAACGAGGGGTAGGGTACCTACTGATGTTAGAACATGATCTATGCGGGAGAACGTATTATGAGGGTGGGAATAAAATGTATATTGTTTCTTCACTGGATTAAGCTCATGCCATGTGTCTACTAAAGAGTGTTTGGCCAGAAGCTGCTGGAAAGTAAGTTTGCGTGGGCTCGGCGAGGAAGTAAAGGGGGATTTATCAAGGAATGGAAGGAGAACTTGGTTAGAATCACCTCCAGTAGGGTAGTGCCTAGTTTATGTGAGTCCAGGGTCTTGAAGAGATGTGAGAGAAAAGGGGTTGGGTTTTTATTCGGAGCATAATATGACACCACCGTGATTGGAGTATCAATTAAATGGCCAATTAGGATTAGATATCTACCTTTAGTGTCCTGTATCGTGCGTTTCAGGGTGAATGGGATGGATTTATGGAAAGCGATTAAGACACCTCTGCATTTGGAGTTCGTTGAGGCCGTGAACAACTGGGGATAAGCAGGGATTATGTATTTGGGTGTTTGTTGAGTTGAGAAATG
>BLSH010538804.1:61108-93617 GCA_018402905.1 Glandirana rugosa
TGTGTTGTTTATACATTTATAACCATAGAGTATTTTATCTTATGACTGGTATGCCACATCCTATGAGTTATCTGCAAAATATTCAGTATCCTACACCGTATGGTCAGTATTCTATTTTATGAGATACCAATATTTACATATTTGTTGTGTATATTTTTGCCTCTTTACATCCTGTTTTTCTTTTTATGCCATTCAGAGTATTTGTTTTTAATAATCTTGACCTCATACCCCTGAGGAAGATATCATCTCAAAACATTGCGTTGGGTCCTTCTCTGCCTCCACGTGGCAGACGAGTGGTCTTTTAGTATGTTTGTCAATTGCTATGTATTTTTTAGCCTATGTTTTTCTTTTTGAACACTATCCATGTTTGTAATTGCCAATTACCATGAGAGAACGTTGGTTTTAAGTACACCAATAAATGTTATATTTTATTTACATGACTGGTTCTTGGTGAGTTGGTTCTCCCGTCAAAGTCCCATAGGGTTTTTTTTTCATGCTTCTATAAGTCAATTAGGGATGGGGATATAGCCAACCGCCTCTATTCTGTTGCATACCGGGTAGCAGATACCCACCCCCCGACTACTCTTTTGGCTGATTGTATGTTCCTTTTTCTATAATATATTCTTTTTTTTCTTTTTTGTACTCATTTATTTACTCTATTATATTTTTCTTTTAATTTTTGATTTGTTTTGTTGTGTAATGGCTACTTATGCAGGCAAAGGGTGGGACATCCTAATGTCTGGGTATTATAAGGAATTTACCCAAAAAGAACAGAAAGATACGGAATTATCATCTTTTTTTTACATTTAAGGAAACTATTAGAGAAAAAAATCTTTGAATCATTGGCATACAGGGCCGTCTTTAGTGCGGGGCAAAGGGGGCAGCTGCCCTGGGCCCTGTCATTGTCGGGGGGCCCTCCAAAGCAGCTGCTCCTGGAGCCCTGCACTGCCCGCAAATTGGGGTACCATCATCACTGGCGAGCGTAGAGAAAAACATCAGTGTATTCCCCGGACAGCAGGGCAGGGGTGGGGCTTGGAGCTCCACTACCGCTCTGACCCCGCCCATCAAACCTGTATGTTCGGAGCTGAGATTGGAGTAGGAGCGCTGAGAGAGCCCCGCCTCCAGACCCATGAGAGCCCCGCCTGCCGACCGATGAGAGCACCGTACCTGGAACCCTGATAGCGCTGCATCTAATCTGCTGAGGGCCCCGCACCTGGACCCCTGATAGCCCCGCACCTGATCCCCTGAGGGCTCCACAGCTGGACCCCTGATAGCCCCGCACCTGATCCCCTGAGGGCTCCACAGCTGGACCCCTGATGGCCCCGCACCTGATTCCCTGAGGGCCACCCTGGACTTCTGAGGGCCCCGCACCTGGACATCTGATGGCCCCGCACCTGGACCACTGAGGGCCCTGCACCTGGACCTCTGATGGCTCTACACCTGGACCCCTGAGGGCCCCGCACCTGGACCTCTGATGGCCCTGCACCTGGACCAATGAGAGAGGGTGCTGAGCCCGGCTGCCTAGGTAGGTCCTTCTCCCCATAGACTGCTTGTGGACTGTTATCCTAAGCTAGCCCTGACCTGTTTATGAACAATACATTGCTGATAGGTAACATTTTTAAATGATTACTTAGTTGATCATATGCTGCACTAAATTCGCAGTCTCTGGTCATTCCCTGTATTAGATCCGCAGTCTCTGGTCATTCCCTGTACTAGATCCGCAGTCCTTGGTCATTCTTTGTACTATATCTGCAGTCTCTGGTTATCTCCTGTATTAGATCAGCAGGCTCTGGTTATCTCCTGTATTAGATCCGCAGTCTCTGGTTATCTCCTGTATTAGATCCGCAGTTTCTGGTTATCTCCTGTATTAGATCCGCAGTCTCTGGTTATTTCCTGTACTGTATGCACAGTCTCTGGTTATATCCTGTATTAGATCCACAGTCTCTGGTTATTTCCTGTACTAGATGCGCAGTCTCTGGTTATCTCCTGTATTAGATCCGCAGTCTCTGGTTATCTCCTGTACTAGATTTGCAGTGTCTGGTTATCTCCTGTATTAGATCCGCAGTCTCTGGTTATCTCCTGTATTAGATCCGCTGGCTCTGGTTATCTCCTGTATTAGATCCGCAGGCTCTGGTTAAAGTAATGACTATGGTGCTTTCGGTTTGACACAAAGTCTTTCTCTTAGAAGTGACTTCCAGTATGGGAGTTTCTTTTTACTTTTACTTTTTCTTCCAGTTTTTTTTACACTGTTTAATGATATCATGTAGTACTCCATATAGTGAATAACATTTTTTCCTGGCTCCGATTTGTCTTTTACCGGTTCACACCTGCACACAAATTTTAAATTTTTTTATATTTTTTATACGATATATTTTTTAAACGTCATATAATAAATACTTTTTTAACCTTTTTATAAGATACAATTCTGTTGCTGTTTAGACCGCTATGTATGTTTTGAGAAGGATGATGATTGAGATCTTTATAAGGAGCACCAATATGGCCGTCATGAACGATCTGATTGGTTACTGGGTTATCAGGATGTGTATTTAAGCCGATGGGTGCGTAGAGTGGGCGCCGCCTCCGATGACGTCTTGATGATGAAACGCGTAAGGCGGAGCCAAGAGCGTCATACGTACCTCCGGCTTATCCCTGGGACGCAAGGAAGCTCCGGTTTTCTAACTTCTCCACTGTGATTTACTACACTTTATTTTTGCCCTTATCCGCTTGATACCCTACACTGCGGAAACTTTTGTTTTTCATATGGACACCGTTACCACGCTGGACTGAGGTGTGGATCAGTGTCTGGAGACCTCGATCAGTACTTCAGTGCGGACGGTACCTGGGGGTGAGTGGAGTTTGTGTCACGGATGGAGGGGTCCCTTTGGGCCACCACTGGTCACGCACACCCTGATATTGATCTAATATCCATCTACTATTGCTCCTTTGCATGAGCACTTTCACATGTGAGATATTATTTGGTTTTCACTTGCCACCAGATGGCACTATTATTGCATATGCTATCACCCTTTCTTATTGGTAATTAACATACCCACTTTTATTCATTATTTACTTTGCACACACACGGTTTTCACGTAAATACTCCCCAGCTTTTTTGGCAGCGCCACACCCACTATTTTTTCACTTTTTTCTTACTTAAACTAGTCTCGGACTGGTTTTAAGTGGGGGCAGCAACCTGCATATTTCAGTCTGTTGTATTCTATTTTAGCAGCGCCACACCACCTTTACTCTTCACTTTTTCATCTACTGTGTTAGATCCGCAGTCTCTGGTTATCTCCTGTACTAGATTTGCCATCTCTGGTTATCTCCTGTATTAGATCCGCAGTCTCTGGTTATCTCCTGTATTAGATCCGCAGTCTATGGTTATCTCCTGTATTAGATCCACACTCTCTAGTTATCTCCTGTATTAGATCTGCAGTCTCTGGTTATCTCCTGTATTAGATCTGCAGTCTCTGGTTATCTCCTGTATTAGATCCACAGGCTCTGGGTATCTCCTGTATTAGATCCGCAGGCTCTGGTTATCTCCTGTGCTAGATCCGCAGTCTCTGGTTATCTCCTGTATTAGATCCGCAGTCTCAGGTTATCTCCTGTATTAGATCCGCAGTCTCTGGTTATCTCCTGTATTAGATCTGCAGGCTCTGGTTATCTCCTGTATTAGATACGCAGGCTCTGGTTATCTCCTGTACTAGATCCGCAGCCTCTGGCTATCTCCTGTATTAGATACGCAGGCTCTGGTTATTTCCAGTACTAGATTCGCAGTCTCTGGTTATCTCCTGTACTAGATTTGCAGTCTCTGGTTATCTCCTGTACTAGATCCGCAGTCTCTGGTTATGTCCTGTACTAGATCCGCAGTCTCTGGTTATCTCCTGTACTAGATTTGCAGTCTCTGGTTATCTCCTATATTAGATACCCAGGCTCTGGTTATCTCCTGTATTTGATACGCAGGCTCTGGTTTTCTCCTGTACTAGATCCGCAGGCTCTGGTTATCTCCTGTATTAGATCCGCAGTCTCTGGTTATCTCCTGTATTAGATCTGCTTATCCCTGGAACGCAAGGTAGCTCCGGTTTTCTGACTTCTCCACTGTGAGTTACTACACTTTATTTTTGCCCTTATTCGCTTGATACCCTACACTACGGAAACTTTTGTTTTTCATATGGACACCGTTACCACGCTGGACTGAGGTGTGGATCAGTGTCTGGAGACCTCAATCAGTACTTCAGTGCGGACGGTACCTGGGGGTGAGTGGGGTTTGTGTCATGGATGGAGGTGTCCCTTTGGGCCACCACTGGTCACGCACACCCTGATATTGATCTAATATCCATCTACTATTGCTCCTTTGCATGAGCACTTTCACATGTGAGATATTATTTGGTTTTCACTTGTCACCAGATGGCACTATTATTGCATATGCTATCACCCTTTCTTATTGGTAATTAACATACTCACTTTTATTAATTATTTACTTTGCACACACGGATTTCACGTATATACTCTCCAGCTTTTATGGCAGCACCACACCCACTATTTTTTCACTTTTTTCTTACTTAAACTAGTCTCGGACTGGTTTTAAGTGGGGGCAGCAACCTGCATATTTCAGTCTGTTGTATTCTATTTTAGCAGCGCCACACCACCTTTACTCTTGACTTTTTCATCTACTGTATTAGATCCGCAGTCTCTGGTTATCTCCTGTACTAGATTTGCCGTCTCTGGTTATCTCCTGTATTAGATCCGCAGTCTCTGGTTATCTCCTGTATTAGATCCGCAGTCTATGGTTATCTCCTGTATTAGATCCACACTCTCTAGTTATCTCCTGTATTAGATCTGCAGTCTCTGGTTATCTCCTGTATTAGATCCGCACTCTCTAGTTATCTCCTGTATTAGATCTGCAGTCTCTGGTTATCTCCTGTATTAGATCCACAGGCTCTGGGTATCTCCTGTATTAGATCCGCAGGCTCTGGTTATCTCCTGTGCTAGATCCGCAGTCTCTGGTTATCTCCTGTATTAGATCCGCAGTCTCAGGTTATATCCTGTATTAGATCCGCAGTCTCTGGTTATCTCCTGTATTAGATCTGCAGGCTCTGGTTATCTCCTGTATTAGATACGCAGGCTCTGGTTATCTCCTGTACTAGATCCGCAGCCTCTGGCTATCTCCTGTATTAGATACGCAGGCTCTGGTTATTTCCAGTACTAGATTCGCAGTCTCTGGTTATCTCCTGTACTAGATTTGCAGTCTCTGGTTATCTCCTGTACTAGATCCGCAGTCTCTGGTTATGTCCTGTACTAGATCCGCAGTCTCTGGTTATCTCCTGTACTAGATTTGCAGTCTCTGGTTATCTCCTATATTAGATACCCAGGCTCTGGTTATCTCCTGTATTTGATACGCAGGCTCTGGTTTTCTCCTGTACAAGATCCGCAGGCTCTGGTTATCTCCTGTATTAGATCCGCAGTCTCTGGTTATCTCCTGTATTAGATCTGCTTATCCCTGGAACGCAAGGTAGCTCCGGTTTACTGACTTCTCCACTGTGAGTTACTACACTTTATTTTTGCCCTTATTCGCTTGATACCCTACACTACGGAAACTTTTGTTTTTCATATGGACACCGTTACCACGCTGGACTGAAGTGTGGATCAGTGTCTGGAGACCTCAATCAGTACTTCAGTGCGGACGGTACCTGGGGGTGAGTGGGGTTTGTGTCATGGATGGAGGGGTCCCTTTGGGCCACCACTGGTCACGCACACCCTGATATTGATCTAATATCCATCTACTATTGCTCCTTTGCATGAGCACTTTCACATGTGAGATATTATTTGGTTTTCACTTGTCACCAGATGGCACTATTATTGCATATGCTATCACCCTTTCTTATTAGTAATTAACATACTCACTTTTATTCATTATTTACTTTGCACACACGGATTTCACGTATATACTCTCCAGCTTTTTTGGCAGCACCACACCCACTATTTTTTCACTTTTTTCTTACTTAAACTAGTCTCGGACTGGTTTTAAGTGGGGGCAGCAGCCTGCACATTTCAGTCTGTTGTATTCTATTTTAGCAGCGCTACACCACCTTTCCTCTTCACTTTTTCATCTCCTGTATTAGATCCGCAGTCTCTGGTTATCTCCTGTACTAGATTTGCCGTCTCTGGTTATCTCCTGTATTCGATCCGCAGTCTCTGGTTATCTCCTGTATTAGATCCGCAGGCTCTGGTTATCTCCTGTGCTAGATCCGCAGTCTCTGGTTATCTCCTGTATTAGATCCGCAGGCTCTGGTTATCTCCTGTGCTAGATCCGCAGTCTCTGGTTATCTCCTGTATTAGATCCGCAGTCTCAGGTTATATCCTGTATTAGATCCGCAGTCTCTGGTTATCTCCTGTATTAGATCTGCAGGCTCTGGTTATCTCCTGTATTAGATACGCAGGCTCTGGTTATCTCCTGTACTAGATCCGCAGCCTCTGGCTATCTCCTGTATTAGATACGCAGGCTCTGGTTATTTCCAGTACTAGATCCGCAGTCTCTGGTTATCTCCTGTATTAGATCCGCAGTCTCTGGTTATCTCCTGTATTCGATCCGCAGTCTCTGGTTATCTCCTGTATTAGATCCGCAGTCTCTGGTTATCTCCTGTATTAGATCCGCAGTCTCTGGTTATCTCCTGTATTCGATCCGCAGTCTCTGGTTATCTCCTGTATTCGATCCGCAGTCTCTGGTTATCTCCTTTATTAGATCCGCAGTCTCTGGTTATCTCCTGTATTAGATCCGCAGTCTCTGGTTATCTCCTGTATTCGATCCGCAGTCTCTGGTTATCTCCTGTATTAGATCCGCAGGCTCTGGTTATCTCCTGTGCTAGATCCGCAGTCTCTGGTTATCTCCTGTATTAGATCCGCAATCTCTGGTTATCTCCTATATTAGATCCGCTGGCTCTGGTTATCTCCTGTATTAGATACGCAGGCTCTGGTTATCTCCTGTACTAGATCCGCAGCCTCTGGCTATCTCCTGTATTAGATACGTAGGCTCTGGTTATTTCCAGTACTAGATTTGCAGTCTCTGGTTATCTCCTGTACTAGATTTGCAGTCTCTGGTTATCTCCTGTATTAGATACGCAGGCTCTGGTTATCTCCTGTTCTAGATCCACAGTCTTTGCTTATCTCCTGTACTAGATTTGCAGTCTCTGGTTATCTCCTGTATTAGATCCGCACTCTCTGGTTATCTCCTGTACTAGATGCGCAGTCTCTGGTTATCTCCTGTATTAGATCCGCAGTCTCTGGATATCTCCTGTATTAGATACGCACTCTCTGGTTATCTCCTGTATTAGATCCGCATTCTCTGGTTATCTCCTGTATTATATACGCAGGCTCTGGTTATCTCCTGTACTAGATCCGCAGTCTTTGGTTATCTCCTGTATTAGATACGCATGCTCTGGTTATTTCCTGTACTAGATTCGCAGTCTCTGGTTATCTCCTGTACTAGATTTGCCGTCTCTGGTAATCTCCTGTATTAGATACGCAGGCTCTGGTTATCTCCTGTTCTAGATCCACAGTCTTTGCTTATCTCCTGTAGTAGATTTGCAGTCTCTGGTTATCTCCTGTATTAGATCCGCACTCTCTGGTTATCTCCTGTACTAGATGCGCAGTCTCTGGTTATCTCCTGTATTAGATCCGCAGTCTCTGGATATCTCCTGTATTAGATACGCACTCTCTGGTTATCTCCTGTATTAGATCCGCATTCTCTGGTTATCTCCTGTATTATATACGCAGGCTCTGGTTATCTCCTGTACTAGATCCGCAGTCTTTGGTTATCTCCTGTATTAGATACGCATGCTCTGGTTATTTCCTGTACTAGATTCGCAGTCTCTGGTTATCTCCTGTACTAGATTTGCCGTCTCTGGTAATCTCCTGTATTAGATACGCAGGCTCTGGTTATCTCCTGTTCTAGATCCACAGTCTTTGCTTATCTCCTGTAGTAGATTTGCAGTCTCTGGTTATCTCCTGTATTAGATCCGCACTCTCTGGTTATCTCCTGTACTAGATGCGCAGTCTCTGGTTATCTCCTGTATTAGATCCGCAGTCTCTGGATATCTCCTGTATTAGATACGCACTCTCTGGTTATCTCCTGTATTAGATCCGCAGTCTCTGGTTATCTCCTGTATTAGATACGCAGGCTCTGGTTATCTCCTGTACTAGATCCGCAGTCTCTGGTTAACTCCTATATTAGATATCCAGGCTCTTGCTATCTCCTGTATTAGATACGCAGGCTCTGGTTATCTCCTTTCCTAGATCCGCAGGCTCTGGTTATCTCCTGTATTAGATCTGCAGGCTCTGGTTATCTCCTGTATGAGATCCGCAGTCTCTGGTTATCTCCTGTATGAGATCCGCAGTCTCTAATTATCTCCTGTATTAGATCCGCAGTCTCTGGTTATCTCCTGTACTAGATTTGTAGTCTCTGATTATCTCCTGTATTAGATCCGCAGTCTCTGGTTATCTCCTGTATTAGATATGCAGGCTCTGGGTATCTCCTGTATAAGATCCGCAGACTCTGGTTATCTCCTGTACTAGATCCGCAGTCTCTGGTTATCTCCTGTATTAGATCCGCAGTCTCTGGTTCTCTCCTGTATTAGATCCGCAGTTTTTGGTTATCTCCTGTATTAGATAAGCAGGCTCTGGTTATCTCCTGTTCTAGATCCACAGTCTTTGGTTATCTCCTGTACTAGATTTGCAGTCTCTGGTTATCTCCTGTATTAGATCCGCACTCTCTGGTTATCTTCTGTATTAGATCCGCAGTCTCTGGTTATCTCCTGTATTAGATATGCAGGCTCTGGGTATCTCCTGTATAAGATCCGCAGGCTCTGGTTATCTCCTGTGCTAGATCCGCAGTCTCTGGTTATCTCCTGTATTAGATACGCAGGCTCTGGTTATCTCCTGTACTAGATCCACAGTCTTTGGTTATCTCCTGTACTATATTTGCAGTCTCTGGTTATCTCCTGTATTAGATCTGCAGTCTCTGGTTATCTCCTGTATTAGATCCGCAGTCTCTTGTTATCTCCTGTATTAGAACCACAGTCTCTGGTTGTCTCCTGTACTAGATCCGCAGTCTCTGGTTATCTCCTGTACTATATCTGTAGTCTCTGTTTATTTCCTGTACTAGATCCGCAGTCTCTGGTTATGTCCTGTATTAGTTCCGCAGTCTCTGGTTATCTCCTGTACTAGATTTGAAGTCTCTGATTATCTCCTGTATTAGATCCCCACTCTCTGGTTATCTTCTGTATTAGATCCGCAGTCTCTGGTGATCTCCTGTATTAGATATGCAGGCTCTGGGTATCTCCTGTATAAGATCCGCAGGCTCTGGTTATCTCCTGTGCTAGATCCGCAGTCTCTGGTTATCTCCTGTATTAGATCCGCAGTCTCTGGTTCTCTGCTGTATTAGATTCGCAGTCTTTGGTTATCTCCTGTATTAGATAAGCAGGCTCTGGTTATCTCCTGTACTAGATCCACAGTCTTTGGTTATCTCCTGTACTAGATTTGCAGTCTCTGGTTATCTCCTGTATTAGATCCGCACTCTCTGGTTATCTTCTGTATTAGATCCGCAGTCTCTGGTTATCTCCTGTATTAGATATGCAGGCTCTGGGTATCTCCTTTATAAGATCCGCAGGCTCTGGTTATCTCCTGTGCTAGATCCGCAGTCTCTGGTTATCTCCTGTATTAGATCCGCAGTCTCTGGTTCTCTCCTGTATTAGATCCGCAGTCTTTGGTTATCTCCTGTATTAGATACGCAGGCTCTGGTTATCTCCTGTACTAGATCCACAGCCTTTGATTATCTCCTGTACTAGATTTGCAGTCTCTGGTTATCTCCTGTATTAGATCCGCAGTCTCTGGTTATCTCCTGTATTAGATCCGCAGTCTCTGGTTATCTCCTGTATTAGAACCACAGTCTCTGGTTATCTCCTGTATTAGATCCGCAATCTCTGGTAATCTCCTGTATTAGATATGCAGGCTCTGGTTATCTCCTGTACTAGATTTGCAGTCTCTGATTATCTACTGTACTAGATCCGCAGTCTCTGGTTATCTCCTGTACTAGATTTGCAGTCTCTGGTTATCTAATGTATTAGATCCGCAGTCTCTGGTTATCTCCTGCATTAGCTACGCAGGCTCTGGTTATCTCCTGTATTAGCTCCGCAATCTCTGGTTATCCCCTGTATTAGATCCGCAGTCTCTTGTTATCTCCTGTATTCGATACGCAGGCTCTGGTTATGTCCTGTACTAGATCCGCAGTCTCTGGTTAACTCCTATATTAGATATGCAGGCTCTGGTTATCTCCTGTATTAGATACACAGGCTCTGGTTATCTCCCGTACTAGATCCGCAGGCTCTGGTCATCTCCTGTATTAGATCCGCAGGCTCTGGTTATCTCCTGTATTAGATCCGCAGTCTCTGGTTATCTCCTGTATTAGATCCGCAGTCTCTGGTTATCTCCTGTATTAGATACGCAGGCTCTGGTTATCTCCTGTACTAAATCCGCAGTCTCTGGTTATCTCCTGTATTAGATACGCAGGCTCTGGTTATTTCTTGTACTAGATATGCAGTCTCTGGTTATCTCCTGTACTAGATCCGCTGTCTCTGGTTCTCTCCTGTACTAGATTTGCAGTCTCTGGTTATCTCCTGTACTAGATTTGAAGTCTCTGGTTATCTCCTATATTAGATCCGCAGTCTCTGGTTAACTCCTATATTTCATACCCAGGCTCTGGTTATCTCCTGTATTAGATACGCATTCTCTGGTTATTTCCTGTACTAGATCCGCAGGCTCTGGTTATCTTCAGTATTAGATCCGCAGTCTCTGGTTATCTCCTGTATTAGATCCGCAGTCTCTGGTTATCTCCTGTATTTTTATACTCAGGCTCTGGTTATCTCCTGTACTAGATCCGCAGTCTCTGGTTATCTTCAGTATTAGATCTGCAGTCTCTGGTTATCTCCGTTATTAGATCCGCAGTCTCTGGTTATCTCCTGTATTAGATTCGCAGTCTCTGGTTATCTCCTATATTAGATACGCTGGCTCTGGTTATCTCCTGTGTTAGATCCGCAATCTTTGGTTATCCCCTGTATTAGATCTGCAGTCTCTTGTTATCTCCTGTATTAGATACGTAGACTCTGGTTATCTCCTGTACTAGATCCGCAGTCTCTGGTTATCTTCAGTATTAGATCTGCAGTCTCTGGTTATCTCCGTTATTAGATCCGCAGTCTCTGGTTATCTCCTGTATTAGATCCGCAGTCTCTGGTTATCTCCTATATTAGATACGCTGGCTCTGGTTATCTCCTGTGTTAGATCCGCAATCTTTGGTTATCCCCTGTATTAGATCTGCAGTCTCTTGTTATCTCCTGTATTAGATACGTAGACTCTGGTTATCTCCTGTACTAGATTTGCAGTCTCTGGTTATCTCCTGTATTAGATACGCAGGCTTTGGTTATTTCTTGTACTAGATTTGCAGTCTCTGGTTATCTCCTGTACTAGATTTGCAGTCTCTGGTTACTCCTGTATTAGATCCGCAGTCTCTGGTTATCTCCTGTTCTAGATCCGCTGTCTCTGGTTCTCTCCTGTACTAGATTCGCAGTCTCTGGTTATCTCATGTATTAGATCCGCTGTCTCTGGTTGTCTCCTGTACTTGATCTGCAGTCTCTGGTTATCTCCTGTACTATATCCGCGGGCTCTGGTTATTTCCTGTACTAGATTCGCAGTTTCTGGCTATCTCCTGTATTAGATCCGCAGTCTCTGGTTATCTCCTGTACTAGATCCGCAGTCTCTGGTTATCTCCTGTATTAGATCCACAGGCTCTGGCTATCTCCTGTATTAGATCCGCAGGCTCTGGTTATCACCTGTATTAGATACGCAGGCTCTGGTTATCTCCTGTACTAGATCCGCAATCTCTGGTTATCTCCTGTATTAGATACGCAGGCTCTGGGTATTTCCTGTACTAGATTTGCAGTCTCTGGTTATTTCCTGTACTAGATTTGCAGTCTCTGGTTATCTCCTGTATTAGATACGCAGCCTCTGGTTATCTCCTGTATTAGATACGCAGCCTCTGGTTATCTCCTGTATTAGATACGCAGCCTCTGGTTATCTCCTGTATAAGATACGCAGGCTCTGGTTATCTCCTGTAATAGATCCGCAATCTCTGGTTATCTCCTGCATTAGATCCGCAGTCTCTTATCTCCTGTATTAGATACGCAGGCTCGGACTTCCGGTTCTGGTGCCGTATGTGAAGGGAGTGAGAGCGGCGGCTCCGGGAAACCTTCGTTACAAAATCGGCATACAGGCTCCCAGAAGCCACATACCAGAGCGGGTCGCGTCCTCAACACTACCGACACCCTCCTATGGACAAATTTGTGGTCCATAACGCGGCAGGACACGCCGCCACTCAATGATCGGAGGGCAGCGTTCTGAGCTCCGGGGCCTCCAACATGGCGGACGGACCTGAAGCCGCATGCACCCAGCAAGGAATGCAGGCAGGCACAGCACTGGCTGGGAGCATCCCCTTACACACCGCACCCGCTACATTCCATCTGCCGGAGGACCAGTAGGGGGCTCTAGCCCAAGCCGTGGCTGCACTCCTCACCCCATCCATCACTGCTGCAGTGGACCGGGCCATTGCAGCGGGCATGGATCAGATCCGTAAGGATTTAGGAGAACATACACAACGCATAGGGGAACTGGAGTCAAGGGTTTCAGATATGGAGGATGAATTTCATGGTTTGCACAACACGGAACAACACCTAAGGCAAACCCAACAATATTTACTTGAGAAAATCAACGACCTCGAGAACCGGGGGAGGAGGAACAATTTGCGCATCGTGGGACTCCCTGAGACCATCCCCCCTGAAGCTCTAGAGGAACTTTGCACAACACGCATACCAAGGGCCCTCGGCATAACAACACCATGCACCATAGAAAGAGCGCACAGACTAGGGGCCCCATCTAATGAAAGGCGCACCCCCCGCCCGGTCATCTTAAGGTATTTGAATTACGCGGACAAATACAATATACTGAAATCCTTCCACAACTCCAAATCCCTTCAAATTGACGGATAAAAATTGCTACTATTTGTGGATTACTCACAGGAGGTCTCTAGGAGGAGAAAGGCCTTTCAACCGGTGTGCGCTGCTCTCTTCGAGAGAAAAATTAAATTCACCCTCGCATATCCGGCCGTCCTCTGCTTCACAGATACCTCAGGAAACCAAAAATCGTTCTCCCACCCAGATGAAGCCCTGCAATATCTTCACAGCCACCTCCACCTCGCTATGGACACCTCCGCCCCTGCAACATCTCATCGCTCAGGAGACCTACGTCAACAGCGCAGCCCCAGGAAGGACCCACCGAAGAAATTGAGTCTCACTGATCTTTCCGGCAGAGAACAGAAGAGATAACTTGGCCAGACTTTCACACTTGTACTCCACCGGCTCCTGCCACCCATGCAACTACCCAATCTTGATTCACGGTGCTTCTGATCGTCTGAATGGTTTCATCCATGCTAACTCTCTGAAGTCCATGAGTAACATCTCCAAACCTAGTTTTTTTATTATGTTCATTGTTGAAGGTTTCGATTGTTCTGTCCACTGTACACCGCATCTCCTCTACAGTGCCCCCCAGCCCTATCTCGTTCTGTAACAAATCTTCTCCCGTGGCACTAAATTATCTTCTTGGGGCAACCCTGGGCGGAACCTGCCCTAGTGCTAACCACTGTCTCTTACCATGAGGCGCCCTGCAGTTAGAGACCCTACTTTGGGAGTTCAGATCTTGTCAGACCCCGGTAATGCTGCTGATGGAAGGAGTAATCACATGTGGAAAAAAGAGAGGTACTTCCTCCACAGGCTCTTGAGCTGCATTCTGCCCGAAGCTATCGAGTCAGACCTTCTTCTACGCCCTCCACCCCATTCTCCTCAGTTCTCCCCACCACTATGGGCAGTGTTCCCTGATACCTCGGCTACAACACCACCACGGCTCACCTGGCACTACTTCACTTCCCATCAAGTCCCACAACATCCACCGTAAATGAGCTCTAGCATAAAGGTTATCTCGTGGAATGTGAAAGGCCTACGCTCACCTCACAAGCGCATGACGATACTTCTCCACCTCCGTTGTCTCAAAGCAGACGTCGCTTTCCTCCAAGAATCACACCTTTTAGATTCAGACTTTGTTAGACTGCGCAAACTATGGGTTGGCCAGGTCTATGGTTCTCCAGCGGTCAAGGACAAGGGGGGTGTAGTCATCCTCCTACACAAAAGATTCAAGGGCCAAGTCACCTCCACACACACAGACTCCCAAGGACGTTTATGCTCACTCGTTGTCAGGCAACGATCCCACGAATGGGCGCTCACCAATGTATATGCGCCCAACTCCCCGTCCAAAGAATTTTTCCAGAAACTCACTGAACACGTAGCCCCTTTACTCCATTTACCATCCATTCTAGCAGGCGACTTTAATGCGGTGATGGACCCTACAGAGGACAAGTCACATCCCTGGGGAAACACACATTCCATCGATTCACCACTACCTACCCACTTAAGACATTTTGCAGATAGCCTACACCTAACTTCCGAATCTGGCGCTTCCCTGCATTTCTCGCCCATGATCACGACTTAAAGATAAATCTAGCATCTTTTTTTGAGGACAGGGGCGTGACCGGATGTCTGAGTGAGTGGACGTGTGTGCGGCGGCTCCCGTCCTGGGCTCCATGGTATCCTGACAGTGCAGCTCCGTAGCCCCAGTCGACGCTAAGAGGCTGGGAGAGAGGCGGTTTTGTTCGCTCGATCAGGCGGCCCTTGGCAGTGTCGGAGGTGCGGGAGAGCGGAGAGCGACGGATGTCAGTCTGACGGAGAGCATACGGACAAGTCTTCCAGCATCCCGGGAGCTAGCAGAGGCTGGCAGTCCGTATACAGACGAGGCGGTGAGGTAAAGGGGAGGAGGGAGAGAGAGGGGGAAAAGGCCACGTATGAATAATCTAGAGCTGAGGCGGCCTGAGACCCCCCTCCTCTCCATAGAGACTGGCGGGACACACGGCAACATAAGAGACAAGACTATAGCTGTACGATTTAGAAGTGTCTGCATCAGCAGCTGCTTAATTCCGCCTGGACTGCAGTATAAACAGTGGGAGGGAGAAGGGGGAGAAGAAAGGGGAAAAAAAAAAGAAAAAACACACACTATCTGAGCTGGGATTAATCGGGCTGGAAACCCTTTATTGTTTGCAACATCTAAACCTGTGTGTCTATGGAACTATTCTCTGACCCTTAAAGGACTGTTTAAACACCTGCCAAAAGTCTTTAATCTCACACGTATCTTACTGCTTACTGCTTACACCAAGTTAAGCCATAAGAACATTGTATTATATAGGCATATCTGAACCCTATATGAGCCAGAGTAACAGGGTTTACCCTGTAGTCTGGAGGTAGATAATCTCAAAAACCAGTGACATTCTTGGAGTCTGCATGAGGCAGGGGTACTAAGAGGCCCAGTACGGAGATAAGCGATAGGGGGTGGAGCACTATCAGGAGTCGGGCGGCTTGTATCCCCTTTTTTGTTTCTCTCTCTCCTCTCCTTAGAGCCCGGCCCTGAGTTGGCAACTCCCTGGCTGTATAATACATTTTAGGGGCTTGATCAGCGCCTCCGGGTTAGGTGGTGCGGAGCCTCCTTTCCCTTTTTGTTTTTTCTTTTTTTTTTTTTCCTCTTCTCTCCATGTTATCCTCATCTTCCGTGTCTCTTCCCCCATTCTAGAGGGGAGAGGGTCGGTATTACTTGGAGGCTCCATCTGTCCCTGGCCTATAAGGCCACTGAGCTGGTGCCTATTGAAGGAGCAGGGCTCTCTTGCGAAAGTACCCAGTTGGAAAACAACAGGCAGCGAATAGAATGGTAAAAAAGAAGGGAGAAGAGGCGGCCTTACAAGAACCAGGCAGCCTACAGAGAATGGCTAAAGACAAGACAAAAGTTGCCCCGTCAACAGCAGCCAAGTTAGAAAAATTCTCCCATACCCCCACGGGGTCGCCAGCTAAGGGGGGGCAACCGTCCCAGACGAAGGTGCAGAAAAACAGCGGGTCTGACAGGCTGAGCCAGGCCCAGTCAATAGCAGATCAGGGCATGGACCCCAGTGGGAGCGGCGCCTGTGGAGGGGGAGACCCTGTATTATCTACCAGTTCAACTGCGCATTCCCCCACGGAGCCTTCATTATTGGAAGTGTTGCAAGCCGTTAATATGTGTAAAACATCCATATGCGAGCTCTCAGAACAAACAAAAGGCATTAGAGAAGAAATATTTCATATTCGCCATGACATTCAAAAGATACACGAAAGAACGGCAGCTGTGGAGGAGAGGGTCAGCGCACTGGAGGATGATTACAATCTATCAAAAGAGCTACTTCGGGATCTAGAAGAAAAGGTGAAAAAATGCACCTCCAAAATGGACGATATGGAGAACAGGCTCCGGAGAGACAATGTAAGAATAATCGGCCTACCAGAGCAAAGTGAGGGGGCAAACCCTGTGGTATTTTTGGAGGAGTGGCTTAAAGAGACTTTGGGGGAAAATACACTATCCCCCCATTTTTTCATAGAGAGAGCACACAGGGTGCCATCCCGTCAATTACAGCCAGGAAGTCACCCAAGACCTTTCTTAGCAAAGGTGTCCAACTTCAGGGATAGGTCTACTATTCTTCAAAAAGCCAGGGAAAAGGGGGACATCTTCCACAGGGGGGCAAGAGTCTCTATATATCCAGACTTTTCTCCGGATCTTCAGAGGCAAAGAGCCAGGTTTACGGAGGTGAAGCGGGCTCTACTCCAATTAAAGATCAAATACGCTCTATTATACCCTGCACGCTTAAGGGTTACTACAGCTGGGGGCCCGCAATTCTTCAATTCACCGGAGAGCGCTCAGAGATGGGTGGAAGAGAATGGAGAGAAATCACGGGCAGTTTAAGAGGGCTAGTGGAACCTAGGGAGATTAGGGAATCAAGAAGACATAACAAAAGATAGAAAACAAGGACAAGGATCAATGCTAGATATGGTTCTCTACCGTTTTGGTATTTGCTGCACTGTTATTATGGCCCTACCCAGCCACTTGTTTGATCTGGGGTCTTGCGGGGTCTTTTCACTATTGGAGCTTTTTTGTTTTTTTTTCTTTTTTTTTTGTTTTACCCTGTGGAGAGGGGTCGGGACGGAATGCCGCAAAAGGGAAATAGGTGTGTCAGTGTGAGCAGTTTGGAGGGGAGAGCAAGAGGGGGGGGAGGGATGGCGAGAAAGAACGTAGATGGCTCACACTGGAGATGGCAGGTCACAAGTAATGCCCTCAAGGGTAACCTGGTTAGGTTAAGAGATGGGAGGGAGGGGGGGGTTCGATGTAAGGGGTGAAATTGAGGAATGTGAGAGTGTATGTCTGATGCCTGGATCTGGGGCCTGCGTCATAGAAAGGTTCATTAAGGGTTTGTTTAGGGTGAAAAGATTTATGGGGAAAAAAAAGGAAAAGGAGAGAGAAAAAGGGAGAAAATGGGAAAAAAAAAAAAAAAGTAGAGAAAAGGAAAACACTTACTCACGATTTTTACACTATGGTTGATTTTTGGTTTACTGGAATCACATGGTATAGAAGAGGTGCTGAATTCACCCCTTATGAAGGGGGTGATTCCATTTCTGATGACACTAAATATAGGGGAATGGATGCACAAAACATGTCCCAACATTCGGAAAAATTAATTGCACAAGCTGATCACAATTATAGAAGATTTGGTTTACACTATGATTACATTTGCAGGGGTTAGTGAATGGGGTAATTCATTTCCCTATCCTTCTAGATGAGGGGCAACAGTATTAAAATAGCATCATGGAATGTCAGGGGGCTAGGTAACCCGATAAAGAGATCTGCCGTGCTCTCGTTTCTGTATGGTTGCCGGGCTGATGTACTGTGCCTGCAGGAGACACACTTCATCAAGGGATCTATCCCTTATAGTGGGGTCAAGGGATTTCAGACCCAGTACCACTCGACTCATTCCACCTATTCTAGGGGGGTGAGCGTGTTGGTGAGGGATGGGATATTGTTCTCCTGCAGGCGCAGTAGAATCGACAGGCATGGCAGGTATATTCTGTTACATTGTGTGATGGGAGGTACAGAATTGATTCTGGTAAATATATATATATCCCACCGCCATTTAGTGTAAATGTCTTAAAGGAAGCTTTGGAGTTTACCTTGGACTCCCCTAACGTTCCAGTTATGATAGTGGGGGATTTCAATGCAGTCACAGACGAGGGCAAGGATAGACTCCCAGCAAGGCCCAATATTAATCGACAGGCAATAGGTAAATTCCCTCAGTTCCTGGAGGAGGTGGGGTGGGCGGACGTTTGGAGATCTCGGAACCCTGAGGCCCGACAATTCTCCTGTCAGTCGGTGACACATGCCACCCTCTCCAGGATAGACATGGTCCTGGGGAATGAGCAGGCCTCACGCATAATTAATAGCATTCTGTATTTGCCGAGGGGCCTGTCGGACCATTCGGCATTGGTGTTCTCAATAGAGCTGGAGGGCCAGTTGGTCAAAAGGAACTGGAGATTTGCTCCACACTGGCTGGAGCTATTGGGGGAGCCTGAAAGAACTCTTAAAGCACTAGAGGAATTCATAGAGATTAACAAAGATACTGTGTCAGGGGAAATAGCCTGGGACGCATTGAAAGCATTCCTGCGGGGATTATTAATACAGCAGATAGCCAGGATTAAAGGGGAATCGAAGAGATGGGAGGTGACAGTCAAGGAAGAAGTGGACAGAGCCGAGGAACAATATATATTAAATCCAACTAATGGCAATTATAAACGCTTATTAGCTCAGCAACAGAGTTATAGAGGGGCGCTGTTTAAAAAAGAGGAAAACAAGAGGCTTACGGGGAGATTAAAACCATATGTGGAAGGAGAGAGCGTTGGAAGAACACTGGCCTCCCTGATTAGGACTAACTCCTCTTCCAATACAGTGCTGGCAATAAGGCTACCTGGGGGGGGGGAATTACATCACACCCTAAGGAAATAGCAGGGGAGTTCAGAGGATATTACAAAAAACTTTACCAAGCCCATAATATGGAGCAGGAGGGGAGGATGGAGGAATTCTTTAGAAATGTGAGGCTCCCCAGCCTCACAGAAGAGGAAAAGCAGGAGTTGGAAGCCCCGTTAACACTGGAAGAGATACAGAAAGCAGTAGGGGAGATGGCAGGTCAAAAATCTCCAGGGCCAGATGGTCTTCCGGTTGAGATCTACAGACGATTTGGAAGCATTTTGCTCCCAGAACTCCTGAGGGTAGCGCAAGAGGCCATTAGAAACGGGAGACTTCCCCCCTCAATGAGAGAGGCAACAATTATAGTGTTACCAAAAGAAGGCAAAGATCCGTTGGATACTGCCTCATATAGACCAATATCACTTCTATGCTCGGATACTAAGATACTGGCAAAAGTGCTGGCTGGTAGAGTGAAGAAGGTCATCCAGAGGCTTGTTCACCCGGACCAGTCAGGATTTATCCCCCATCGTTCAACTAGCATCAACATTAGAAGGGTATTCCTGAACCTACAGATTAAGACAAAAAACCTGGGCGCTAGAGCCATTATATCCCTGGATGCGATTAAAGCATTTGACAGCCTGGACTGGGGATATCTTGGACGGGTCCTGGAGGAGTTTGGGTTTGGCCCTACTTTTAGAAACTGGATTAGAGTACTATACAAAGATCCAAAGGCCAGTGTCCAAGTTAACGGAGTGGGCTCAGAGGGGTTTCGACTGGAGAGGGGGACAAGGCAGGGGTGTCCTTTATCTCCCCTGCTCTTCGCCCTTGCGATTGAGCCCCTGGCATCGGCAGTAAGAACTGCCAGGGATCTGACGGGATTTCAGAGATCCTATGGAGAAGAAAGGATAGCTCTCTATGCAGACGATATATTGCTGTTTTTGGGGGACTCTCAGACCTCATTAGCCTCAGCAATTCGCCTGGTAGAGGACTTTGGATCCTTTTCTGGACTGAGGATAAACTGGGAAAAATCCGTGTTGATGCCAGTTGATCCCCTGACCGCTCCACTCCCAAAGCCCGCCGCCAGAATAGAAATAGCAAACAAACTGAAATATCTTGGGATAGTTTTTACAGGAGATCCGGCAGGCTTTATGGAAAATAACATGCTCCCTCTGTTAAATAAATGGAAAAACAAAGGGGAAATCTGGAAACATCTTCCCTTATCATTAAGTGGAAGATGTAACCTGATTCGCATGATATGGCTCCCACAGTTGCTTTATATTCTCCATAACACCCCAATCTGGATCCATAAATATTGGTTCTGCAAAATCGACACCCTATTTAGAAAGCTGATCTGGAAAGGGCGGACTCCCAGGATCCGGTTGAAAACCCTTCAACTTCAAACAACAGAGGGGGGTTAGATCTTCTCCACCCAGGGAGATACTATCAGGCAGCACAACTACAGCACCTGGCGGGATGTGGGAAGAGAGAGGGGACAGATGGGAACAGCCGATTGATGTTGGAATGTACCCCGCACGAAGCGATAATAGAGGCATTAGAGGCAAGGTCCTTCAGTCCCGAGACACCCACGTTGAAAATGGTCACCAAAATATGGAGCCAGGTTAAGAAGCAGATGGGCTATAGTGGAATCTTAGAAAACACCCCGTTATGGGACAATAATCAGCTACAGGAACTCCGAGAAATTGGAACAATAGGGGAATGGAAAAATCTGGGCATTAAGTACGTAGCACAGTTATATGCTGGGGGACACATGAAATAATTTTCAGAGTTAAGAGAGGAATTTGGGATTGCAAAGCACACCTTCTATAGATACCTCCAGATTAGGCACGGGTTGATGAAACAATTCACAAATGCACAGGTGGAAGCGGTCGATATGCCTATTATGAGTGCAGTGTCGGGCGCGGGCAGTAGCAAAGGCCTGATCTCGAGCCTGTATGGAAGTCTGGGAAAGGGATCGGGAGGACAAGAGGGAACCCTCCTGCTAAAAGCTAGATGGGAGGAGGACGTGGGCCCCCTGACGCATGAACAGTGGGGAGAAGTATTAAAAGCATGCCCTCAGGCCTCGATGGCCCCCTCACAGAGGGCCTCTCAGCTGTTCATGCTTCATAGGGTTTATCACACTCCCCAAAAGCTCTTTAGATTCGGAACTAGACAGGACGATAAGTGCCCCAGATGTCAACAAACGGGGGATCTTCTGCATATGATGTGGAGATGCCCGAAGCTATATAGATATTGGGAAAGGGTAGTGCAAACGATTAACTTAACGTTTAGAACTAAAGTGAAATTAGAAGCCAAACAATGTATATTAAGTGCAGTGGAAGACCCGACTGTGGCAATAGTGTTCAATTGTCTATTTCAAGCAAGGAGACTAATTGCACAAAAATGGCAGGCGACATCTCCCCCAACTTATGAAGAATGGGAAAAAACGATGGATGAAACACTGTGGAAGGAAAGGAGTATTCACATAAAGAGAGGTAATTTTTCTAAATTTAAGAAAAAATGGGGCCCTTGGTTGGCCAGTAGGGGGTACCCTCCTTAGAGGGAGCCTAACTGGGGAACCAAGGGTAAATAATGCCAAGGTAGGAGATCCAGGCCAGAAGACGGTGTGTGTGTAGGTGCATGAATGTCGGGAGAATGCGGGGGGGTGGGGGAAAGAGGGGGGCGGGGGTATGGGGTAGAAATGAAATAAGAGGTCTGTTGTATTAATCCTCCTCCCACCTCTTACCTGTTGTACCTTATGTTGGGTGAAGGTGTTGGCTTTAGTACATCAGTAGAGAAACGTTTACTGTCTAAATATCACTATTTTGGATATTAGTCACTTATTATGCAAACAAAGTAAACTTGCAGTAACTGTAACAAAATGAAAGAAATTAAACAGGAGGTGAAGGGGAAGAGGGATGCAAGTACCACAATGATGCAACCAATGAAGGAAATGTCTAAGACTGATAAGTTATGATAGACTCCTTTGGTGAGGTTATCTGAGTGGGAAAAAAATGAAAAAAAAAAAAAATAAATAAATCTAGCAGAGGTATGGAAGAAATACACAGCTAACAATGAACAACATCTCCAGGACAACCCCAACCTCTTCTGGGACACGGGGAAGGCGGTCCTTAGGGGGGACAATTATTTAATACGCATCTTATGTTAAAAAACGGACACACCAGGGGTACACTAAAGCCAGCAAACTGCTCAGAAACGCCCAACTATGCCTCTCCAGCAGTAACACATGAACCCATAGAGAGCAGTGGCAGACGGCAAAGCAGGAGTTTGACAACTGGGCCAAAGAACAAGAGAGCCTGCACAAATCTCTGACTGATTTAAAATACCATAAATTCGGCAACAAACCCGGTAAAGGCGGTAAAGGGGAAGGCGGTCCTTAGGGGGACAATTATTTCATACGCATCTTATGTTAAAAAACTGACACACCAGGGGTACACTAAAGCCAGCAAACTGCTCAGAAACGCCCAACTATGCCTCTCCAGCAGTAACACATGAACCCATAGAGAGCAGTGGCTGACGGCAAAGCAGGAGTTTGACAACTGGGCCAAAGAACAAGAGAGCCTGCACAAATCTCTGACTGATTTAAAATACCATAAATTCGGCAACAAACCTGGTAAATTACTGGCTGCCCTCTGTAAAGGCCAATACACCCTTACCCATATAGCCTCCCTCAGAAATAAGGAGGGCACACTGGTCTCTTCCCCGAAAGAAGTGAACAAGGCCCTCGAGCATTTCTATGCAGCACTGTACAGCCATGACCCCATCGAGGAAGAGGTAGCTTTATCTTTCCTGGAGGGGATCCATCTGCCGTCCATACAAAAATCGCAGCTGGCCCTTCTCAATGCCCCGATCTCACTACATGACATTTGCCAGACCATCACCTTAGGCACAAGCAAAGCCCCCAGCCGAATTTTACAAGCTGAACAAAGATACGATCGCCCCCACACTACAAAAAGTCTTCAATCACATTCTGGCGGGCTACAGTTATATTAAGTCAGGGTTTCAAGCCCACATAAAACTGATACCAAAGAAGGGCAAAGACCCTACGGATCCTGCGTCGTACCGCCCAATTTCCTTACTGAATATAAACTCCAAAGTCTTATCCAAAATTATAGCCAACAGGCTAGCCAAAATTATGTCAGACCTCATCCTTTCCTCCCAATCGGGCTTCACTCAGGGCAGGTCGGCGACATCCAACATTAGGAAGGTGCTGGCTGTCCTTGAGCAAGCCAGGACCGGCTCCAGCGGGGACATCACTATTGTCACGCTCGATGCAGAAAAAGCATTCGACAACGTAAGCTTCCGGTGGCTGGAGCTGGTCCTGGGCAAATTTGGCTTCGCAGGACCCTTCCTTCACCTAATCACCCAAATGTACTCAGCTCCCACTGCAAACTTGGTCGCAGGGATCCTCTCCAACACGTTCAACCTACACAAAGGCACTCACCAAGGCTGCCCCCTATCTCCCCTCTTGTTCAATCTAGCGATCAAACCCCTCTCCCGGTACCTAACATTCCACTCCAAAATCCACGGCATTAACTTAGGTTCGCAGTCAGTACGCACTGCGTTATTTGCAGACGATATCCTCATCTTCACCTCTGACCCAGAAAATGATTTGCCACATATCAAGGACATCTTCACCACCTTTAGAGAGTGTTCTGGCCTACGTATAAATTTCACCAAAAGTGAAGTACTCCCACTATTTCACTCTCGACCCCCCAATTGGGCCTCCCGCTCTACCTTCCCCATAACATCACTTACTTGGGGATAAAAATAGGCAAAACCCCCTCTTCCATATACCACCTAAACTTTACCCCGACAATCAACAGAATTATAGCGGAACTAAACAATTGGACGAATCTCCCACTGTCAGTCTTTGGCAGATGTCACCTTTTTAAGATGTCCAGTTTCCCCAAGCTTCTGTACCCCCTACAAACCATCCCTTTGTTGCTCAGACACACTGACATTTCCAGACTGAACAGGGCCCTCTCACACTTTATCTGGAAGAACAAGAAGGCCAGAATTGCACTGCAGAAATTAACCCTCCCCAAACACAGTGGCGGCTTGAATCTTCCCGACATCAGGCTTTACAACATCTCTTGCCTATTGAGAGTGGGGCTGGATTGGGTGAGGAGAACGTCCAGATACTACAATCATGAATTGGAGTCCCAGATTGTCTCCCCTTTTAAACTCGAAACACTCTTGCACTGCAATCTAGCATCTCTCCCATCCACCATTAAGCACAACCTCCGGCTCAAGGACACTATACTGGCATGTAGAGAGACATGCAAAACTCTGGGTGTCTCCCACCATATATCCAAGCATCTACCTATCATGGGCCATCCCCACTTCCTGCAAGCCCTGACACCCCCTATAACAGCATGGGAAGAGCTAGGACTGGCCAAATTCTACCAACTGTTTGACCCAGACTCGAACGCACCTCTTCCTACAGAAGTACTCTGCAGCACCTATGGACTTCCTTCTCACCACTTTCTTCTAATCCACCAAGCAGCAAGCTTCGCAATCAGCCTCTGCCCTGCGAAAGGGAAAAGATTCAGACATTCACTCCTAGACACCTTTCTGGAACACAATCATCACAGGATATCAGAGATCTACAAACCCCTTGCCGCTGTGCCTGAGAGAATCTCCAAGACTCTTACTCACAAATCCTGGAATGGAGAACTCCAATCTGAGGATGCCTTCTCCCACATACTGCAAGGCTACAACATCACCTGTGCACACATCCACAATGAGTTCTGGAGAGAGCAACAGTACAAATTATTGCACAAAGCCTACGTCCCCTATCTAAAACTAAAAGGTTCATCCCAGGACGCTCCCTGCCCTTATGCGGGACACCAAAACCCCAGCTCACCCACAAACTATGGTCTTGTGCCATGATACAATCTTTTTGGCACAAGCTAGAGCTATTTGTCGCCTCCATTACAGGCCTCCCTCCCCATGGAAACAAATATGCTCTCCTCTTTGGACACTTGGATATACTGCCCCAAACACTCCCGAAAACATTGACCAATCTCCTGCAACGGAACAAAGCATGGATTTCTACCTGCTACATGGCTGCTAGGAGAGCTATCTTGAGACGATGGATCTCGTCCACACCACCTTCTCTCAGAGAAGTTGTAGCTGACCTAACTAATCTATCCAAGCTGGAGGAAATTGATCTAAAGAGGTCTGGTCTTTCCAGCCACTCAAAATACCACCGGAAATGGGATGCTTATAACAACAGACAACATTGGTTACAACAACATCGGCTGCCAAAGACACCCTCTCCAAGGCCTTAACTGATAAAGCACATAACGCACTAAATCAACTCATGTACTTCTCTCCCACAGATCTTTGAGTCCCTCACTCACATCTGCTACAGGGAGGCGAGCTTAACAAACCTGCTCAGAACTCATAACTGTCTCGGACTCTCAAACCAGGGCCAACCTTTATGATACTATTTCATTATTCGATAGTGGTGACCTCCCCCCCCTTTTCTCTCCTACTTACTATCCATCCCTTACCCCCCTTTCTCTTCCTTTCTCCCTTTACGGCACCCCTCCCCCCATTGTCAATGTCACCATCTGGCAAACCAAGAAGAGGGGGTACCATTCTAATGTTCTAATGTTCTAACGTTGTACAGTTCAACCGTTCTACCATTTTACAATGCCATCCTATATGATATGATATGTTTTTCAAGATACTCACGTTTTATAACACTGTACTGTCATTGTTACTATTACTTTGAAAAATTAATAAATAAATAATAATAAAAAAAAAAAGATACGCAGGCTCTGGTTATGTCCTGTACTACATCCGCAGTCTCTGGTTAACTCCTATATTACATACGCAGGCTCTGGTTATCTCCTGTATTAGATACGCAGGATCTGGTTATCTCCTGTATTAGATCCGCAGTCTCTGGTTATCTCCTGTATTAGATACGCAGGCTCTGGTTATTTCCTGTACTAGATTTGTAGTTTCTGGTTATCTCCTGTACTAGATTTGCAGTCTCTGGTTACTCCTGTATTAGATACGCAGGCTCTGGTTATCTCCTGTACTAGATCCGCAGTCTCTGGTTAACTCCTATATTAGATACGCAGGCTCTGGTTATCTCCTGTATTAGATACGCAGGCTTTGCTTATCTCCTGTACTAGATCCGCAGTCTCTGGTTAACTCCTATATTAGATACGCAGGCTCTAGTTATCTCCTGTATTAGATCCGCAGTCTCTTGTTATCTCCTGTATTAGATCCGCAGTCTCTGGTTATCTCCTGTATTAGATCCGCAGTCTCTGGTTATCTCCTGTATTAGATCCGCAGTCTCTGGTTATCTCCTGTATTAGATCCCCAGGCTCTGGTTATTTCCTTACTAGATTTGCAGTCTCTGGTTATCTCCTGTACTAGATTTGCAGGCTCTGGTTATTTCCTTACTAGATTTGCAGTCTCTGGTTATCTCCTGTACTAGATTTGCAGTCTCTGGTTATCTCCTGTATTAGATACGCAGTCTCTGGTTATCTCCTGTATTAGATCCGCAGTCTCTGGTTATCTCCCGTATTAGAACCACAGTCTCTGGTTATCTCCTGTATTAGATCCGCAGTCTCTGGTTTTCTCCTGTATTAGATCCGCAGTCTCTGGTTATCTCCTGTATTAGATCCGCAGTCTCTGGTTATCTCCTGTATTAGATCCGCAGTCTTTGGTTAACTCCTGTATTAGATCCGCAGTCTCTGGTTATCTCCTGTATTAGATAAGCAGGCTCTGGTTATCTCCTGTACTAGATCCGCATTCTCTGGTTATCTCCTGTATTAGATCCGCAGTCTTTGGTTAACTCCTGTATTAGATCCGCAGTCTCTGGTTATCTCCTGTATTAGATAAGCAGGCTCTGGTTAGCTCCTGTACTAGATCCGCAGTCTCTGGTTATCTCCTGTATTAGATACGCAGGCTCTGGTTATTTCCTTACTAGATTTGTAGTCTCTGGTTATCTCCTGTACTAGATTTGCAGTCTCTGGTTATCTCCTGTACTAGATTTGCAGTCTCTGGTTATCTCCTGTATTAGATTTGCAGTCTCTGGTTATCTCCTGTATTAGAACCACAGTCTCTGGTTTTCTCCTGTATTAGATCCGCAGTCTCTGGTTATCTCCTGTATTAGATCCGCAGTCTCTGGTTATTTCCTGTATTAGATCCGCAGTCTCTGGTTATCTCCTGTATTATATACGCAGGCTCTGGTTATCTCCTGTACTAGATCCACAGTCTTTGGTTATCTCCTGTATTAGATACGCATGCTCTGGTTATTTCCTGTACGAGATTCGCAGTCTCTGGTTATCTCCTGTACTAGATCCGCATTCTCTGGTTATCTCCTGTATTAGATCCGCAGTCTTTGGTTAACTCCTGTATTAGATCCGCAGTCTCTGGTTATCTCCTGTATTAGATAAGCAGGCTCTGGTTAGCTCCTGTACTAGATCCGCAGTCTCTGGTTATCTCCTGTATTAGATACGCAGGCTCTGGTTATTTCCTCACTAGATTTGTAGTCTCTGGTTATCTCCTGTACTAGATTTGCAGTCTCTGGTTATCTCCTGTACTAGATTTGCAGTCTCTGGTTATCTCCTGTATTAGATTTGCAGTCTCTGGTTATCTCCTGTATTAGAACCACAGTCTCTGGTTTTCTCCTGTATTAGATCCGCAGTCTCTGGTTATCTCCTGTATTAGATCCGCAGTCTCTGGTTATTTCCTGTATTAGATCCGCAGTCTCTGGTTATCTCCTGTATTAGATTCGCAGGCTCTGGTTATCTCCTGTACTAGATTTGCAGTCTCTGGTTATCTCCTCTACTAGACCCACAGTCTCTGGTTATCTCCTGTACTAGATCTGCAGGCTCTGGTTATCTCCTGTACTAGATCCGCAGGCTCTGGTTATCTCCTGTATTAGATCCGCAGTCTCTGGTTATCTCCTGTATTAGATCCGCAGTCTCTGGTTATCTCCTGTATTAGATCCGCAGTCTCTGGTTATCTCCTGTATTAGATCTGCAGTCTCTGGTTATCTCCTGTATTAGATCCGCAGTCTCTGGTTATCTCCTGTATTAGATAAGCAGACTCTGGTTATCTCCTGTACTAGATCCGCAGTCTCTGGTTATCTCCTGTATTAGATACGCAGGCTCTGGTTATTTCCTTACTAGATTTGTAGTCTCTGGTTTTCTCCTGTACTAGATTTGCAGTCTCTGGTTACTCCTGTATTAGATACGCAGGCTCTGGTTATCTCCTGTACTAGATCCGCAGTCTCTGGTTATCTCCAGTATTAGATCCGCAATCTCTGGTTATCTACTGTAATAGATTTGCAGTCTCTGGTTATCTCCTGTACTAGATTTGCAGTCTCTGGTTATCTCCTGTATTAGATCCGCAATCTCTGGTTATCTCCTGTAAGATACCCAGGCTTTGGTTATCTCCTGTACTAGATCCACAGTCTCTGGTTAACTCCTATATTAGATACACAGTCTCTGGTTATCTCCTGTATTAGATCCCCAGTCTCTTGTTATCTCCTGTATTAGATCTGCAGTCTCTGGTTATCTCCTGTATTAGATCCGCAGTCTCTGGTTATCTCCTGTATTAGATTCGCAGTCTCTGGTTTTCTCCTGTATTAGATCCACAGTCTCTGGTTATCTCCTGTAGTACGTCTATCTGTGAGCCATAATGATGTGCATTAACCTCTAGCAATGCATGAGCAGCAGAAATTATGTGTTGTAACCTCTAGACAACAGTCAGTGAGCGGTAATATGCTGTAATGATATTAATATGCTAGCAACCAATTGCAATTGCTACCTGATGTGCAGTAAACTGATTTTTTGTCTTCCTGCTATTTGTTATATGTCCAAGAGTGGTTGGGGGGCCCAAGAAAATATTTGCCCAGGGTCCAATCATTATTAAAGACGGCCCTGTTGGCATATACACTCATTTGAACAGTATCTGAATCATAAGATTAATCTCTTTGGGCTGAGGGTACAAATTTTTCCAACTCTTGACAACCTAGACACCTCTTTTAAAAACAAATGGGAAGATGTTCTATCTGGATGCTCCAGAGGTATGATGGTCCTCTTAATTGAGGAATACCAAAGGAGATCCAATGATTTAGATAAAGAAATCAATGCCGTTTTTGCTCAATTGGCCAATGGTAAACAACATGCCAAGTATTTGAAATTTGACAAAGAGCTAAATGAACATCTTGAAAGATTTAATAGAGATGTCTTGGTGAAGAAAGAGAAAAAACTTTATCGTGACCTTAATGCATTTAAGGATAATAAGGCCTATAATTGGAGACCAACTTACACAAGAACCAAGTCGGGTCAAAAGAAAATGACAAGGGTGCAAAATTATGATTCAGATGTGTCTTCTACCTCATCAGTCTCGTTTTCATCTAAAGGTTCCTCCAAGAAATTTAAACAGACTCATAAAGCTAAAAGGGACTCTCGAAGTGGGGATTCCCAAGAGAGAGACAACAAAAAACACATTACAGATTCTCACTCTGCATCACGGCAGGAAGTACCACTTTCAGTGACAGGTAACACTTGTAATGGTGATGGGAATTCTTCTTTACCCTTTTCCTCGCACCCATACACATTGTATTCTACTATTCCTATCAAGGACTCTATTTCTACCCCGTTGAGGGACATCTCCACCACCTCTACTAAGGATAATGATTTTTTAGATGTCACCAAAATTCCAATGCAAATGCATCTCTTGATGTATTCCTAACTCCACAAAATTCTGTTACTAATAATCTCAGTTATTAATCTTTCAGATCTGGTACTGTCAGCCACTGAAATGGATTTGTTGGGCAGGGGACTTGGCTTCTGCCCTGAGGCTAACCTAGACAAGTTTGAGGTCATTAAGGACCTCCAACTATTTGCAAGAAAAATACTTTTAAAACAACTATATTCTAAACAAAAAAACTCAAGATCATACTTTAGAAATACAAGAGTTAGAAGCTATAGATGCCATGTTGGCACTTATGGATGAAAATGACCCCTCCGATCTGATTGATCGAGTCGAATTGGACAAATTATTAGAACAGATTGACCACACAGATGCCAAAAGAGAATTGACTATGTCATTAAAAAAGAAATCTGATAAGTTCCAATCCTTAAATGCTAATATATAATAATATGTAATGGCCTTTATTAAACATACACTACATCCACACGCTGACCACTCGATCGTTTCATCTGCGCATGTGCGGCCGCATCGCGGCCATTTTCTTTACTGGCGTATTGCCGATTTATGCTACCGTGAGACGGACAACAATGTGAGTGTATTCATTTATGTTCATAAATGTTATTTTAAACTTTATTACACTATTTGGGGCTATTGTCTTTTTATGGTACGAGTGGCCCATCCATCCCTGTATCCTTGAAATATATTGGGAGTTCTGCTGATGACAACTGGTGATTTGGAAGTTGCCTGAGTTCCCCGTTGGATATACTTTAATTTAAACGTGTTTGACCGCTTTTATCAGGGGGTCACACGTTTTCTGGTAAGAGCGGTGTGCTTATGGTGTGGAGTGACACCTAGTTTCTGTCCATTTCAAGCATGGATGGGGGACTTTCTCTTCTGATCATCTTTCATCTTTCTTCTGTGATCAAGCTCTTTTTTTTTTTTTGGGACTTTTTGTTCTTCTGAGCGCTGCACTATTTTTGTTTATCATTTAACTTGTTGGACCTCTAGTTTTCTTCTACTTGATTACATGCAATATTATGCTTGTGACATCCTCTTAGTCCCTTACGTGTTTCTACCTTGTGGTCAATAGCATTGTTATTTGATGTATATGCCCTTATCCCTTTTTCCTCCCCCCCTTTTTTTTTTTTTTTTTTTTTTTACATTTCCATATTTTTGTTGGGCTGTAGGGTTATTTGTAATTTTCTTATAATTAGTTTATGCACTTTTTCTTTCATGCCTTTGGTCGTCGGTTTGTTTAGTTTTCGGTGTCTCATCCACTTGATGGCGCTGTGTTGTGGCATTCTTTGGGTGCTTGTGCTGCTGCCGTGGATCGAGACGCGACTGGTCTTCTCGGGCGGGGCATCCGGCTTCTCGCCGGGCCACGTTGCTCTGATACTTACGTCATTTCCCTTCCTTGTCGGCTATTGACGTTGTGCCTACTATGCACGCGGCTATGGCGGCATGCCTGGAAAGCAGTGAGTTCTCTCTCACCTACGCAGGGACGCACTCTCCACCCGCGTTGGCAGCGGACATTATGCATTGATTGGTCCGGATAGTTTGGGTGGCCGCTCCCCTAATTCTGGATTGCTTGTTTACTCATGTGGCTGGTATTTAATGGAGGCCCTCTTCCCCTCCCCTGTCCACTGGCTTGGTGTGGCTGTTGCTGAACAGAGGCTGCATTGTCGTTGGGGATCAAGGTATTTTATCTATTGGTTTCTGTTTTAAATTATTTACACAGGGACCTCCCTCTATTTCTCTACCTATTCTGTATTATGCCTTTTTAGATATACCGCCCTCTCCTATCCAGACGGGCCAATCTGTGGCATTCCTTTTCATCTCGGTCTCCCTTTTGGGTTTCCTGCAATTACTGGACACCTGGCTTGCAGCCCTATATTCTACTCCCCACTCAGCTAATAGGTAGGTATTATTTAGCCCTCATGCATACTTCTGACTGGGCAATACTTCTGATGTTAGGAGGGCTTTACCTGATCCGGCTTCATTTTCTTTGTATACAGTTGACTACTTTGTTGCTACTTATTGTCAATTCAATCAATTTTTTCATATCTGCCACTTTGGGGCTATTATTTGAATACCTACCCATCAGCCTAACTTGCCGTGTTTGCTTCATACGGGTACGCATTGTGACTGCATACTACATATCTTACTATATGTTTTTTCCTGGAGTAGCACATATTTCATATTTCTAAAAGAAAAAAAAGAATATATTATAGAAAAAGGAACATACAATCAGCCAAAAGAGTAGTCGGGGGGTGGGTATCTGCTACCCGGTATGCAACAGAATAGAGGCAGTTGGCTATATCCCCATCCCTAATTGACTTATAGAAGCATGAAAAAAAAACCCTATGGGACTTTGACGGGAGAACCAACTCACCAAGAACCAGTCATGTAAATAAAATATAAAAACTTGTGATAGGTACAAACATTAACGGTTAATGGTACTCTCTTGCAACCAAAATTCATGTGGTTATTTACAATATAAAATAAATGTACTGACCAAGAACCACTCAACCAAGAGGGCAGTTTCAGGGTATCCCAAAAAAAAAGTACGAAGATATTCAGTTAATCCCTACCCCTATATCGGTTGACGGAGATAAGACAACGTATGGCCCATCGTCTATGGGTGGGGGGCTGATGAGAAAACCGACTAACATACAAGGAAAAAGATATTATATAAGAAAAAAAAGAAAATCTTTATACTTTATACACGATGAGGTCCTTTTTTGTATATCATTCTATACATCATACGTCAGTGTTACGCATGGGCATA